>CM076584.1:919410710-919911210 GCA_034641835.2 Pinus albicaulis | reverse complement strand
TGCGATGTTTGTCAAGAACAAGGGAGATGAGCCATCCAGGATCGCGTGTGCCCTCTTCCAATTCCTGGAGAGAAATGGGAGAGTATATCGATGTGGACTTTGTTGCTCCACGATTGAACACAGCACCGCGACAACGGTTCAGGATCAACACACCTTTATCCCCAATCTCTCTCTTTAAGCTGTCTCCTTGCAGGCTAAGGGAGGTAGACCCTTTTAGAAATGAAAGATAAATCTAGGAGACACAGCTAGAACATCAAGTACTTGATAGAATAAACGAGATTCCACAGATTAGATTTCACTTTCAAGACCAGTGCCTTATGGAGTCAAACACGATCTCGTTATGCAATTATAAACCAGTAAATGATGACTAACTACTGCTTATTAGAACGCGATTGATTAATGATATTCAATTAGAAAACCACAACCATGAATGAAAATGCCAGACGTTTGAAAGATTTCCAGATTTATGATGCTTTAATTAAATTCGATTAGAAAATATTTCGATTTTACATAGTCATTCTTAAGATAAAATTTCGAAAGCTCATTTGACCATAAAAGATATTTTTGAGAATTTTTTATTATTTTTTTTTTGGATTTTGAAATTTTTTTAATTTTTAATTTTTATTATTTTATTTTTAAGAAAAATCAAAATTCTAAATCCTAAAACTAACTAAAATTCTAAAGAGAAGTTGGAATCTAAATTAAAACAAAATTAAAACCAAATAAACTAAAACTACAAAAAAGAAATTTAAAACTAAATGAAACTAAAAATTAAAATTTAAAAAAAATCTAACTAAGCTAAAACTATGATTAGACTAAGTTAAAAAATTAAATCCTAACACAAGCCTAAACCAAAATAAATCTAAAACTAACTTACGCTAAAGTCCTAAACGTAAAACTAAAATTCTAAAACAAAATTAACATTAAAACTAAAAGATCATGAATTAAATCTAAGTTTTAAAAAACAAAATTGAAATTAGAATCTACGCTAACCTAACCCAAAAATCTAAACACATTTAAAACGAAAAACTAACACTTTACAAAACAAATGAAATCGAACCAAAAAAAATCGAACGCGGGTTTATAACTTAATGTGTATGCGTTTGTCGTTTATTTGCAGGTGGAAGACTTCGGACGGTGAGTTGAGACTTTAACACGTTCACCCTTTTTTGTTTGTCGTTTGTCTGCAGGTTGGACGGAACGCAGGCTTCGATGAAGGACGGCAGTGCGGGTTTATCGTTTGTATTTCGTTTGTGATTGCAGGTGGACGGAGCTGAGAGAAGCATGTGGAAGCCGACTGCTTTGATGTATTGTGTTTGCGCGCGTTTGGTGAGGGCAGAAGATATGAATCGACAGCAAATGAAGAGGCCAGTGCTGGACGGCAGGAGGATTCAACGCTAAGGAGAATGCAGTGTTCGATTGGCAGAGAAAAATGCTCAAATGCAGAGCTAGATTGGACGTGGACAGCAGATGAGGGCTAGGGCATGCAGAAATCGGATGGGGAACGAATTGAAAGAGTTTGGCAGTAGTGAGAACAAAGGACGCAGATGAAGGCCGGATGTAGATGCGGAGAAATGAAATTGAGGGCGGAAAAGATCTGGCGGTAATGGAAATCGATGGGCAGACAAATGCAGAAATTGGATGAGGGCAGATTGAAACCCCCAATAATAAATTCGCTCTCTGTGTGTGTGTGTGTGTGTGTGTGTGTGTGTGTGTGTGTGTGTGTGTGGCCCTCCAATTTAGCTCAGATTTCATATGCTCTCTAATCAAAAAATCAAATACTGTCCAGATTCGTCCACAGGAGGGATTTGAGGCCAGATCTGGCCTTTGGAGGTCAGATCTGCCTTGGATCTTAAAAAAAAATTCAATTGGAACTTGTAACCTGCAACAACAGCCAGATCTGAAGACACACACGCTAGATTTAATGATTAAACCCTAACAATCTTGAACAATTTACAAATTACAACTAATTTACAAGTTCAAAACCCTCAAGGTCAGATTTAAAATCTATTTAGCACAATTTTCAGAAGTTTAAAATTTAAGTGAGAGGCACAAGCCTTAGAAACCCTGCAAAATCACAAATATCGTAAGATAGACTCGGAATTTAACAAATAAAGAGCTTATCAGATTTATGCTTATTGAGAGTTGGCTGGTCCAACCGAAGACTTCCCCAGACGCCCAATCTTAAAAAAATTTCCCTGCACACTTAGATCTGAACTTTAGACTGATAGAGACTTAAGAAAACAACATGAGACCCTTAGAAAAAATCAGAATGTTATTTTATAAACCCAGAAAACTGCACAAGATACCTGTATGCAGATTAATCCATGTAGGCCATCAATCATAAAATGCAAGAAACCAAGTAGCAGAGTTTAGAGACAATTCACCACATAGATCTGAGAAGGAACATCCAGATTTGTAACCCCAAAGTCTTTAGCTTTATTCCTCAAAAAAAAGTTTACAAGAGCTTCTAAGAGCAAGTGCACGATTCTGAGA
Organism: Pinus albicaulis; assembly: GCA_034641835.2. NCBI lineage: Eukaryota > Viridiplantae > Streptophyta > Pinopsida > Pinales > Pinaceae > Pinus > Pinus albicaulis. Next base: position 919,908,714 of record CM076584.1, on the reverse strand, counting down.
TCGGATGATCCAAGAATGACAAAGACCTCTAAATTTATAGGACCAGATCTCTAACGGCTAGTTTGGATGATCCTCGTCAAAATAATCTCAACCGTCCAAAAGATTTAATTATCTTTTAATCCGGAACGTTGAAATTAAAATTTTGGGAAAAAAACGAATTTATCATTTAATTCAATTTTAATTAACTTAAAAATATTATTTTTAAGTTAATTACCCCAAAATTTTGACCTTGACTTAACCACCAGGCCCAAGGGTCCAATATTTCTTAAAATTCTCAATATTCCCTTGGCCTGGGGCTGTCAAAATCATTTTCCAAGGACCAACAAATTTTGCCTTTAAAGATTTAATCCTAATTTAGGACCCTAAATTAATTAAATTTCTGGTTTAGGATTTTATTATTAATTGACCAGAAAATTTAATTAATTGACTAAGAGGGGATTATAATTATTTTTCCAACCCTCTTTTACATGAGATAATACATTTACATACATGAAGGGGGAAAACCCACTTGTATAGACCCTCAAATAAATACCCAGTTCTGCGACTCAACATATGATCTAGTAGACCAAGTAGTTCAAACTACTTTTACAAGGACTCGATAGAAACACTAGGACTCACTTAGCACGCTGATGACAAAATCCACCCTAGCTTTGGGGTGAGGCTGGAGGGAAAAACTCTGCCGATCACTTTCGTGAATCAGTGAGACAAAAAACCTCCTAGGATAGAGATCATCAACAACATACTAGGCTTACCTAGGCTATTACATACATTGACGGTCTTACTTAGATCATTTACATCATTACATGCAGAATGGGTTTACATCATATATAACAATATCAGCTGTCAATGAAATCTGGATGACGGAATCTGAATGGCACAACCACGTCGAACATGACGAATCCCATTTGAAAAAATGGGGGTGTACTGCTATGGGGTAGTTGACGAAGTGTGGTCAACATCTGGCTCTACTTGGGGACGCGTTGCTTCATTGAAGGAATGTGAGAATCCAGAATCTGCATCCAAGCAACACACAAAACTATATAAGCAGTGTCCGTCCAAATATCATCATATAACATTAAGCTCATGAAAAATAGAAGCTCTTCTTTTATTTATTATTCTATTTAACATGAAAAGTAAATCTACTCTAACTGCAAAATGAAATGCTGAAATAACAAGGTGTAAGGTTAGAGATACAATACAGAGGATGCCCTGTGGCATCAGATGTGCTCAATATAGTGTATGCTGAGCATTTGCCTGCTTTTAGGCAAGTCTGTTGGCTGCTTTTCAGATGTGCCATGTCCAATCTTGCTAATCGTAGGACTCTGTCTTATATGAATGTCACGCTGCTCTCGACCATCAGACGAATCAAACCACTTACTTCTTTTTTGCTTCTTTCTCTTCTTCTGAGTGGGTTGCGATGTTAGCAATGAGACCACTGTAGACTCCTTGTCCTCATCTTGAAGATGTTTGTACAAAAAATCTGAAGAACCTGGATCGTGACCAATATTATTCTGGATATAATCTGTCAATGGTGACACATAAGCTTGGTCTCTCTCAATGTCCTTTGAAACCATAGTGAAATCCTCCGTGTGATGAGATGAGAATGGCTTTAGCAGACAAGAAGTCTCATGATCTGTTGATGAATCTTCATAATCAAATTTCGGCTGAAACTTTTGTGTATGTAATTTTTCCATTTTTTCCAACCTTTCCTGTATGGTATTCATTTCCAACAAGTGATTTTCCTTTGTGGTATTCATCTCCAATAAGTGATTTTCCTTCATAGCAGTCATTTCCAACAAGTGATCTTCCTTCACGGCAGTCATTTCCTGGGTGTGTCTTGCTTCCATTGCAATCATATAACTCTGTATAATGGACATCTGATTAGAATGATTAACTTCCATTATCTTCAACCTATTTTCCATGACATTTATTTCATGTGCATGACTTTCTTCCATGGAAGTTATCTTATTTTGAAGACTGATTTGGTTAGCTTCCATGTTTTGAATTATTTGCATATGATTGGGTTGCACATCCTTAATCATTTGAGCTGGTTCCTTAACCTGACTTTCATGATCTTCTATATGCATGTGATAGTCCTTACCAACAACATTAATTTGATGACTTGACCTTGCCATTCTACTAGCTATGATCCTTTTGATAACGGGACAAGTAGCCTCTTCATGAAGATCATTACAAGCTCTACAATAAGGAGGAACTTCATCCACAAGATTTGCGAACTCAAGTTGATTTGTCGGTCTCTGCTCATAAGATAGGTCTCTCTCCATTTGAACCAACCTAGCCCGTAAGACACTTATTTCCTTAGCATGCTCGTAAGATCAATTTTCACGATTAAGCTCCATGCTTTCAAGTTTTTGCATTAACCTTTTCACAGGGTGATCATCATCTTCTAGAGGTTCTTTTAACTTAGTATCTGTCAAAGATCTATCAAAATCTGGAGTTTTGGACATTCCAGATGCTCTCTTATCCTTTTCAATCTCCTCAGCTAAAGATTGACAAGCTTTATAATTTGCAATTTTAGCCCGCCTTAACTCATATGAAGTATCAGAATCAAATGCATCAATGTAAAAATTCAGAAGAGATCCATCAGGAGGCTTATGAGTTTGAGATATTTCTCTAAGGATACCATTAAATCTCCTGTTAAATTCTTCAGTTGTTTCATTTTCTTTCTTTTTTATGGTACTGATCTCTATTACCAAATGCCGATCTTCCCTTTTATCACCATACTTTTCCTTAAAAGCAGTTACAATGGATTCAAAAGTATTGAATGAATTATCAGGTTTTTCCATGAACCAATCCGCAACATCTTCGCCAAAAGTAAGAACAAAAGTTTTCATCTTTACATCATCAAAATTATTTTTTGCAACTGCAAATCTATTCCACCAGTTAGTGAAAGCAAACAAATGAGATTTAACACTAACTGCATCATTTTCTTGAAAGATAGGTAATTTATCCATTTCAGGGAGATCATGAGGATAACCCTGAATATTAGCAAAATTACACGGGGCAAAAACATCCATGATATCGTTTTTAAGATTTTAGAAATAGATCTGTGTTCAAGAATAATCAAAAGGTCCTCAAGAAGCGAACTTCTTGGCAGGAATTCTTGTAAGAAATGAAAGAATTGGAGTCGCCACTTGAACATGAAACTAATTCTAAAACAGAAGAAATAATCGAGAGCTAGCAGATGGATATCACGGGGGGATTCTTGTCTGGGAGTAAATAGATGAATAAGTGGAGTCGCCACCCAAACAAGAAGCCAACCGAAATGTCCAGGTGCTAAAGATACGATGATGAAATGATTAGTGATATGATGAAAGATAAGATGATGAATGAACGCCAGAAAATGTGATTCCTTGTGACAGGCTAACGAATGGCGAAAGAAGATTTGAAGATTATAAAATGTCGTTAAGACCAAGGACAGAAAAACTCTATCCCCGGCAACGGCGCCAAAAAATGTTGTCGCACAGATTGTTCAGGGCACCGCGACAATGGCTCAGATTGGGGGCTGTCACCTTTATCCCCAATCTCTCTATTTAAGTTGTCTCCCTGCAAGCTAAGGGAGGTAGACCCTATTTGAAATGAAGGATAAATCCAAGAGACACAACTAGAACATCAAATACTTGATAAAATTAACAGGATTTCACAAATCTAGATTAGATTTCACGCCTATGATCAGTGCCTTAAGGAGTCATACAAAATCCCATTATGCAATTATAAACCAGTAAATGATGACTAACTGCTGCTTATTGAAACACTTGATCAATGATATTCTATTGAAAAACACAACCATGAAACAGTAAGATGAAAATGCCAGATATCCGCAATATTTCCAAATTTATGATGCTTCAATTAACTTCGATTAGAAAATATTTCGATTTTACATAGTCATTCTTAAGATAAAATTTCGAAAGCTCATTTGACCATAAAAGATATTTTTGAGAATTTTTTATTATTTTTTGGATTTGGAAATTTTTTTTTTAATTTTTAATTTTTATTATTTTATTTTTAAGACAAATCAAAATTCTAAAAACAAATTAAAAAAAAAAAAAATCTAAATCTAAAACTAACTAAAATTCTAAAGAGAAGTTGGAATCTAAATTAAACCAAAATTAAAACCAAATAAACTAAAACTACAAAAAAGAAATTTAAAACTAAATGAAACTAAAAATTAAAATTTCTAAAAAAAAAATAAAAATAAAAAATTAACTAAGCTAAAACTATGATTAGACTAAGTTAAAAAATTAAATCCTAACACAAGCCTAAACCAAAATAAATCTAAAACTAACTTACGCTAAAGTCTAAAACGTAAAACTAAAATTCTAAAACAAAACTAACATTAAAACTAAAAATTATGAATTAAATCTAAGTTTTAAAACAAAATTGAAATTAGAATCAAACCTACGCTAAGCTAACCCAAAAAAATCTAAACACATTTAAAACGAAAATCTAACACTTAACAAAACAAATGAAATCGAACCAAAAGAATCGAACGCGGGCTTTGTAATTTGATGGCGTATGCGTTTGTCGTTTATTTGCAGGTGGAAGACTTCGGACGGTGAGTTGAGACTTTAACACGTTCACCCTTTTTTGTTTGTCGTTTGTCTGCAGGTTGGACGGAACGCAGGCTTCGATGAAGGACGGCAGTGCGGGTTTATCGTTTGTATTTCGTTTGTGATTGCAGGTGGACGGAGCTGAGAGAAGCATGTGGAAGCCGACTGCTTTGATGTATTGTGTTTGCGCGCGTTTGGTGAGGGCAGAAGATATGAATCGACAGCAAATGAAGAGGCCAGTGCTGGACGGCAGGAGGATTCAACGCTAAGGAGAATGCAGTGTTCGATTGGCAGAGAAAAATGCTCAAATGCAGAGCTAGATTGGACGTGGACAGCAGATGAGGGCTAGGGCATGCAGAAATCGGATGGGGAACGAATTGAAAGAGTTTGGCAGTAGTGAGAACAAAGGACGCAGATGAAGGCCGGATGTAGATGCGGAGAAATGAAATTGAGGGCGGAAAAGATCTGGCGGTAATGGAAATCGATGGGCAGACAAATGCAGAAATTGGATGAGGGCAGATTGAAACCCTGTGCACATAAATTCGCCCTGCAAACTTTTAGAGTTCCTCTCAATTTAGCTCAGATTTCATATGCTCTCTTAATCAAATACTGTCCAGATTCGTCCACAGGAGGGATTTGAGGCCAGATCTGGCCTTTGGAGGTCAGATCTGCCTTGGATCTTAAAAAAAAATTCAATTGGAACTTGTAACCTGCAACAACAGCCAGATCTGAAGACACACACGCTAGATTTAATGATTAAACCCTAACAATCTTGAACAATTTACAAATTTACAACTAATTTACAAGTTCAAAACCCTCAAGGTCAGATTTAAAATCTATTTAGCACAATTTTCAGAAGTTTAAAATTTAAGTGAGAGGCACAAGCCTTAGAAACCCTGCAAAATCACAAATATCGTAAGATAGACTCGGAATTTAACAAATAAAGAGCTTATCAGATTTATGCTTATTGAGAGTTGGCTGGTCCAACCGAAGACTTCCCCAGACGCCCAATCTTAAAAAATTTCTCTGCACACTTAGATCTGAACTTTAGACTGATAGAGATTTAAGAAAACAACATGAGACCCTTAGAAAAATCAGAATGTTATTTTATAAACCCAGAAAACTGCACAAGATACCTGTATGCAGATTAATCCATATAGGCCATCAACCATAAAATGCAAGAAACCAAGTAGCAGAGTTTAGAGACAATTCACCACATAGATCTGAGAAGGAACATCCAGATTTGTAACCCCAAAGTCTTTAGCTTTATTCCTCAAAAAAAAAGTTTACAAGAGCTTCTAAGAGCAGGTGCACGATTCTGAGATCGGATGACTCAAGAATGACAAAGACCTCTAAATTTATAGGACTAGATCTCTAACGGCTAGTTTGGATGATCCTCGTCAAAATAATCTCAACCGTTCAAAAGATTTAATTATCTTTTAATCCGGAGCGTTGAAATTAAAATTTTGGGGAAAAAACGAATTTATCATTTAATTCAATTTTAATTAACTCAAAAATACTATTTTTGAGTTAATTACCCCATAATTTTGACTTTGACTTAACCACCAAGGCCCAAAGGTCCAATGTTTCTTAAAATTCTCAATATTCCCTTGGTTTGGGGCTTTCAAAATCATTTTCCAAGGACCCACAAATTTTGCCTTTAAAGATTTAATCCTAATTTAGGACCCTAAATTAACTAAATTTCTGGTTTAGGATTTTATTAATTAATTGACCAGAAAATTTAATTAATTGACTAAGAGGGAATTATAATTATTTTTCCAACCCTCTTTTACATGAGATAATACATTTACATACATGAAGGGGGAAAACCCATTTGTATAGACCCTCAAATAAATACCCAATTCTGCGACTCAAAACATGATCTAGTAGACCAAGTAGTTCAAACTACTTTTACAAGGACTCGATAAAAAACACTAGGACTCACTTAGCATGCTGATGACAAAATCCACCCTAGCTTTGGGGTGAGGCTGGAGGGAAAAACTCTGCCGATCACTTTCGTGAATCAGTGAGACAAAAAACCTCCTAGGATAGAGATCATCAACAACATACTAGGCTTACCTAGGCTATTACATACACTGACGGTCTTACTTAGATCATTTACATCATTACATGCAGAATGGGTTTACATCATTTATAACAATGTCAACTGTCTATGAAATCTGGATGATGGAATCTGAATGGCGCAACCACGTCGAACATGACGAATCCCATTTGAAAAAATAGGGGTGTATTGCTATGGGGTAGTTGACGAAGTGGTGGTCACCGTACTTCATCACAGGGTTGCCCATGGTGCAGGGCAAAGATTGTATCTTTCTCGTCGTTGATCGACTAACAAAGTATGCACACTTTTTCACCATATCCGCACATTACACAGCAGCACAGGTGGCCAAGCTGTTCTTTAGAGAGGTTTTCAGGCTGCATGGTATTCCTAAGACCATCATCAGTGACAGGGACAGCCGCTTCATGGGCGGATTTTGGCAGGAGCTTTTCCGACTTGTGGGGACGGAGTTGACACCGAGTACCAGTTATCACCCACAAACAGATGGACAGACGGAGGTAGTTAACAAGTGGCTGGAGGGATACTTGTGTAACTATGTCAGTGGGCAGCAGCAAGCATGGTTGAGAAGGTTGCATTTGGGGGAGTACTGCTACAACACGACACATCACATGTCCATTGGTATGTCGCCATTTTATGCTTTGTATGGGTATCATTCCTTATCTTTTGCTGATGTGATGTTCGGTGCTAGCAAGGCTCCTAGAGCCAAGATTTGGATCCAAGAGAGTCAGGACATTCTCCGAGCTCTCAAGGACAATATGGCTACAAGACAGAACCAACAGAAGTTGTATGCCGATAGGGGTCGGGTGGTGAGACAGTTTGAGGTAGGGGACTTGGTCTACCTATGATTACAGCCATACCGACAGTCATCACTGAAGCAGAAGGGAGCTGAGAAGCTCAAGCCTCGTTTTTACGGGCCATACAGGGTGATACGCAGGATTGGGCAGGTTGCGTATGAGTTGGAGCTGCCCCAAGGCAGCAAGATCCACAACATTTTTCATGTATCATGCCTGAAGAAGGCGTTGGGGCAGCAGGTGACAGTGACAGAGGAGCTACCACCCACGGATGATGAGGGGCACTTGGTGTTGCAGCCAGAGGCCATTATTGATACCAGGGAGAGGCAACTACGGAGCAGGACAGTCCGGGAATTCTTGGTGAGATGGAAGAATTTGCCGGATGAGGATGCCACTTGGGAGAGTGAGAAGATTTTGCAGCATCCATCACTTCAGTTGCTTGAGGACAAGCAACATTTTGCCGGGGGAGACTGTAATATTCCTAATTAGCAACAACTAATTGGAATATTCGATTTTGTTTAGTTTTGCTGTCTATAGTTTGTAAATAAATAAAAAGTGAGTGGAGTGGGTCTAACTCACTTAAGTGAAATAAAACACCCTCCTAGTAGCACAACGTTGTGACTTAAGGGGGAGCCAAGGGGGCCAAGCACCACGTAGAGAGGGGACCTATGTTAGCTCTAGAAGCTTCTGCGCAGGAGAGATTGGACACGTGGCAAGAGATGGAGGCTACGTTGAGGAGATGGCCTTGGGATTGGAGGAAGGCCAACATTATAAAAGACAGAGGAGCCTTCTCATTTGATTCATTCTTTTGTTGATGATATTGAGCTAGACGTTTGTCTTCTTGAGCACGCTGACTGTTTAGCCTATCTGCAGCATTGTTTAGTGCATTGAGTGTCTCCGGTCGAAGATCTCACCCTTAGCCCCAGGGGACTTCGAGTGCCTGCTCGGGCAAGGTTATTTCTTCAGTATTTTGTGAGAGGTTTTGTTGTTTGGGTTTGCTGCGGAGTTGGGCTTTCATAGAGACTGCGCAGTCACTGGAATAGAGGACGCAGTCCATTTTGGAGGTGCTCCGGATCGGGATTTCTGTAGGAGATTCCACTGAGATTTTGAGCAGAGGATCAACCTTTGCCTGTGGGAGGATTTTGGTGGAGTTTGAGGCGGTGTTTCAGTCATTTCCATTTAGCCTCTACGCAGAGCCTTAAAGGCCAGCGTAATTCCCCAAGGGGGTGTTTTTTGGTGATTTTCGGGGGTCGACCATTTTTTATATGGTTTCTGCATTTTGTTGGGATTGGTGAGTAGAGGAGGATTTCAGATTTCTAGCTCATTCCGGCAAGGGGATCAGCCCCTAATCTCCAGTTCATTCCAGCAGTAGCAGCTACACGGCAGTTTTCCGGCAGCTGGGATGCAGTTCAGAGAGTAGCCATTTTCCGTATATTCTGAGAGTATTTCTTCACATGCCTTGAGGAAGATTAGGTGCCATCACTTTGATCACCTATTGTACTCCATTATATTTCTCAAATTAATAAAATGGCTTAGCATTCCCTCTCTATGTTTCTGGATGAGTTGCCGTATTTTCTTTCTATGCTATTATATGTCTGTTGCACTGTTATTTTTATATATTCTTGAGCATTCTAGTTCTATACCACTTGGTGTGTTTATCTTTCACTCTTAGACAGAGTCTGGAAAGGGCCAGGTAGCCTCCGGATCTCGTCCTCTTTCAGAGGTGGAATATCTGGTAAATGCCCTCCCAGTCCATCTCTGGTTGGAGTTTGCCGTGTTTTAGAGATATTCCCGAAACGGGATATTACATCTACCTCCAACTTGTATGTATTCTTAACTCGAATGCCTATCCTCTTAGCTTGACCTGTTGTTTTATGTCGCAGGAAATATTTTCCATCACTAAAAACAATGTCATAGCCTCTGTCCTCCAACATTGTGACTGAGACCAAATTTTTCTTCAGACCTGGTATATGCATTACATATTTTAATTGAAATGGTTTACCTAACTCCCTCTGAAAGGTAATGGCACCAATCCTGGTAGCACTATACCGTCCGTCGTCGCCCATCTCAATATGCATCTCGAGATCTTTCTCCTCCAAGTCACTGAAAAGTTCCTTGTCTCCCATCATGTGAAAGGAAGCGCCACTATCCAAATACCACACCGATCCAAATGCACTTGACACCATGCATGCAATCAAGGAGAAGTCAAGCTCAAATTGCGAGGCAAGGGCCTCGCCAGCTGCAGATCCAACAACCTTCTTGTTCTTCTTCTTTTGTGGACAGTTAGTAGCGAAATGCCCATGTTCATGATAGTGAAAACACTTCACCTTGGCTATGTCCTGCTTCTTGCCCTTAGACTCAAATTTAGAATGGAATTTCTTCCTCTTCCCTTCTTTACTTTGGCAACCAAGGCACAATCCTCTTCATCATCATGCTTTGATGAAGAGCCATCTATAGTGTTCCGCCTGAACTCCTCCTGCACCAGATCCAACCATAGTCGTTCCCAATCCTGCAATTTTTCCCGTCTCTCGACAGAGTCTTCATAACTGTGCCAACTCTTAGGAAGTCCTAGGAGATCCAAACTCACGAAATCATCATCAACGACTGTTATTCCCACACTCCCCAGTTCATCCCGACATTGGACAAACTTTGTGAGATATTTTGGAATGGTGTTGCCCTTTTCCATATTGATCTTCCTGAGTTTATCTTTGAGAGCCAATTTCCTATGGTCGCTGCTGCTTTGGAATAGATCCGTCAAAGCCTTCCACATAGCATATGCTGTGGCTTTCCCATGGAGCCTTGAGACAATGTGGTGTCGTACTCCCTCCAACTGGATCCTCCTCACCTTTGCCACTTTCTTTTGCCATGCATCTAGATTTGCAGCATCTGCAGCATCTGGCTTAGGAACATATTTTTCAATGAATTCCTTCAAGCCATTGTCTTTGAGTACCGCCTCCATCCTGTCCTTCCAAGCAATGTAATTAGAGCTACCCTCGAGTGCATACTCTAACCTCAAGCCATTGAAAGCCAATTCGATCTTGAATCAACTGTAGCACCAAGAAAGTCTTTCTGCAAATTCGAATTCTATCCAACCACAAACTCAACTCTTGCTTCACTTCTGCATTTTTTGTGCTCTGATAACATGTAGAAATTATACAATATGCATGTATATCTTGGATTCACCCGATCTAACAATATGCTAAAGTTAAATACTGAATCACTTCTACAAATATTTGCGGAATTAAAAACACAATCGCCAATTACATAAGCATGAAGAAAGATCAATCACACACAACACAGATAATTTCCCGGGGAAAGCTTACAGCTCAAAACCCCGCTATCTTCTATTGTATATTGTAATTTATATTATGGATCATGAAACAGTTACATAAAAAACTCTTCTCACAAGAACCCTCAGTACATCAGTTAATTTTCTCACACTGTCATAAAAAAATTGGAAAATCCCTTAGCCAATTTACTGTCTCCAAACAGCTTGCCTTCACTGCACAATCCGTGTTGAATGAAATCCCTGAATTGATGCAATCCTGCCTGCCTTGACTGCGTAAGTATCATGGGCACATCCAATGTGTGTGTTCTTGCTTGTGTGCAAGCGGATAATGTCACAACTGATAGTTCACTTCCCTTTCACCTAGAACTCAACTGGGTCTCCACTGGATCTGACATGCATGCAGTTAATAATAGTAAATCTTCAGTTGCATGTGACATCACTACATGTGAATTAATTAATAATTAATTCACTTGATCTCTCATTAGTGTATCTTTAGTAACAACTAGCACAACTGATTTTAACTCACTTAACTGAGTTAAACTACTTACAACTTGCACAACTCATACACCACTGCACTTCCAACTCTGTTACAACTAAAATCACTCAGTTACAACTAGAGTCACTTGAATATCCCACCAACCAACCTCTTAACTCAAAATTCACTTAGCTAACTGATTTTACACTTCAGTTCACTATTTTCAAGTTCTCATTGAGAATAGATTATAGTTTAATATCCATCTAAATTAAGGGATAATAAAAACAGACATGCGCCTAAAAATAGCCGGTGGGCCCCACCCTAGTGTAGGTGCTTAATTTTCATTAGGATAATGGGTGCCAAAAAAATTTCTTGTTGAATCTCAACACTTAGCAGTTACCCAGGAGGAGTTCGTAAGTCAGCCAGCAGGTGTGCAATTGGCCACCAAAAAATGGCCGAATATCCAAAGTCAAAATTTGGCCAAACTATTTTTGGGTTTTTTTGGGTTTTTTGAGTAGAGTCTGTGGTTAAAATCCTATATATTTCTGAGCACTCTAGCAGCCTCCTGCACATGGTTCTTCTTCGTAGTAGCAGCAGTTTCCAGCAGCAGCAGCAGTACCAGCACAACATTCCCAATGCTAGTTTTCATTATTGTATTTCAACCACTTCTTGTTGGCTTGAGTGCATATTCATTGGAACATTGTGTATTCTATATTTTCTATTGTTTATAATGATATGACTCAGCTGTTTCTGCTCATATGTATGATGTTTAGATATATTCTGGCATTTTCCAGATTTTAGTGCTATATTCCTGTTTTGATTATTTGAAATGTTCTAGATGTTCTATATCCTGTCTTTTCCATTTTGGAATATTACAGTGGTATCAGAGCATGATCTTTGGCTGAGCTTGTGGCCACTTCATGACATCAAAAGAATAAGAAGAAGAAACATAAAAAGAAGAATTATTCAATGGCGGAAGGATTAAGTTTTGCCACACTTCTCTTTGGATCTATGCAAGATCTCTCCACAGAGATTAAATAAATGAGAAGGGGAAATCAAAGAGAAACCTCAAGAGGGTTTCAGAATGAGGAAGGTCCAAGCACTTCCTATCAGGAGCATAAACAACCGGCAATGCAAAGAGCTCCACAACACTTTTCTATGTCCACTTTCCTTGCAAAAGGATATGAATGGAATGGAGATGGAGGATACTTACAGCATGAGACTCGGAGTAATTATCTTGCAGAGTACAAATCTCAATCTAGAGCATTCAAGGAGAATCTAACTCTCTAACAGTTCTTTCAGATCAGAGAGAACCGGAGACCCGCATCAATAATAGAAGAAAAGGGCACATACAGAATAGATTTTTCATGCCTACATTTGATGGGTCATCCACAAGAACAGTGAAAGCTTGGATGAAGGAGTTAGATGATTTCTTCCAGCTACACCCAGTAGCGGAAAGAGAGGCTATAGATATTGCAGCATTGCACCTTGAGGGTGGAGCAAAGGATTGGTGGTTCAGCCATATAAAACATGCAAGAGTGACTGCTTATGCAGACTTCACTCAAAAGTATATTAAGAAGTTTGATAGAAGGAAACCAGAGGTACTTTCCACAGAGATATTTCCCAACATTGATGGGATAGCACATGAAGAAAAAAGGGAGGATGTCAGCACTATCACTCCGGAAGAGGAGGAACTTCCACCACCACTAGCTACAGAAGTACTTGCATCAGATGAAGGAGCACTTGCATCTTTGCAAGGTGGTCTTGAGCACTTGACATTAAGAGTCCCATGCATGATTCAGGAGATGCATGAGGATGAGGAGGCAGATACCAACGTTGGTGCAGCAGTAGAGGAGCAGCCATCACCATCACCAGCAGTTGGAGAAGCCATTGCACTGGTTGGAGGAACTCTTGTAGCTTTTCAAGATGTTCCCAAGTTTCAGTTGATCCAAGGTTTGCAAACATTTTCATCCCATGTTATTTCAGCACCTCAGTTTGAGATTTGTGGGGTCATGCCATTAGGGAAATTGCATAACCAAGGGTTAGAGCACCTTGCTAATTCGAAGCAGCAAACTATCACTACGCAGAGGACCCGTGACTTGCGGAATTTCTCAAGGAGGAGATGTATAGCCATCCTAGTTGTTCAATGTTGAGCTACACACAACACTTGGTTTTGAAGTGTGGAGTTTCGGAAGTTAGGATGAACATACTCCTAATCGATACAATGTCGGGCTATGAGTTCAGCATTGTGCATGGTCATGAGACAACAAATGCACCATCAAGGATATCAGTAGTGCTGTCACTGGGGAGTAGTGATGAGATGGGGCCCAACTATTCTTGGAGCATTCTGATGACTGCTTCACTCATGAATCATTGGAGGGACAAACGATAGTTGGTAGACATCTTATGATGGATAGCATATTCCATTATCAGGATGAAGCCTTTTTTATGAGCATCTCACAACTCAAAGAGAAGTTTGTACCTACAACATATTCAAAATGTTATGGATTCTACCGGGTCATCGATGAGAGGTACTAATGGAGTAACCTCAAGGAGGATGCACTTCAACATATCATGGAGTGCAAAGATCATCAGATTGGGGAGATGGTATTCTTCATTGGGTGGATACCAAGCTAGAGCATGATAGGAGTCATCACCCACAGTTGGATGGATGGGTGAGCATGATGAGCAAGTGGTTGAAAGGCTACTTGCAGATCTATGACACGGAGCAGCAAGAAGCATGGTTGCATTGGTTTATTTTTGGTGAGTATGGTTACTACCCAACATTTCACATTTGTATTATCCATGCCTTGCATAGTACCAGTGTGATGCAGCAGCAAGAGGCATAGTTGCGCTAGTTACTCTTGAGAGAGTTTGGCCATCACATGACATATCCTATGTCAATGCGTGTGTTATTGTTTGGGACATGGCATGGCACTCACATGATGTGGCAGCAGGGAGCTTGGTTATGTTGGGTTGATGTGACATTCTACATGTCAATTAGTATGTTGTTGCTCCATGGCTTGCATGATGATGATGTGAGGTGGCAGCAATAGTCATTTGTTGCTTTGGTTACTCTTGGGAGAGTATGGGATGAATTTCTCCCATACCTTGCATGATGAGGAGGGAGGATGGCAACAAGAGACCTTATTGCGTTGGCTTCTGTTAGGAGAGTATGGCCACCATACTTGGTATGAGGATGGGGTGGTATGGCAGCAAGAGGCATTGTTGCGGTGGCTGTTATTGAGAGAGTATGGTTCGACATTTCACACGTCAAACCATATGTCTCTGTTCCCTATTTTTCACAGTGTTGAGAGGATACTTGGAGCAAGCAGGGCCAACAGGGCCAATGATGGGAGCATGGAGAGCTACATCCTACTCCATGTAGCATGGGTTGGAGAGATAGTTCACGAGTTGGGACTTTCCTTTGGGGGGAGGAACCACTTCACTTCTCATGTCTCATGCAGAGAAGAGGCTCTAGAACAATAGATGGTTGCCACTTGGAGGTTCATTGATGAGGAGAAGCATCTAGATGTACAGTTGGAAGCCATTCTATACATTATAGAGAGGCAATTATGGAGCTGGGCATTCATTACACAATGGAGTAGATGGGGGGGACCTTCCATATGAGGATGACATTTGGAGGGAGGAGGATTGTTGTAGCATTCACTTTTGCAGTTGCTTGAGGACAAGCAACATTTTGGCGGGGAGGACTATAATATTACCAATTTTCCATCAGTTAATTGGGATATTAGAGTTCTTACTTTTCTTGCTTAGTAAGTAAATAAAAGGGTGGAGGGACCCATAAACCCCATAGATGAATAAAATCCACTTTTGTTGTGTGAATGTGGGTTATTTAGATAATGGATCAACATTATGGAGTAGTGGAGCAGCTTATTAATGGAGGAAGAGTGGAGATCATGAAGAATAATGAGGAAGATGATGGAGATAGTGCAATAAAAGTAAAATCATAGAGAATTAATGATGCAGTGATGGAGGAAGTGGTGCATTAAATGCACACATGATGGAGAGAGTGGAGATTAATTGCAGAGATCATGGAGATCATGGAGAGACAGCGCAGTCTTCATGGAGACTAGTGCCCACATGTGCAGCGGAGTTATGAGGTGGGCCAAGGCTAGGGAAGGCTCACAACCATATAAGGAAGATGACGGTAGCAAAGAAAATCATTCTGGATTTTGATATTGTATTGTCATTTGACATTTCTTTGCATGCTTCAGCTGTTTAGCTAAGTCTACCATTTTTTTTAGCACACAGGGGTTCCCGAGCGGGAATCCCACCCTTATCCATGGGGGACTTCGAGTGCCTACTCTGGAAAGGTTTCTTTGAGCAGCCGTTCATCATCTGGCATCTGTGCCATATTCATCCCCTCTCTTCAGCACATACAGATTCAGGAATTACGCATTCCTGCTTGAGGCTTTGAGAGGAGGAAGTTAGTTCTTAGCATTTCATCTACGAAACCGGTGGAGGGGTCATCCTTTCACCTTGTGCTTTTATTTCAGACATCCAGGAGCATCGGTGTGTCATCCGACATTAGGCCATCATTCTACACCTCCATGCAGCAGTAGTTCCTCTAGGAATTGCGTAGTCCAGTAGTGTAGATCCAGTGGAGGAGGGAAGTTCCAATTATTTCAGCTTGGAATCTTGTGAGGGACCATTCCCTAACTTTGGAGAGATTATTTCCATCAGTTGTGAGCTTTATTCCATCACCTAGTGGTAGGCTACAGCTTCAGCCCTCTTGACAGCGCAATTCATTCCAACAGTTGTGCAGTGTGTAGCTGCAACTTGAGCAGAGGAAGGAGGAGCTAGATCTCAAGCTTCTAGCTTGGAGATCAAGGGAAGGGGCCAGCCCTTCAAGCATTGAGCTGATTGGGTGCTCTTGCAGAAATTATATCATTATTCCAACCCCATCTCAGCAGTTTCCCAGGAGGAGTAAGTCAGCCAGTAGGTATGCAGTTGGCCACCAAAAAAGGGCCGAAAATCCAAAGTCAAAATTTGTCCAAACCATTTCTGGGTTTTTCTGGGTTTTGTGAGTAGAGTCCATGGTTAGAGTATTGGATCTTTCTGAGCACTCCAACATCCTCCCGCACATGGTTATTCTTCCTAGTAGCAGTAGTTTCCAATAGTAGCAACAGTAGCAGCATAACATTTCCAGTGCTAGTTTTCATTAGTGTATTTCAGCCACTTCTTGTTGGCTTGAGCGCATCTTCTTTGGAGCACTCTGTACTTTATATTTGCTGTTGTTTATAATGATATGACTCAACTGTTTCTACTCATATGTATAATGTTTAGATATATTCCGACATTTTCTAGATTTTAGTGTTATATTCCTGTTTTCTTATTTGGAATGTTGTAGATGTTCTATATTCCTATCTTTTCCATTTTGGAATATTACACACTCTCCCAAGTGGCGTCCTCATCCGGAAAATTGCTCCACCTCACCAAGTACTCCCTAATTGTCCTGCTCCTCAGCTGTCTCTCCCTGGTGTCAATGATGGCTTTTGGTTGTAACACCAAATGTCTGTCATCATCTGTAGTCGGAAGCTCCTCTGTTGCAGTCACCTACTGACCCAATAGCCTTTTCAAGCATGATATATGGAAGATGTTGTGGACCCTGCTACCTGTGGGCAGCTCCAACTCATATGCAACCTCCCCTATCTTGCGGACCACTCTGCAAGGCCCATAGAAGCGGGGCTTGAGCTTCTCGGCCCCTTTCAGTTTCAGCGTGGAATACCGGTATGGATGAAGTCGTAGGTAGACCAACTCCCCTACCTCAAACTGCCTCTCTACCCGTCCTCTGTCGGCATACAATTTTTGTTGGTTTTGTGTTGTGGCTAAGTTATCCTTAAGAGTCCGGAGTATATCCTGACTCTCTTGGATCCAATCCTTGGCACGGGGGCCTTGCTAGCTCCAAACATGAAATTAGCAAAAGTCAGAGCATGATAACCATACAAAGCATAAAACGGAGACATACCGATAGACATGTGGAAAGTGGTATTGTAGCAGTATTCTCCCAAATGCAGCCAACACATCCATACCTTCTACTGCCCTGTGACATAGTTTCACAAGTAGCCTTCCAGCCACTTTTTCACTATCTCTGTTTGCCCATCTGTCTGAGGGTGATAGCTGGTACTCAAAGTCAACTCTGTACCCACCAAACGAAAGAGCTCCTGCCAAAACCCACCCCTGAACGTTGTCCCTGTCATTGACTATGGTCTTTGGGAGACCATGCAATCTGAAAACATCCCTGAAGAACAACTCTACCACTTGTTTTGTTGTGTATCGTGGGGATATGGCAAAAAAATGAGCATACTTTGTTAGTCGATCAATGACTACAAAGATCCAGTGCTTGCCCTGCATCGTGGGCAACCTAGTGATGAAGTCCATCAAAATGCTTTCCCACTTTCCTTCTAGAATGGGAAGCGGCAGTAGTAGTCCAGCTGGGTGACTCATATCCCCCTTCTTCCTTTGACATACCTCGCACTCCCTAACATGGCGGAGTACATCCTCGTTGAGGCCTCTCCAAGAGAACCTCTCCCTGATGGCCCTATAAGTCTTCTTGAATCCCTGATGGCCCAACAATGGTGAGTCATGGGAGGCACGCAATATCTTCTCCTTGAGCTGAGAACCCTCAGTCAAAAAGATCTTGTCCCTGAAGTAAATGACCTCATCCATCACCCTGTACCTGTCATCTGTGATATGGCCATCTAGCACCTCACAGGAAAAACAGTCTTTGGAGTACTCTACCAACAGCTGAGCCTTCAAGTCTGTGGCTATACTCATCAAAGACAACACTGCCGGTCTGCGGGACAGAGCATCGACCACTACGTTGTTCTTCCCTTTGACATACTCAATGTCAAAGTCATATGTCTGGATCTTACTGACCCACTTCTACTACCTCTCCTGCAACTGCTTCTGCTCTAAGAAAAATCGGAGGCTCTTGTGGTCAGTCCTCACCTGAAACCTGTTGCCCACCAGATACAGCCGGAACTTGGCCAATGCATGCATAATGGCCAGCATCTCCTTGTCGTATAAAGGATACAACCTCTCATGCGGCAACAACTTTCTACTCTCGAAAGCTATGGGGTGGCCTCCCTGCATCAAAACTGCGCCCACTCCCTCTCTTGAAGCATCACACTCCAAGATGAAAGGTTGTGTAAAATCTGGCAAGACTAATACTGGGCAACTGCTCATCACCTCCTTAAGCCTGTCAAAGGCTCTCTATGTTATGTCCGTCCAACTGAGTGCTCCCTTTTTGGTAAGGTCTGTGAGGGGTGCAGCAAGTTGGGAAAACCCCTTGACAAACGTTCGGTAGTAGGTGCAGATGCCTACAAACCCCTGGAGTTCTGTCACATTCCTCGGCTCCAGCCATTCCCGGATGGCCCGAATCTTCTCCTCGTGGACTCTCACTCCATCCACACCAATGATATGCCCCAAATAGAGCATCTCTGTCAACCCAAACTCACACTTGGAGAACTTAGCGTAGAAATGTTGCTCTTCCAAGATGCGCAATACAACCTCAATATGTTGCAAGTGATCCTCCCAAGTGCGGCTGTATATTAGGATATCATCGAAGAATACTAACACGAAATTCCTCAACTGACCACGGAAGATGTAGTTCATCCAGAACTGGAAGGTGGCTGGTGCATTCGTTAGCCCGAAGGGCATCACCAAAAACTCAAAGTGGCCGTAACAACATTTGAAGGCCATCTTGGGGACATCCTTGTCCCTCACTCAGATCTGATGGTAGCCTGACCTCAGATCAATATTGAAGAATAATTTCGATCCCCTCAGCTCATCCATCAACTCGTCAATCCGCAGAATGGGGTATCGGTTCTTCATTTTCTTCTTATTGAGAGCCGGGTAATACATTCACATCCTCAGTGTGCCATCCTTCTTCTTCACCAATACAACAGAAGAAGCAAACCGGCTAGTACTGGGCCGGATGTGCCCCAGTGCTTAGAGCTTGTGAATGGCTCTCTCAATCTCATCCATGTAGTCTTTGGGATGCTTAAAGGGTGTGGTAATCACAGCTTTAATACCCTGCTCAAGCTCAATGGTGTGCTCAAACCCTCAATCCGGTGGCTGTCCTGGAGGTATATCTCCAAAAACCGTAGCATATCTATCCAAGATCGACTGCACATTTGGGTGAACTGCTTGCCTTGTGGCCCCTGCCTCTAAGATACGCAGCTCCACTGCCCACTCTATATCTCCCTTCCAGAAGTATGCCTCCATCCGGTGTGCTGAAACTGTCTGTAGAGGATACATGTGCATGCCTTGGATCATCACATATTTACCACTCTTATTGTCCATCCACTCCATCTCCAAAGTCTCCCAGTCTGTGGTGACCTTCCCTAGCGTGATCAACCACTACACTCCCAACACCACGTTGGTGTTTGGAATGTCGACCACAAAAAAATGATCTGTCATCGTATAAGTCCCCATGGTCACGGCTAGTGTTGGAACGTATTTGGCACACTGCATAGTTCTGGCACCCGGTACCAGTACTGAGAAGCCATCAAAGCTCTTTGTCTATATGCCCCTCCTTTCTACCAGTTGGGCATCATTAAAGTTGTGGGTGGCCCCACTGTCTACTAGAATTGAAACACATTGTCCCTGAATGGTGTCGCGGACACATAGTCTCAAATATTTCGGAACCCCTCGCAAGGATGCAAGGACTCCTCATGTGGATGCAAACGTTGCTCCTCCTGCTTATAGGGGAGGAGGTGGTGGATAATCCCCTCTCTGCAATACAGCACTGGCTTCTGCCTTTAATCCCTCATAAGTGTAGAAATTTTTGAATCTTAATTCTTATGCAAAAATTATTACTATTAATCTGGTTAAGCTCCTCCTACTTAGATAAGTTATCAACTGAATAAATTCAAGTAAACATCGAAGCAAAACACATAACAGAGCTCTACCAATTCAAATCTAGAATAAGCACATGCACACATTGACAAAGTGACACAGTTATTTCTGGACAAACTGTCCCCGGAAAAACCCAAGGTGGGAAAACCGGTCTCTGGCTGCTAGAGGTTTCTATTATTAAGAATATTTCTGAATACACAACTCTGGTTTCAATATCTGGAAAACCCTGCAGAGAAAACTCTAGATCTACAGCTCCTGGCTGATCTAGGACCAAAAATACTGACTGATCCACACCCTCAAATGGGATTTACAGACTTCAGTCAGATCCAGGCCTAGAAACCCCAGCGTTGCCTCTGAAATGCACTGTGTTATCCTCTGAAGCCCCTGAAAGCCTCTGCTTCAGCCTTGGATGGCCTCCAAACCCTCAGCGCTACTCCTGGAAGGGACTGAGTTACCCCAGAATGGGTGACATAGTCACTGCACTGCCCCTAAGGGTCTCTGCGCAACCCCTGAAGGGTTTCCTAAAAATGACATTGTCCCTGCTGCTGCTGCCTTCCTCTGCGCTGTCCTTGAGCTGATCTCTTCTCTACCTCTTGTGTATTCTAGACACTGGGATCAGATCATCCCCTTGGTCTAAATTCCCCTCTCTACAACTAAAACACTTTTGAGTATTCTTAGCAACCCGGCCCTAGAATCTCAGCTTAGCTTCAGTGCTCTGCCTCTGTGTGTCTTTACAAATGACCCCAAGCCTTTCCTTTATACTTTTCTCATTGAAAAATCAACGATCAAGATTAAATCTTTAATCAATGGCTAAGATTAAAGAAAGCTTGATCCGTGTAACTTAAGACAATTTCATCACATGTTTAATTAAATTCACTTTAATTATTTTATTTTCTTAAGTTTTAACTTAGGAAATACATTAAAATAATTAATTAATTTAATATCTCCTAAACCAGACGAAATTTCCCAAATCCATTTCTGGGTCTTGTAGATTAGGTGAACTCTAATCCTTCCTCAAAATTTGGGACCTAGAGTACAACTTATGCTACCCCAAATACACAAAATCTCAACAATAAGCATCTTCTTCCCCCTCACTATCAGAGAAGACCTCTATGTAATGTGCCTTCCTTGCGGCACATCAATGACTCAGTGCCCATGGCTCCTGGCATGTGAAGCATAACTTCCTCCATCTCAAGTTTCTCTAGGTATCATCATCCAAAGGCCCCCGACCTTGGTTCCCCTTGGGAGGTGGAACTCTCGTGTCCTTTCCCTTCGGCTGAAATGTCGGTCTCTGGGGGAATGGAGCTCTGGTCCTGGGCAAAGCATCCTGCAAATCTCTGGTCCTCTCAATTGCATCCTGAAGTGTAGCAGGCCTCGTGGATCTGACTAGCCCATGCAAAGGTTTCACCAACCCGTCAAAGAACATGTAAATCCTTCTCGTTGAGGACAAGTCGAGCACCATCACTGAAAGCCTCAAGAACTCGGAAATGTAAGTTTCCGGGTTCCCTGTCTGCTTGAGAATGGTCAACTCAACAAAATTCTCCTTCGGATCCTTCCAGTCAAGCCGCTCCACCAATCTCCGTGTAAACTTTGCATAAGTTGTCACTGCCAAGTGACCCGGCATGGCCATCCCATGGAACCACTAGTCATGGCCCTCTCCCTCAAGGTGTAGGGCTGCCACCTTGATGGCCTCTCCCTCTGCCATCTGGTTGAGCTGGAAATAAATGTCTAGCTTTTCCACCCAAGCTTTCGCTGAACATTTTGAGGATCCGTCAAATGTTGGCAAGAAAAACCTGCCCACCGTATGTTGCAGCTCACCATCCTGTGTGTACCTGCCACCTCTCTTATGGTTGCGGGGTCTGTTTTCCTTCTTGAGCTGGAAAAAATCATGGAAAGTGAGAGCTTCACCAAACTCTCGTCCATAGGACTGATACTCCGCAAAATAATCCCCCATATGAACCAGCTCCAGCTCCTGAGGTCCTCCCATCCCGGTGCTTGTAGTCAGGAATGTAGGCATCGTAGAACATGGGGGAGTGAGTGACACTACCTGCTACGCTATGGGTTGCTACTGTATGTGATGGGAAGTAACGGATCCCTCACCGATGTGAAAACCCCTTGGGGTTTCACGCTGTCTATGGTCCACGGTAAGCTTCTGCCCTATCTCTTCTATCCTCCTCGAGAGCTTCTGCACAGATTTTAGGAGGAGTTTCTCGAACTCCTTCCCTTCATCTCTCTCCTCTGCCATAGGTTCTTACTCTTCTGTGTCCACCATTGGAACGCATTCCCCCTCTGCAAAAGTGGCCTCAAGCCTGCACTCTTGGCTCTTGTACTTTCTTCCCCGATAAGTGATATATGGTTTTCCTCCCGGTGTCATAGACTGGTCTGCTCCACAGGCTGAGCCAAGTCTATGAGCTTTGATACCACTGTAATATCTCGAATAGGAAATAGACAGTAATATAAATTAACATAAACAAGTAACTACAAAAAATAGAGAGACATCATAAAAATACTGCAAATATGGAGAAACGTTGAGCCATTTTATTATAAACTGAAATATAACAATAGGTACAAAGGTGATCAGAATGATGGCACCTTGGCTTGCTCAAGGCAAACTGGAAATACTCTCAGAATTTGTCACTGAATGGTTGCTCTCTCATGGACTGCGTAACTCTAGAAACTGCTGCTGCTGCTATTGTCAGAACTGTTGCTACTGCTAGAATGGAGCTGCTCCTCAGGGCCATTCCCCTACTCAGAAAAATATGAAACTCAGGATATAAGCTCTCCTCCAATAACCTGGAAAAACCCAGGAAGGAATCCCGGAATCGCTGACCCCAGAAATTGACCTCCCTTAGAAAATCATGCACTCCAGATGACTACGCTGGCTCTGAAATCATAAACTGTAACTGATGGCCTCCTCCTCCTGCAAAATATGATTTGTGAAGGCTTGATCCCATCACAATATTCCCAGACTGAAATCTCCTACTTCCCCTCTCTCGTGGTGTTGCCTCCTCTCCAAACTGCATAATCTCCTAGAGGGACTGCGTTGTCTAAGAGACTGTGTGCTCCTGGCTAAAGGATGCTGAGTTCTAAGCCCTAAAAAAAAATGGTGGAACTCTTCACGTGAGGGGGCACTCGAAGTCCCCAGAGGCTAAGGTTGGGATCTCCGCTCGGAGACACCCGTGTGCTGAAAAACACTTGCAGACTTTGCTCAACAACAAAAGCGTGCTCAATGTCAAAAGATAGAAATCATAAGATGCATAATAGAATGACTGAATGGTGAGCCTCCTCTCCCTTTTATGCTTGAGAGCCTAGCTCCCCCTTGGGCCCCACTCATCTGCATTATCCTTCCTTGGCTACGTTGTCCCTGCCACAGCGCTATCTTGTCCCACGCAGTCACTGCGTTGCCTGGCCGACGCTGCCTCCACACTGCCCCTTCCCTGCGTCGTCACTTGGCCCTCCTGGGTCCCACACTGCCAAATACTATTTGCCTCAGTGACTATAGGGAATTATTATTTCCTAAGTGTGGGTTATGGGTCACATCACTCCATTTATTGACTGTCTAACATTAGAAAGGCAAAACTGAACAAAATTAATATTGTCAATTAGTTATTGCTAATTGGGAATATTACAGGGTCGAAGATCTAGAGGTTGGTGCCTCAAAGCGACAAGGTTAGTGCCTTGTAAAAATAGGGTTAGAGCCCTAGAGGTCGGAGCCTCGTGAAGTCCAAGTCGATGCTTGGCAAAGTTCAGACTGGTGCTTGGAAGGATTGAAGATTGGTGTCTTCATCTAGGGTTGGATCCCTACACTATTGTATTGGATTTATTGTAAAGAAGAGACTAATAAAAGTATTTATTCTTATTGTTCATTTTGTGTTCTAAATATAAGTGATCTAACTGGTAAAAATAACAGTTGAAAAGAAATATTGATTCACCCCCCCTCTCAGTATTTCCAATAGAAATAACATCAAGGGCATCCGTTCTTGCACTTTTGATAATAACACCACTTCTCGATCTTTCTAAAGATGAGGGGGACCGAAATAGGTGGCACTTGAGAGGATTTAAACTTCTCATTGCATTGCTCAAGACTAGGAAAAACAAGAGAAATGTATGAAGCGGAGATTTGGATGATTGACCGATCTTGACTATAAACTTGTTCTCTCACCTTACTAGGGGAGTTTGTCTTTAACCCTAGTCCAAGTGGACCTCCTCTAAGACCTTAGGGTTATAGGAGAGGAACTACTTAGGAAACTTGTATTTAAGTAGTGTATCCAATACCATTCCATACCTAACATGTTTCATCATTCCCTTGATTCCCTTGATTAGAGACTAGATCACAGTCGTTGATTTCTCAATGAGAAAAGTATTAAAGGAAGGCTTGGGGTCACTTGGAGACACACACATTGCAGTAACACTTGAGATAAGTCGAAATTCTGGGGCGCGGTTTGCTGAGAATTTTCGAGTGAGCATGCAGTGTTAGTTAGGGGCAGTTTGGTGATGGATTACACTGATCCGAGGCTGAGAATACATAAATCAGAGAGACAGATTCGTACGAGGCAACGTAGATGCCATTAGGAGGGACGCAACCCAGCCAGGCTGACGTAGAGACAGTGCAAGGGTTGACACAGAACCTTTATGGTGACACAGAGGCAGCACAGATCCCAGAGGGAGTGACGCTGTGCTGATTGTCGTGGCTGGAAGTGCAGTTCCTGATCTTCAAAGTTGTTGGTGGGGCATCATTTCTCTTGATGCAGAACATTGCCTAGAAAAGTTGACAAAGTAATGGGAAACAATCCCTCAATATATTTTCTTGCCAAGAAATTTGAGATTCGATCAGGAGGAGTGATCATAGAGGGTTGATTCGGCACAATTGGTGAAGGATTTCTGGGAGGGAAGTCGTTTGTCAGAGGGAGCAGATTCTCTAGAGTGTTTCTATCGCCAAGAAACCCAGATCCGGTATGTTGCTAAGTGTAGCAGCAATAGAAGGGAGAAGAGCACTTACTTTGACAATTTGAGCAAAGATGGCCCCATATAGACTGAGAGATCAGGATAGGTTAGAAAGTGTGTCTAACTTTTCTATCTGGAAAGCCAGAATCCTAACATTCCTTGAGGAGTATGGCATCAGAGACCACACTGAGAACGTCATGGCTATGTCGATTGATGTTGATGCTCTAAATAAGTTCAATGAAAATCAAGCGCGGGCTAAACGCTTGATCATGGCTGAAGTGAAAGATCACATGGTTCCATATATTTCCAAGAAGAAGATGACAAATGAGGTGTGGACAACACTAACCACGTTGTATCAAGGTAGCTCCATCGAGAGGAAGATGCTTCTGGAGAATCAGAAGCGGATGCTTCTGGAGAATCAGATGCGGATGTTCCAGATACACAAGGGAGAGGAGATCAATCCCTTCCTCTTCAGATTGCAGACTATCCGAGACTAGTTGATTGCCATGGGAGCAACTCTGGATGATGGAATCATGGTGAGGGCTGCCTTGAATGCAGTCACTGATGAGTAGGATACCTTTGTCAAAAGTATCTTGGGCAGAGCACAACTCCCAAATTGGGCGGACATGTGGGAAATCCTTCGTTAGGAGGAGATCAAGAGGATAACCAAGAGGGAATTCAGCAGCAGAGGAGTCAAAATAAAGAAAGAGGAGGATGAAACCCTAGTATCTAAGGGACACCGACAGTAAAGGAAGAAGAAGAAGGACCTATCCAAGGTTCGGTGATTCAGATGTGGTGAATTGGGACACTTCGCCAACACTTGTCCTAAGAGGAAGGGCAAGGAAGATTCAAATTACATGGCAGGAGAAGTGAAAGGGGACGATCGCAGCAATGATGATGTGGCCATGAATGCTCATGTACCTCAAGAGAAGAGGTGGGGCGACATCGATCTGTAGATTGAGCTACATATGGTTTGGCGGGATCCTTGAGGTGCCCAAACTCTTGGATCATATATGAGCTACGGGAGCCTTAAGACAGTAGCAGGATGACTGGAGCAGTGGATGCAGAGGATCATGGAAAGGAACAAGGAATTGATTTAACACTCAAGATTGGAGCAACGCAGAGGAGAGGCAGCAGCAGCGTGGAAGCAACAACGTAGGGGCTGATGGTATTTCAACAACGCAGAGGCAGTTCTTATGCAGTGCAAAGCAACAAACAACCCATAGCTTCAAAGAGACAGTGCAGAGCAACAATAGAGGGTGCTTCAATGATTAGATGCAGATAGACTAACTTGTCTGTCAGTTTATTGGGTTATTTTCCTTTAGTTGCTTACTTCTCAGCAACTGAGTTGTAGTGCAACAGTTAGCAGTGGCAGTGCTATAGGAAGCATGATGCAGGAATTTGAGAGGGAGTTGTAGTATTAGATGAGGCAGTGACTGTGGCAGAGTTATGGGCAACAGTACAGAAAGCAACAACACATTGGATGGAGGGCAGCAAGCCAAGTATCAACAACGCAGGGGACTGATGCCAGAGATCAGGGTGATGCTTCAGTGGTGAAGTGTTGCTAGAGCACATTCCTCGCTAAGAGGGATTGTTGAGATTTTAGGTAGCATCAAATGTGCTCTAGCTCAGAAATTTTGTGGAGAGGCTAGAACACATAAGATCTCCAAGACCCAGAAATCGTTTGGATAAATTCCACCTGGTGTAAAAGTTACTCAAATAATTAAATTTTTTAATGGGGACCCTAAGTCTAACTTAGGCAAATTGAAAAATTAAAGTGAATTAATTTACACATGTGGTGAGAATGTTCTAAGTGACGTGGATCAAGCTTTTTCTAATATTATCCTTTAATTAGAGATTGGATCACAGCCGTTGATTTCTCAACGAGAAAAGTATTAAAGGAAGGCCTGGGGTTAGTTGGAGACACACACATTGCAGTAGCACTTGAGCTAAGTTGAAATTCTGGGGTGCGGTTTGCTGAGAATTTTCGAGTGAGCTTGCAGTGCTGGTGAGGGGAAGATCTATGAGGGATTACACTAATCCGAGGCCAAGAATACATAAATCAGAGAGTCATATCTATACCAAGCAGCACAGAGGCCAGCAGGAGGGACGCAGCCCAGCTAGGCTAATGCAGAGGCAACACAGGGGCTGACGTAGAGCCTTCGGGGTGACGCAGAGGCAACGCAAAGCTCAGAAGGGTGACGCAGGGGCATCCTGTGCTATGCAGACGCTACGCTAGGCAGGAAAAGCTGACGTAGAGGTTGGAGGGACAATGTTGGGGTTCCAATGGGCCAGAAAGGGCTCGTATTCAATAATTCCTTGAGGGTTTGAATCAACCATATTTTTTGTCTCCGAGTGATAAGGTACAACTGCCATGAAATTCTTTGTCAGGAAAACCACTACTTGTGCCGTTGATGTATTCAGATTCTTCTTAATTATAAAACCCTCAAAGAGCTGTTGCACCGGTTTTCACGTATTTGGTTTTTCCAGGGACATTTTTCCAAAAAATCATGTGTGTCCTTTGTCATATGTGCGCTATGTTTTAGTAAATGATCTGTATATGTGTAGGCCAGATTGTGTTTTCTTTGACATTTTTTTGAATATTCAATTAAATAACTTGTTAATTAAATCAAACTAGTAGGAGAAGTAAATCAATATGTTGCAATAGGGTTTTTGTGTTCAGAAATTTTCACAATTAGCATAAATCCAAACATGAGCTCTACCCTCCTCGATATCCATTTCTTGGTTCCTGAGCACTAGATGCTCCATTACATCATAAGGAACCATTGCATGTCCCATTCTTGACGAGAGATAAAATCACTCATCTTAAGGGGTAAAATAAATGCTACATCATAGAGAGCAAGCTTTGATCCATAAGACGTTATGGGCACAAACATGTAAAGCAACAACACATTGGATGGAGAGGGCAGCAAGCCAAGTATCAACAACGCAGGGGACTGATGCCAGAGATCAGGGTGATGCTTCAGTGGTGAAGTGTTGCTAGAGCACATTCCTCGCTAAGAGGGATTGTTGAGATTTTAGGTAGCATCAGATGTGCTCTAGCTCAAAAACTTTGTGGAGGGGCTAGAACACATAAGATCTCTAAGACCCAGAAATCGTTTGGAGAAATTCCACCTGGTGTAAAAGTTATTCAAATAATTAAATTTTTTAATGGGAACCCTAAGTCTAACTTAGGGAAATTGAAAAATTAAAGTGAATTAATTTACACATGTGGTGACAATGTTCTAAGTGACGTGGATCAAGCTTTTTCTAATATTATCCTTTAATTAGAGATTGGATCACAGTCGTTGATTTCTCAACAAGAAAAGTATTAAAGGAAGGCCTGGGGTCAGTTGGAGACACACACATTGCAGTAGCACTTGAGCTAAGTCGAAATTCTGGGGTGCAGTTTGCTGAGAATTTTCGAGTGAGCTTGCAGTGCTGGTGAGGGGCAGATCTGTGAGGGATTACACTGATCCGAGGCCAAGAATACATAAATCAGAGAATCATATCCATACCAAGCAGCGCAGAGGCCAGCAGGAGGGACGTAGCCCAGCCAGGCTAATGCAGAGGCAACACAGGGGCTGACGCAGAGCCTTCGGGGTGACGCAGAGGTAGCGCAAAGCTCAGAAGGGTGATGCAGGGGCATCCTGTGCTATGCAGACGCTACGTTGGGCAGGAAAAGCTGACGCAGAGGATGGAAGGACAACGTTGGGGTTCCAATGGGCCAGAAAGGGCTCGTATTCAATAATTCCTTGAGGGTTTGAATCAACCATACTTTTTGTCTCCGAGTGATAAGGTACAACTGCCATGAAATTCTCTGTCAGGAAAACCACTACTTGTGCCGTGGATGTATTCAGATTCTTCTTAATTATAAAACCCTCAAAGAGCTGCTGCACCAGTTTTCACGTATTTGGTTTTTCCAGGGACATTTTTCCGAAAAATCATGTATGTCCTTTGTCATATGTGCGCTATGTTTTAGTAAATGAACTGTATATGTGTAGGCCAGATTGTGTTTGCTTTGATATTTTTTTGAATATTCAGTTAAATAACTTGTTAATTAAATCAAACAAGTAGGAGAAGTAAATCAATATGTTGCAATAGGGCTTCTGTGTTCAGAAATTTTCACAATTAGCATAAATCCAAACATGAGCTCTACCCTCCTCGATAGCCATTTCTTGGTTCCTGAGCACTAGATGCTCCATTACATCATAAGGAACCATTGCATGTCCCATTCTTGACGAGAGATAAAATGACTCATCTTAAGGGGTAAAATAAATGCTACATCATAGAAAGCAAGCTTTGATCCATAAGACGTTAGAGAAAGGTTAGGACTAGAAAACAAATATTTCCTTCAACATTCAATGGGAAAGGTAAAGAGAAGAAGAGCAGGGTGAAAAATCATCATGGGGAATGAAAAGGAAAGAGTGGGGAATGAATGGGGTGGCCCAAGCTGATTAGGTTAGGTGTACGTAGGAAGAGAAACCCCATGGAAAGCAATAGGGAGAAATGGCATAAAGAAACTATGAGAAAGAAAGAATGATGAACAAGGGCATGGGAGATAGAAGCATATTTTATTATGTTTGAGTATAGCTCCAATCCAATGAGAAGGTCAAGGACAGTCAAAATTGATGAGACTAATAGTTGAGTCTTAGGTAACTTCATTTGAGGAAATCGTACCAAATATACCAAGAGGAGGGTGTCCAAATCAGTGAGGTCAAGTAGACAATCAAAATATAGGTCAGTAATTTTTGGGAAAGACACAAAGGTTGAATCAAGAAGGCAGGGAGGTGGGTGCTAAATTGAAGGGGATGAAAGACCATCAAGGGCATCCTCTCTTGCACTTGTCATAATTACACCACTTCTTGGTATTTCTAAAGATGAGGGGGGTCGAGATAGGTGGCACTTGAGAGGATTTAAACTTCTCAATGCATTTCTCAAGGCTAGGACAAACAAAAGAAATATATGGAGGGGAGATCTAGATGATTGACCGATATTGACTGTAAACATGTTCTCTCACCTTAATAGGGGGTTTGGTCTTTAACCCTAGTTCGTGTGGACCTACTCTAAGACCCTAGGGTTATAGGGGAGACACTGCTTGGGAAACTTGTATTGAAGTAGCATATCCAATACCATTCCATACGTAACATATTTCATCATTCCCTTGATACCACATCCATCCTTTAAGTTAACTATCATTGGTTCATTGCACTCATACATCCACATCCTTGAGTAGGGCCGGAAAAATTTTCCTCAGATGTTGACGTAGCTACAAGAATGAAAAAGCATAAGATACCACAACAAACAGAAAGTAAAATTTTAAATGCAAAACCTAGCCATGCCATAATTAGCATGTGCGCAAAATCCAAGAATGAGCTCTACCCTCCTCACTAGCCATCACTCGGTCCCTGAGCACTAGATGCTCCATTACATCATAAGGAACCATTGCATGTACCAACCTTGACGAGAGATAAAATGACTCATATTAAGGGGTCTTAATGGCTAAAATAAATGATACATCATAAAAATCAAGCTTTTATCCTTTAATTATCCACCATATAAAAACAATAACAAAAAGAAATAAAAGAAGCACTAGAGGGGTGGAAAAAACAACCAAAGGAGAGGGGCAACTCATGCCTCCATGATTTCACCCTGCATTAAATCTATACACTTAGGATTTGGACATGCATCAGTTTGTCCTTTTTCCATGACACTTAGCCATGGATTCCTTTCCCTCCATTGTGGCATAGTTTCACTAGCACCTATGAATTGAAGGGTTGAGCTAAAAAAAAAACTCCCATTTGGGGTTGGAAGCACCTAATATGATTGATCGCCTACCCACATTTGCAAATGTAGGGAACACTTTTATGGCACTTGGTATGGTTATATGCATCTATAGTTATTCTATCTAATTAGTGGTTTTATTCACTTCTGTTAAGAAGGTTTTTCTAGGTCATTTTTCACAAAGAAGTGGAGGCCTTCAGGGCACACTATTCCACTCCTACTCCACATGATGCCTATACCATACTACACTTTCGAAGAGCATGATGACCTTTCAGATACAATGTTTCCCTTATACATTAGAGCATTGGGAACTTTGATGATCTTGGTTGTTGATGGACATCCCAGATAACCCTTAGATTCCAAAATTTTGAGATCATATTTCTTGGCATTGGGGATTACTGATGATGTACCCGGTGGGCCCAACATGCCCCCAGGCTTGCCTTGACATTACTTGATCGATATGTCTTCACCTGGAGTCCAAATGATGACAATCATCGTTAGGATGATTAAGGAGGGCTTGTATTTCCTGATGGATACCCAACACTAGAGAGAGAGTACACTGCATCGCCTAGACGACAACCGTTGAGATGATGCAAGGCACATAAAGCTAGATTTTGGACACCTAGATTTGTTTTGAGGCTTGATTTGAGGACACTTACTCAAATTAAGGTTGATCATGATGCTTAGAGACACATTCATCCCTTGAATTGTGCTTTTGGAGCATTTTCACCCTAAAATAGCATGATTTCATGCTTAGAGAGGCCTTATGGCTCACAAGTGTGGGAAAATGTTGGCATTTTTTATTTTGTTGAGCTATTGGGTTGGATTTTAACCCATTTACTTTATTTCTACCAAAAATTAAACTTTATTAGCGGATTTTAGTTAGATTAATGGAAGTGATATACCTCCTACAAAAGGGGTAAACCAACCCTGATGAGATAGGAAATGACTCATATTACGGGGTACACTAAATGCTACCTCATAAAAATAAATATTTGATCCTTGAGTTATTCAACATATAAAAGCTTTATTAAAAAAAGAAAAAGGCACACTAGAGGGGTGGAAAAAGAAGAACAAGGAAAGGGGTAACTCATGCCTCGATGATATAATCCTCCATTACATCTATACACTCAATATGTGGACCTCAATCAATTGCTCCCCTGTCCATGAAACTTATCCATGGATACATTTCCCTCCATTTCCACCTGATTTCAATATCAAATATGAATTGAAGGGTTGACATGGGAAATGCCACCACCCATTAGGGGTTGTAAACACCAAATAGGGTTGATCAACTAGCTACCTCTACAAACGTAGGAAAAACTTTTATGGGACATGGTCTGGTTAGATATTTGAAAGTGATTTCTATTTGAAGTATTATTATTCCCTTAACAATTATGTATGGTTCACTAAGATGCATCTATTGTTATTGTCTATAATTAGAGGCTTATTTCACTTGAGTTTGTGGTGGTTTTGCTAGAGTTTTTTCCACAGAGAAGTTGAGGTGCGTAGGGCACACTATTCCACTCCTACTCCACATAATACCTAGGCCATACTACACTTCCAAAGATCACGATGACCTTGCAAATGCAGTGTTTCCCCGCTATAGTAGATCATTGGAAACTTTGATGATATTGGTTATTGATAGACACACAATAGCACCCTCAAATGCCATAATTTTGATCCCATATTTCTTGGAATTAAGGATTATTTTTTATGTAACCTATGGACCTAGCATGCCCCTAGGTTGGCCTTAAGACTACTTGATGGGCATCCGTTGACTTGGAGCCCAAATGATGGTGATCATCCTTAGGATGGTTAGGGAGGGCTTGAATTACCTCATGGAGCCCCAACGCTAGAGAGAGAGTGCACTACGTTGTCTAGATGGCACCCATGGAGATGAAGCGAGGAACCTAGAGTTGGATTTTGGACACATGGAGATATTTTGAGCAAGGTTGCGGGGGAGCGCCTTCCCCTTATCAAACCTGCTCCTGGAGCGAATGCTTAGAGGGTGATATTAATGACAAATATCCCTATACGACTCTAGGATAATGATAAGGTACCTCTGCTTCAATCTATGTTTTTATGTCTAATTCATCATTCTACATGCTTTTGTTGACATATATGCATCAAAATATTATATATATATATATATATATATAGATATATTATAAAAAACGCTCCTAGACCAAGAACTTTTGAAAATGGCACTCCTGCTCCCAAGTAACCTTGATTTTGAGGCTTGATTTGATGATCATTCCTAAAATTAAGGTTGATAGTGATACTTAGAGACACATCGAGCCCTTCCATTGCATTTTGGGAGAAATTTTAGCCGTAAAAGGGCATCACATCGTGACTAGAGAGGCCTTGTGGCTCACAAGTGTGGGAAAATGTTGGCATATTTTATTTTTTTGAGCTACTGGGTTGTCTTGTAATGCATTTGCTTTATGTCTACTCAAAATTAAACTTGTTTATGGGATTTCAATTAGATTAATGGATGTGATAGACCTAAAATAAAAGGAGGATCACTCTATTCATTTGTTCATCATAATATTTTTAGATTTTGGCCTCTTTACATAGATCTTGACTTAACCTTTTTATTTCACTACTTGTGGAGATGTGGTCTTCGTGGAGCTAATTATATTGGAAATTAGTTTGTGTATTGGATACATCGTTTTGAGATTGAAAGAAGACAATTTCTTGGTAATTTTGTGAGTATTATTGCATATTGTTTATGGTTTTACATGTGATGAAATATTGCTAAAGTTTGTCTATTGTTTCTTGTATAAATGCAAATGTTTTTTGGAAAATCTTGGTAAATTATTGCATGTTAAATCCCTATTCCTTGAATTTCCTAGAATATCTCCTAGAGAGCTTTCTTCTAGTTAATTTCTCCCCTCATAAAAATATAGCTAGTGCTTGCAAGTGAAAACTAGGTTTTATCCCTTTATCCATGCATGAATTTAATATCTCATAAACTTAGCCCTTAAGACTCCATAACCCAAATAAGGAAAGACACTAGGATCCTTGTGATGATCAAAATTGTTTGAAAAAATTATCCTTTTCTTTCTTTTCTAGTTTCCTAAGCCCTTCAAGGCAGGGCGCTAGGACTAGGGCAATGCTAGAATTCAACTAGTGCTTCAGGTATCAAGTCATTGAAGCTACTTTACCTTCTTTTCACCTTGATTGGCTTCACACACTCAAAATTTAGCCTCTTTCATAGTGAAAATTGCCTTTGTAGATATGACATCATCAACCCTAGGTAATCAGTGCCCTAACAATCCCTAACTTTTACAAGGATTCATCTTGGGGCTTATTTGAAGGTTTTCATTCTCCTATTGTTGATAATATCTTTAAGAAAACCTTTTCTATGTGCTTTTATTCCTAAATACACTATTGTTGAGTTACACCTTGAAACCCTAGGTTTCAAGCATTCTTTTCAGAGACTTAGTTTATTGTACATTTTTCCTTTTGCATAAATAATTGTGCCCTAATTCATTGAATAAGTACCTTAATTAGCCATTCACATACATCACCTTGAGGCAATTGACTTAGAAAATCCTTCAGGTGATAAACTGAGAAGTCTCCCTTGTGGTGAAATTCCACTAGGTGATAAACTGAGAAGTCTCCCTTGTGGTGAAATTCCACTAGGTGATAAACTGAGAAGTCTCCCTTGTGGTGAAATTCCACTAAAGTGCAGGAGGTGAAGTGCTAAGGTGATAGTGGAAACAACATCATTGTTGTATCCCAATCTTTCTCTTCCCCTGTGAGGCCTATCACAAGGCCTGCTATATTTTAAGGCAATAGTTACAATAGAGTTTGTGATAAATGCACCAAGGGGGCAAGAGGGACAACACTAAAGATGAAAAATTAAAAAAAGGAAGGGGTGCTAAAATTGATTCAAATAGAAAATGAAAGAGGTGAGAATTCACAGATGTGGAGCTTAAATAGTGAAGGAAAGAACAAAAAGGTGATGATGCCAGTGTTGAACTGGGGAAGGCAAGAACTGAGTGGAAGGAGACATTGAATGAATGGTTGAAATTTTCCTATAGCTACAGTCTATAGGATATGACAACCAAGCCCAATGTCCTTTATAGGAAAATTAGAGTCATGGTGATTGGTCCCATCCAAGGAGAATCCATCTCGAGTCGGGCCCTACCGGAGAAGACAACCTAGAGAGACACATCAGTAGTGATTTCACCTAGGAAATGGGAAATCGAAAGGAAAGAAAGGGAGAGTATATAGAAGGAGGTCTTTCCCAAGTAGATTAGGAAGGAAAGGAGTAGAAAGGAGGAGTTGATGAGTGAAAATATGAATAGGGGTGTCATTAATTTCTTGAGAGGCCCTAAGGATTAGAGGCCTAGGGTTATCTCACAATGGTCCCATCCCAAAACTAAGCTTCAATCAAGGTGGTAAAGCATATTAATTATGGAAACCTTATGAGTCTAGCATAATCCATAAGACACTAGAGAAAGGTTAGCACTAGAAAGCAACGATTTCCTTCAGCAATCAATGGGAAAGGGAAAGAGAAGAAGAGTAGGGTGAAAAATAATCATGGGGAATGAAAAGGCAAGAGAGGGGAATGAATGGGGTGGCTCAAGCTGATTAGGGTAGGTGCAATTAGTAAGGTAAATCCCATGGAAAGAAAGAGGGGGAAATGGCATATACAAACTATGAGAAAGCAAGAATGATGAACAAGGGCACGGGATACAGAAGCATATTTTTTTATGTTTGAGAATAGCTCCAATCCAATGAGAAGGTCAAGGACGGTCAAAATTGACGAGACTAATAGTTGAGTCTTAGGTAACTTCATTTGGTGGAAACCTTACCAAATATACCAAGAAGAGGGTGTCCAAATCAGCGAGGTCAAGTAGACAATCAAAATATAGGTGATTATTTTTTAGGGAAAACACAAAATTTGAATCAAGAAAGCAGGGAGGTGGGTGCTAAATTGAAGGGGATGGAAGACCATCAAGGGAATCCTTTCTTGCACTTGTGATAATTACACCACTTCCTTGCATTTCTAAATATGGTGGGGACCGAGATAGGTGGAACTAGAGACGATTTAAACTTCTCATTGCATTGCTCAAGACTAGGAAAAACAAGAGAAATATATGGCGGGGAGATCTAGATAATTTCCCGATATTGACTGTAAACTTGTTCTCTCACCTTACTAGGGGGGTTGGTCTTTAATCCTAGTCTAGGTGGACCTCCTCTAAGACCTTAGGGTTATAGGGGAGGCACTACTTGGGAAACTTGTATTGAAGTAGCATGTCCAATACCATTCCATACCTAACATCTTTTATCATTCCATTGATACCACATCCATCCTTTAAGTTAACTATCATTGGTTCATTGCACACATACATCCACATCCTTGAGTAGGGCCAGAAAACTTTGCCCCAGATGTTGATGTAGCTACAAGAATTAAAAAGCATAAGATACCACAACAAAGAAAAAGTAAAATTTAAAAAGCAAAAGATGGCCATAACATAATTAGCATGTGTGCAAAATACAAGCATGAGCTCTACCCTCCTCACTAGCCATCACTCGGTTCCTGAGCACTAGATGCTCCATTACTCATAAGGAACCATTGCATGTATCAACCTTGACAAGAGAGAAAATGACTCAACTTAAGCTGTCCTATGGGGTAAACTAAATGCTACATAATAAAAAGCAAGCTTTGATCCTTGAACTATCCACCATATAAAAACAGTATAAAAAAGAAACAAAAGAAGCACCAGAGAGGTGACAAAAACAAGCAAAGGAAATGGGCACAAATAAGTTGAGGCCTTCAGGGCACAGTATTCCACTCCTACTCCACATGATGCCTAGGCCATACTATACTTTCAAAGAGCATGATGACGTTGCAGATACAATGTTTCCCTTCTACGGTAGAGAATCAGGAACTTTGATGATCTTGGTTGTTGATGGATATCCTAGAGCACCCTTGGATTCCAAAATGTTGAGCTCATCTTTCTTGGCATTGGGGATTCTTGATGATGTACCCAGTGGACATAGCATGCCCCCAAGTTGGCCTTGACATTACTTGATGGATATGTCTTGACCTGTAGTCCAAATGATGATGATCATCATTAGGATGATTAAGGAGGGCTTGTATTTCCTTATGGATACCCAACACTGAGAGAGAGTAGACTGCATTGTCTAGATGGAAATCATGGAGATGACGCATGGCACTTAAAGCTAGATTTTCGACAACTAGATTTGTTTTGAGGCTTGATTTGAGGATACTTACTCAACTTAAGGTTGATCATGATGCTTAGAGACACATTGATCCCTTGTATCGTGCTTTTTGAGATTTTTCACCCTAAAATGGCATGATTTTCTCCTTAGAGAGACCTTATAGCTCAAAAGTGTTGAAAAATGTTGCCATATTTTATTTTTTTGAGCTATTCAGTTGGCTTTTAACCCATTTACTTTATGTCTACCCAAAATTAAACTTGTTTAGGGGCTTTTATTTATATTGATGAAAGTGATAGACCTCCTATAAAAGGAGGACCTCTTTATTCATTTGTTCAAAATCATCTTTTTGGATACCAACCTCCTTAGAGAGAGCTCAACTTATACTTTGTATTTCACTACTTTCGAAGATGTGATATTTTGTGGAGTTATTACTATTGTAGACTAGTTTCTGTCTTTGAGACATCTTTTTGGGTTTGAAAGAAGGCAAATTTTTGGAAAATTTGTGAGTATTATTGCATATCATATATGGTTTTACATGTGATGAAATATTGCTAAGGTTTTTCTATTATTCCTTGTCTAAATGTAAATTTGTTGAAAATTATTCTTGGTAAATTACTGAATGCTAAATCTATTTTCAATCAATTCCATAGAATAATTCCCAGAGAGATTTATTCTTGTTAATTTCTCCCCTCATAAAAAGATAGTTAGGGTTTACAAGTGAAAACTAGGGTTTTCTCCTTTACTCCATGAATGAATTTGATATATCTTAAATTTATCCCCTAAGACTCCATCACCCAAGTAGGGAAATCCACTAGGATCCTTGTGATGGTCAAAAACTCTTTATAAACTTTATCCTTTTATTTCTTTTCTAATATCCTATGTCCTTTAAGGCAAGCCACTAGGGCTAGGACAAGGGTCTTAAGGGGTAAAATAAATGCTATATCATAAAAAGAAAGCTTTGATCCTTGAACTATGCACCATATAAAAATAATATAAAAAATAAATACAGGATGCTCCAGAGGGATGGAAAAAACAAGCCAAGCAAAGGGGTAACCCTTGCCTCCATGATTTCACCCTCCATTACATATATACACTTAGGATGTGTACATCCATCACTTGGTCATTTTTCCATGGATTCATTTCCATCCATTGTGACCTATTTTCGCTAGCACCTATGAATTGAAGGGTTAACCTCAGAAATGCCACCTCCCCTTTGGGTTGGAAGCACCTAATATGGTTGATCACCTACCCACATTTGCAAATGTAGGGAACACTATTATGGGACTTGGTATGGTTATATGCATATATGGTTATTATATCTAATTAGTGGTTTTCTTCACTTGAGTTAAGAAGGTTTTGCTAGGTTATTTTGCACAAAGAAGTTGAGGCCTTCAAGGCACACTATTCCACTCCTACTCCACATGATACCTAGGCTATACTACACTTTAGAACAACATGATGACCTTGCAGATACAACAATTCCATTCTACGGTAGAGCATTGGGAAATTTATGATCTTGTTTGTTGATGGAAATCCCAGAGCACCCTTAGATTCCAAAATGTTGAGCTCATCTTTCTTGGCCTTGAGGATTTTTGATGATGTACCGCATTCCCCCAGGCTGGCCTTGACATTAATTGACGGATATTTCTTGACCTGGAGTCCAAATGATGACGATCATCATTAAGATGATTTAAAGAGGGATTGTATCTCGTGATGGATACCCAACACTAGAGAGAGAGTAGAATGCATCGTCTAGATGGCACCCATGGAGATGATGCAGGGCACCTAAAGATGTATTTTGGACATCTAGATTTGTTTTGAGGCTTGATTTTAGGACACTTCCTCAAATTAATGTTGATAATGATTCTTAAAGACACATCCATCCCTTGCATTGTGATTTTAGAGTATTTTCACCCTAAAATGGCATGATTCTATGCTTAGCGAGGCAATATGGATCACAAGTGTGGGAAAATGTTGGCATATTTTATTTTGTTGAACTATTGGGTTGGATTTTAACCCATTTAATTTATGTCTACCCAAAATTAAACTTTATTATGGGCTTTTAGTTAGATTAATGGAAGTTATTCAACATATAGAGACACTGGGATTGGTCCGAGACTAGGAAAAAACCCACTATGCGGAAAACCCTTGGAAATTATTCTTCTTAGATCGTCATCAAATGATTCAGAAACAAGAGTACAACGATCCATAGGTACATATATTTTCGATGCAGAAAACAAATAACATACACACAATAAAACCAAACCCATACTTTTGCATCAAGGAAACTGAATCTGAGAATTGAAATGCACAGACACTGGCTGTACCAAACTAATGAATACGACTGATACTGAATGAGGACTCTAGATACATCTTGCAGCAGAAACAAATAGATCTAATCTATAGATCAATAGATCTATAATACCAAAACACGGATCTAATAGATCACCAAGTGATCTCAACTCTAAAGTCCTATATATGAATCCAGGAGACTGTCAATGATTGTTATGACGCAACTGTGATTGAACGACTGATGTCTGGAGGCAATGCGCAATCAACTGAAGGTGAATCAAATTAGATCTGCCTAATAATTCTCTAAGTCACAGCATTAACACGCTCAGCCTGCGGCTTTGGGGCTCTAAGCTGCTACCACAACACTCTGTGCCCGTGGCTCAGCTCGATCTGACTTCTGAGACTTGGTCGTGCCCTTAACAAGTTGAGCCAATGACTTTGGGGTCCTTGGCCATGGGCACAATACACCTAGCCCACGGCTTTGCTTACCTAGGTCGCTACCTAAGCTCTTTCTGTCTGTGACTCTGCTTCAGATCACCCAGATATGATGCGTGATCACATCTGTGATCCCGGCCCTTTGCGTGAGCTCCTCCCAACGTACTTGTGTGAGCCAAGACGTAAAAATAAAATAAAATAATAAATAATTCATAACTTTCTGCATAACCGATTAAGATTGAAAAAAGGCAATTTGTTGGTAAATTTGTGAGTATTATTGCATATCATTTATAGTTTTAGATGTGATGAAATATTGCTGAGGTTTGTCTATTGTTTCTTGTATAAATGCAAATTTTTGTTGGAAAATCTTGGTAAATTAGTGCATGTTAAATCCATATTCCTTGAATTTGCTAGAATATCTCCTAGAGAGCTTTCTTCTAGTCAATTTCTCCCCTCATAGAAAGATAGCTAGGGTTTGCAATTGAAAAATGGGGTTTTATCCCTTACTCCATGCATGAATTTAATATCTCATAAACTTAGCCCTTAAGACTCCATAACCCAAACAGGGAAAGACACTAGGATCCTTGTGATGATCAAAATTGTTTGAAAAAATTTATCCTTTTCTTTCCTTTCTAGTTTCCTAAGCCCTTCAAGGCAAGGCGCTAGGACTAGGGCAATGCTAGAATTCAACTAGTGCTTGCGGTATCAAGTCATTGAAGCTACTTTAGCTTCTTTTCACCTTGATTGGCTTCACACACTCAAAATTTAGCCTCTTTCATAGTGAAAATTTCCTTTGAAGAGATGACATCATCAACCCTAGGTAATTAGTGCCCTAATAAGCCCTAACTTATACAAGGATTCACCTTGGGCCTTATTTGAAGGTTTTCCATCTCCTACTATTGATATTATCTTTAAGAAAACCTTTTCTATGTGCTTGTATGCCTAGATACACTATTGTTGAGTTACACCTTGAAACCCTAGGTTCAAGCATTCTTTTCAAGGCTTAGTTTATTGTACATTTTTCCTTTCGAATAAATAATTGTGCCCTAATTCATTGAAGAATTACCTTAATTAGCCATTCACATCCATCATCTTGAGGCAATTATCTTAGAAAATCCTTTGGGTGATAAACTAAGAAGTCTCCCTTGTGGTGAAATTCCACTAAAGTGCAGGAGGTGGAGTGCTAAGGTGATAGTGGAAACAACATCATTGTTATATCCAAATCTTTCTCTTCCCTTGTGAGGCCTATCACAAGGCCTGCTAGATTTTAAAGCAATGGTTACATTAGAGTTTGTGATAAATGCACCAAGGGGGCAAGAGGGACAACACTAGAGATGAAAAATTAAAACAAGGAAGAGGTGGTAAAACTAATCCAAATACAAAATGAAAGAGGTGATAATTCACATATGTGGAGCTTAAATAGTGAAGGCAAGAAAAAAAAGGTGATGATGCCAGTGTTGAACTGGGAAGGCAAGAACCGAGTGGAAGGAGGCATTGGATGGATGGTTGAATTTTTCCTATAGTTTCAGTCTATAGGATATGACAACCAAGCCCAATGTCCTTTGTAGGTAAAGTAGAGTCATGGTGACTGGTCCCATCCAAGGATAATCCACTTCGATTCGGACCTTACCCGAGAGGACAACCTAGAGAGACCCATTAGTAGTGATTTCACCTAGGAAATGGGCAATCGAAAGGAAACAAAGAGAGAGGATATAGAAGGAGGTCTTTCCCAAGTAGATTAGGAAGGAAAGGTGTAGAAAGAAGAAGGAGTTGATGAGAGAAAATATGAATAGGGGTACCATTAATTTCTTGAGAAGCCCTAAGGATTAGAGGCCTAGGGTTATCTCACAATGGTCCCATCTCAAAATTAAGCTTCACTCAACTTAATTATGGAAACCTTATGAGGCTAGCATAATCCATAAGACACTAGAGAAAGGTTAGGACTAGAAAGCAACGATTTCCTTCAGCATTCAATGGGAAAGGGAAAGAGAAGAAGAGTAAGGGGAAAAATAATCATGGGGAATGAAAAGGCAAGAGAGGGGAATGAATGTGGTGGCTGAAGTTGGTTAGGGTAGGTGCAAGTAGGAAGAGAAACCCCATGGAAAGAAAGAGGGAGAAATGGCATAGATAAACTATGAGAAAGAAAGAATGATGAAAAAGGGCATAGGAGATAGAAGCATATTTTTATTATGTTTGAAAATAGATCCAATCCAATGATAAGGTCAAGGACAGTCAAAATTGACGAGACTAATATTTGAGTTTTAGGTAACATAATTTGGTGAAAACTCTGCCAAATATAGCAAGAGGAGGGTGTCCTAATCAGTGAGGTCAAGTTTACAATCAAAAGATAAGTGAGTATTTTTTGGGAAAGACACAAAAGTTGAATCAGGAAAGCAGGGAGGTGGGTGCTAAATTGAAGGGGATGAAAGACCATCAAGGGCATCCTTTCTTGCACTTGTGATAATTACCCACTTCTCGATCTTTCTCAATATGATGGGGACCGAGACAAGTGGCACTTTAGAGGATTTAAACTTCTCATTGCTTTGCTCAAGACTAGGAAAAACAAGAGAAACAAATGAAAAGGAGATCTGGATGATTGACCGATAGTC
The DNA here is from genome assembly GCA_034641835.2 of Pinus albicaulis. NCBI lineage: Eukaryota > Viridiplantae > Streptophyta > Pinopsida > Pinales > Pinaceae > Pinus > Pinus albicaulis. Next base: position 919,866,354 of record CM076584.1, on the reverse strand, counting down.
CAGGTGTACATCCTCTGATACCTTTGGGTTATACAACGTTTCCCTTCTATGATAGAGCATTGGGAACTTTGATTATCTTGGTTGTTGATGGACATCCCAAAGCACTCTTAGATTCCAAAATGTTGAGCTCATCTTTCTTGGCATTGGGGATTCTTGGTGATGTAACCAGTGGAACCAGCATGCCCCTAGGCTAGCCTTGACATTACTTGATGGATATGTCTTGACCTGGAGTCCAAATGATGACAATCATCCTGCTTGTATTTCCTGATGGATACCGAACACTAGAAAGAGAGTACAATGCATCGTCTAGATGGCACCCATGGAGATGACGCAGGGCACCTAAAGCTATATTTTGGACAACTAGATTTGTTTTGAGGCTTCATTTGAGTACACTTACTCAAATTAAGTTTGATCATGATGCTTAGAGACACATCCATCCCTTGCATTGTGTTTTTGGAGCATTTTTTCCCTCAAATGGCATGATTTCATGCTTAGAGAGGCCTTATGGCTCACAAGTGCTGGAAAATGTTGGAATAATTTATTTTGTTGAGCTATTGGGTTGCCTTTTAACCAATTTACTTTATGTCTACCCAAAATTAAACTTGTTTAGGGGATTTTAGTTAGATTGATGGAAGCTAAAGACCTCGTATAAAATGAGTACGGTGTACCTCTTCATTCATTTGTTCATAATCATCTTTGTGGATACCAACCTCATTAGAGAGAGCTCAACTTATACTTTGTATTTCACTACTTTCGGAGATGTGATATTTTGTGGAGTTATTATTATTGTAGACTAGTTTGTGTATCTGAGACAACTTTTTGTGTTTGAAAGAAGGTAATTTATGGAAAAAATGTGAGCATTATTGCATATCATATATGGTTTTACATGTGATGAAATATTGCTAAGGTTTTTCTATTATACCTTGTCTAAATGCAAATTTGTTGAAAAATATTCTTGGTAAATTATTGCATGTTACATCTGTTTTCTATGAATTCCATAAAATAATTTCAAAAGAGATTTGTTCTTGTTAATTTCTCCCCTCATAAAAAGATAGTTAGGGTATGCAACTGAAAACTAGGGTTTTCTCCTTTACTCCATGAATGAATTTGATATATCTTAAAGTTATCTCCTAAGACTCCATCCCCCAAGTAGGGAAAGCCACTACGATCCTTGTGATGGTCAAAAGCTCTTTGTAAATTTTAACCTTTTATTTCTTTTCTGATATCCTAAGTCCTTTAAGGCAAGCCGCTAGGGCTAGGACAAGGGCCTTACGGGGTATTAAGAGGTAAAATAAATGCTACATAATAAAAATCAAGCTTTGATCCTGTTGACCACTGGAGTGGCACCTGTTGATAATGAGAAGACTCCATGCCCAAGGATGAACTAGAAGACATTTGTACCATGGGATATCATCAGATATCATCAGTTCAACAGAGTTTTTAAACTTACTTCTACTTCTTATCATTTTCTCTTGTACCCAGATTCCACGCCCTACGGGGAATTGTAATAAGTGATGTTAGTAATGATGAGTTTTGAGTCAGTATTGAGTCTGTACCAGGCCTAGGTAGCCTGGGACCTTGCCAACAAGTGAGTATTACTCTGGGAGGTTTTTTTTACTTGGTTAATTATTATGTCCCTACCAGGAGTTAATAATTAATTGAGTTTTTTCCTTCAATTTTATCCCAAAGCCGGAGTACGGCTTGATGGTGAGGCCTTGGGTGAGTCCTAGTGTCTAGAGTCCATGTATATTACCATACTAGATCACACAAAAAATTTCGTGTAATTTGGTTAGGTCTAGGTAGTGATTTTTTAATTTTTTAGATTTCCCGGAAGTCGGAAATTGCAATAAAAATTGTAATTGAATTGTAATAAGTGTTGTCTAAAGAAGTTGTATGGCATATGAGTAATCAAAATTACACCTATCACGCTTAAATTTCTACTATGACACACTTTGAGGGGTTAAAAATGTGTTATGAACCCTCAAAAACCACTTTTTCTAAATTTAGTGGGAAATCTGGCAATTAATTAAGCCATAAATTAAATAAATGGAGAAAAATAAATAACCACACATGCTAAATGAGATGGAAATGAGGTGGAAAATTATGGAGGAGTTAAAGTGAAGTCCCAAGGTGATGTGGACTCCTAAAATCTAGGAAAAGACATGTGCTCAAATAAAATTGAATTTTTGGCATTAAATGAGAGCTGGTTATTTGGAAATTCGAATTTGTGAAGTTAGTGCATATTTGGGAGGATTTGGGAGAATATTTGGTGGAGATTTTTGTGGTAAATTGTCTCCACATGAGTTACCAACCATATACACATGTCATTCCATCATAAAATTCGAATTTGGCACATAAGAGAAGAAGAAAATGATGCTCACTTGCCAGAATTCGATTTTTACATTTGGCATTGGAGCTCCACTTACCAAAGTCGAATTTTCCTTGAGATCTCCTCCCTATCACCACTTGGCATATGGTTCTTCATCGGGATTTACTCCCAACTTTCTATATAATGGAGCCATGGGCTCTCATATTGTATCATTGTTTACTAGCTATTGTGCTGCGGAAGCGCTGCTGCCTTGTACACTTTCAAAAAAATCAATAAGACTTTGGAGTTTCATTCATGAGGTGTTACTCTTTTTGGAGTGTAATGAATTGTTGATCATTGGTATAATTCCTTTTGCTCATGCTTTGATCTAATTTGTTTCCATATGCTCTTGTAAATTTGTTAATGTAGCGCTATCTTACATTAACATTTGATTTAGGAGTATGCCCTAGGAATAGAATGCTCTAGTTGGTTTCAAATAAATCTCTAAAGTTTCTTATCATTGTTTATTGCTATATCTACATTGAACTGATTCTTGATTGAAGTTTTGTAGAGGGAACATCTTGTTGGGATCAAAGAATCAAGTGTTGGGGGAAGTATTTGGAGAGACCAACCCACTCTTGATACATTCTCAAAGGAGCTCTCATTTGTTCTTTGAACCTTCATAGTCTTGTCTTACAAAGTGGTTTTGCAGGGGTTTTCGAACATAGCTTGTATACAAGCCGAATACTTTTAAATTTGAATATCTTTTAAAACATTGCACTTCATTGCTTTCATTTGCTATCTAAGAGCTTGAATATGACTAAGAAAAGAGGAGAGTTTACTCGAACTCTTTGGCTTAGTCCTTTGTAAATTTTTGTGCAATATTTTGTAATTTTATCTATCTAATATTTGATTGGTTTGGTAGCCCTCTTTCCGAATTTTTTCTTGTGATAGCTTGAGTGGAAAACTACAGGAAATTACTAACAAGTTGTTGCAGGACCTTTGGGCTACGAATTTCAAATGCGGAGGATAACTCTCTCTTCTTTGGGTGTGGGAATTGAAGAGGCTTAGCTTCTCTTCTCCTATTGTAAAGTCTGAATTATTTTGAGTTTTTTTTTAGAAATTCTCATCGAGGATAAGTATATGGTCTCAATATTTGTAAAGACTTTCATTGGTTTAGAAAAGGCCTTATGGTCATTTCATTCTTGTAAAATTAATAAAATTTATGTTTTTGTTGTGGGAGCATGGGTTTTACCCATTGGCATCCCTATCTCTCCATTTCAAAGGAGAGAATTTGTAGATGGATTGACTTAGTGGTTTTGACATTTCTGTTTTCTTTCACATGACATATGCATGCTCTAATTGAGAAGTAACACAAATCGCATAGTCCTTTAATTTCTTAATTTGCAATCTCATTTTCCATCACTTACTTATGTTTTGTGATCTATTTCTCATTTGGATAAGTTTCACAATATATTACAAGTAAAGAAGCATAGCACTTTTAATTTAGGGCAACTTGAGTTATTGTTCTAACTATGAAGCATATTTAATTGAATCATCTCCATCTTTTACATAGCACTTGCAAACTCACTTTCATATCATTTAGGCATTTCACTTTTCACACTAGACTTGCATCTCTAAAATTTACCTCCAACTTGAGTTGGTTGAGTAGACGTTTTAGGGACCCTCTACCTCTATGGACTCCTCACTGTGAGATCCAAATATTTGGGCGATAGTGAGGTCTGAGGATTAGAGTTCAATTGTAACCTTGCTTTAAAAGTAATTAATAAAGTAAACCAAGAGCACTATCTCATCACATTTACTTGCAAAGTTCCCAAATTTTTTGCTATCTTGGCAGTTTAAAGATTCACATGCAAATATTATCTCAAGAAGCACTTTGGATGCAAGCATTTTAATTCCTTAAATTTTGCAACAAGTTTAATTCTATGGTACTTGGAAATTTGCTTCTACATGCAACTTCATTGCATGTTGTCATTTTAATGATCATTACGCTTATGGATGATTGATATATCTCGTTTCATTGGCAAAAACCCTTATTTGGTGTTGCAAATTTAATTGCATGTTGTGATTTTGGTCTAACATTTGAGTTTTTCTATCATCTCATTTACATTATCCAAAAGTAGAACACTAAATGTTTCCTTATGAGCAAGATAGTTTCTCATGCTTTGATTCATAAATCTATTTATCTTGTGAGCATTTCTGAAATATTGCGCTAACAGTATTTTGTTTCCATTTCAGGATTATTGTGTTCTCATCTCTTTGAGAATTTCTTTTACTTTTGAGCACGTTATTTGTAAAGACACTGGTTAAATGGTTTGTCATTATTTCAAATTTGTTCATCAATGTTCATGAATCTTCAAAAGTAATCCAATATAACTCTAATATTCTCCTAGAAAACTCACATCTTTAACTTATTTTTTTCTTTAGGGACCACCCCCCATAGCTAACCTAGGAGATAGCTTAAACAGAGAGAGTTGGGAATAGGTGACAACCTCTTCTCTGAGTTCCTTGCCACCAACCACACCTTGTGGGGTTAAAGGCTTTTTCCACTAACTATAGGTAGGTGTAGGCGGCAAGCGATAACATTTTTTTTGCGTTGTTGTCGAGGACATGTCTTCTTGTGCCTGGGAAAACGACTAACTTTTTTGGCATATTTGAATTTTAGATTTAGATTCTTGTTCAAGTGGCAACTCCACTCAATCCTAATTTTGCAAAAGTTTCTACTAGGAGAAATTCAAGTGGTCTAGTTAGCCCCTCTCCTGATCCTGAAAGGGTTTTTAGAGAGAGGTTAAATAGACTTTCTCATAGTAGAGCTCTTGCTAGTCTTGGGCAAGAGGCTATTTCTGACATTCATTCGTTGTTTCAAGAACAAGTTGAGCCTAACATCATGAATGATCTTTTTGCTCGTTGTAACTTTACTAACATTAATGGCTATCCTCACAATATCCCTGACAAGGCTATTGAAAGGTTGCCTTCTTTTCAAGGTAACAATGCCATTAGCGCTGCATCACATGTGAAGAAATTTAATTTTTTCATCTTTAAGTGATGTAACGTTGCTAAATACGAGGATGTGAAGATGAGGCTTTTTGTTCTCTCTTTAGAAGAGGATGCTCTTGATTGGTTCACTGAGCAACCTGCTAACTCGTATGATTCTTTACAAACAATTGTTAATGCTTTCATGGGAAAGTATGGAGAGAGAAGAGAGAATAGTCATCTGATCAGTGCCATTAGCACCATGAAGAAGAATGAGAATGAAACCATGGAGGAGTTTAACAAGAGATTCAATGAATTGTTTGAAAGCATGCCTACTACTGTTAAACCTCCTGATGAATTTCTCTTATGTTCCTATCTAGATTCTTTTGGTGTTAACACTGCTTATGAGTTGAGAAGAAAGGAGCCTGCAACTTTGGGTGTAGCTCAAACTGAAGCCTTGAAAATGGAGAGGGCCAGAAAGCAATCAGGAAAATCCGAGATTCCTGGTTTCACTAAAGGGCCATCAAAATCGAATGATTCCAAAGGCAAGGCCAAGGAAGAGGCTACCCATGATCCTATTAAGGAATTAACTCAACTCATCAAGAGCATGGAAGCAAACCACTCTAAAGAAATGCAAGCCATGCAAAGTAGGTTGGTGGCCATGGAAAGATCGCAAGTGAAAAGATTCCAACCTAGGCCAAATAATGGATGGCAAAAGAATAAAGGGCCTCAACAATAATATAGGCCTCCAAATCCATTGGAATCCACCAACGTGGTAGATCAAATTCCCCCTTTTTGTAGGCCATGTAGTGAGTTCCATGAAGAAGCCACATGCCCATATGTAAAGAGAATTATGGAAGGTAGCATGTTGGGAGATGAACTTATAGGAACTAGTGGTCAAATCAATATGTTCTCCATGGAAGATCAAATATACATCATTGAAATAAATCTAGAGATTGACCATAGTCCTAATAATCTTGGGGTTGACAATATGATTGCAAATTTTGACAAAGTCACTAAGATTTTTGGGGAAAAGCCTACAGCTGGACAAGTTTTTGCTATGGAAAAACAAAAAGGGATGACTTATCAGAGAAGGGATATTCAAGACCAGAATAATCACAGAAATTTTTCTCCTCCTACTTCAGAATTAAATTTTTACTTGGGAAACTGGGTAAATAATGCAAAGGTTTCTATCCCAGTGACAGAGCTTTTAAAGATACCATCTCAGAGGGCCAATTTACTAAGTGTCATTGAAGTTACTCAAAGGGAAGAAAAGCCTAATAATGAACCATAAGATGAAGAAATTGTATTGAAAAGTATGAACTATTATGTGGAGAACGAAGATCATCTGCCATTTTATGTTTCTTTGATAGTGAATGATCGTCTTTTACGCAACTGCATGCTTGATTCAGGGGCTTCATCAAATGTTATGACCAAGAAAGTCATGGAGCAACTGAATTTGAGGGTATCTAGGCCCTATCACAACATATGTTCAATGGATTCTAAAAGAATTGAAGTGTGTGGGATAATTAAAGATTTACAAGTTTTCCTAGTTGCATACCCAAACAAAATAATGACTATGGATATTGTTCTGATAGATGTTCCTGATTCATTGGGAATGCTCCTATCAAGAAAATGGGCATCAGATTTAGGTGGTAGCCTTCAAGTGGACTTGTCATATGCCACCATCCCCATGCCAAATAATAACTTTGTCAGACTTGATCGGGAGTTAGAAAAAAGATATCATGTTGAGGATCCAAGGAAACCCAACAATGAGATTATCTATAGATCATGCCAGACAAGAAGTGATGTTGTGTTAACAAATTTTCTTCCCCCCTTAGCAGAGCGGATTCAAAATGAAGAGATTAGGCATAACTCAAAAAGCGGGGGTACTTTAAATCTTCCATCAGAGCATTTTCAAGACAGAGATGTAAGATTGACAGTAATTGCATCATCATCACCATCGCAACTAACCAGGAAGAAAATAAAAAAAAAATGAAAAAGGAAAAAGGATATAAAAAATGAACCACCAGTTTTGAGAAAGATCAACCCTCAACGCGTCAAAAGCAAAAAAGGAAAATGAAGAGGTTTGGTATATCTAATGGCCACAAACATGTTAACATTGGGGCAAGTCATAGTCCAAAGATAGTCAGAATTAGACAAGGCACATCAGAGAAAGAGCCTATGGATTTGCCTATGAGTAGGCAAGTTCTCAAGATGGATTTCATCGAAGACATTTGATGCCATGGGGCATCCTGTGTATCATATTTCTAACCCTATCCCTTGTAAATTTTGTTTAAGTAGTTTTATTTCATGAATAAATTGTTATTTATGTTTCCTAGAATAAATATCAATTTCTGTACTTGATTTTATTTGATGTTATTTTGAATGGATACTGCTAATATATATCTTTGGTCGGTGTATGCAGATTCCAGGTTCATGCACACTATCACTTCATATCTAACATGCATCCCCATATGGAGCCAAATGTTGACCACTAAAGTGGCACCTAATGATAATGAGAAGACTCCATGCCCAAGGATGAACCAGAAGACATTTGTACCATGGGATATCATCAGTTCAACATAGTTTTTAAAACTCTACTTCTACTTCTTATCATTTTCTCTTGTACCTAGATTCCACGCCCTACAGGGAATTGTAATAAGTGATGCTAGTAATGATGAGTTTTGAGTCAGTATTGAGTTTGTAACAGGCCTAAGTAGCCTAGGACCTTGCCAACAAGTGAGTTTTACTCTGAGAGGTTATTTTTACTTGGTTAATTATCATCTCCCTACCAAGAGTTAATAATTAATTGAGTTTTTTCCTCCAATTTTATCCCAAAGCCAGAGTACGGCTTGATGGTGAGGCCTTGGGCGAGTCCTAGTGTCTAGATTCAATGTATATTACCATACTAGATCACACAAAAAATTTCGTGGAATTTGGTTATGTCTAGGTAGTGATTTTTTAATTTTTTAGATTTCCCGCAAGTCGAAAATTACAATAAAATTTGTAATTGAATTGTAATAAGTGTTGTATAGAGAAGTTGTATGGAGTATAAGTAATCAAAAGTATACCTCTCACACTCAAATTTCTACTATGACACACTTTGAGGGGTTAAAAATGTGTTTTGAACCCTCAAAACCCACTTTTCCTAAGTTTAGAGGGAAATCTGGCAATTAATTAAGCCAATAATTAAATAAATGGAGAAAAATAAATATCCACACATACTAAATGAGGTGGAAATGAGGTGGAAAATTATGGAGGAGTTAAAGTGAAGTCCCAAGGTGATGTGGACTCCTAAAATCAAGGAAAAGACATATGCTCAAATAAAATTGAATTTTCGGCATTAAATAAGAGTTGTTTACTTGGAAATTCGAATTTGTGAAGTTAGTGCATATTTGGGAGGATTTGAGAGAATATTTGGTGGAGATTTTTGTGGTAAATTGTCCCCACGTGGGTTACCAACTATATACACATGTCATTCCATCATAAAATTCGAATTTGACACATAAGGGAAGAAGAAAATGATGTCCACTTGCCAGAATTCGATTTTTACACTTGGCAATGGAGCTCCACTTACCAAATTCGAATTTGCCTTGAGATCTCCTCCCTCTCACCACTTGGAATATGGTTCTTCATTGGGATTTACTCCCAACTTTCTATATAATGGAGCCATGGGCTCTCATATTGTATCATTGTTTACTAGCTATTTTGCTTGCAGAAACGCTGCTGCCTTGTACACTTTCAGAAATATCAATAAAGACTTTGGGATTTCATTCATGAGTTGTTCATACTTTTGGAGTGTGATGAATTGTTGATCATTGGTATAAATCCTTTTACTCATGCTTTGATCTAATTTGTTTCCATATGCTCTTGTAGATTTGTTAATGTAGAGCTATCTTACATTGACATTTGATTTAGGAGTATGCTCTAGGTATAGAATGCTCTAGTTGGTTTCAAATAAATCTCTAGAGTTTCTTATCATTGTTTATTGCTAGATCTATATGAAACTAATTCTTGATTGAAGTTTTGTAGAGGGAACATCTTGTTGAGATCAAAGAATCAAGTGTTGGGGGAAGTCTTTGGAGAGACCAACCCACTCTTGATACATTCTCAAAGGAGCTCTCATTTGTTCTTTGAACCTTCATAGTCTTATCTTACAAAGTGATTTTGCAGGGGTTTTGGGACATATCTTGTATACAAACTGAATACTTCTAAATTTGAATATCTTTTAAAACATTATACTTCATTGCTTTCATTTGCTATCTAAGAGCTTGAATATGACTAAGCAAAGAGGAGAGTTTACTCGAACATTTTGGCTTAGCCCTTTGTAAATTGTTGTGCAATATTTTGTAATTTTATCTATCTAATATTTGATTGGTTTTGTAGCCCTCTTTCCGATTTTTTTCTTGTGACAGCTTGAGTGGACAACTACAGGAAATTACTAACAAGTTGTTGCAGGACCTTGGGCTACAAATTTCAAATGAGGAGGATAACTCTCTCTTCTTTGGTTGTGGGAATTGAAGAGGCTTAGCTTATCTTCTCCTATTGTAAAATCTGAATCCTATTGAGTTTTTTTTAGAAATTCTCATCGAGGAAAAGTCTATGGTCTCAATATTTGTAAAGACTTTCCTTGGTTTAGAAAAGGCCTCATGGTCATTTCATTCTTGTAAAATTAATAAAATTTCTGTTTTTGTTGTGGGAGCGTGGGTTTTACCCATTGACATCCCTATCTCTCCATTTCAAAGGAGAGAATTTGTAGATGGATTGACTTAGTGGTTTTGACATTTCCGTTTTCTTTCACATCACATATGCATGATCTAATTGGGAAGTAACACAAATCGCATAGTCTTTTAATTTCTTAATTTGCAATCTCATTTTCCATCACTTATTTATGTTTTTTGATCTATTTCTCATTTGGATAAGTTTCACAATATACTACAAGTAAAGAAGCATAGCACTTTCAATTTATGGCAACTTGAGTTATTGTTCTAACTATGAAGCATATTTAATTGAATTATCTCCATCTTTTACATAGCACTTGCAAACTCACTTTCATATCATTTAGGCATTTTACTTTTCATACTAGAATTGCATCTATAAAATTTACCTCCAACTTAAGTTGGATGAATAGACGTTTTAGGGACCCTCTACTTCTATGGACTCCTCACTGTGAGATCCAAATATTTGGGCGAGGGTGAGGTCTGAGGATTAGAGTTCAATTGTAACCTTGCTTTAGAACTAATTAATAAAATAAACCAAGAGCACTATCTCATCACATTTACTTGCAAAGTTCCCAAATTTTTTGCTATCTTGATGGTTTAAAGATTCACATGCAAATATTATCTCAAGAAGCACTTTGGATGCAAGCATTTTAATTCCTTAAATTTTGCAACAAGTTTAATTCTATGGTACTTGGAAATTTTCTTCTACATGCAACTTCATTGCATGTTGTCATTTTAATGATCATTATGCTTATGGATGATTGATATATCTCGTTTCATTGGAAAATACCCTTATTTGGTGTTGCAAATTTAATTGCATGTTGTGATCTTGGTCAAACATTTGAGTTTTTCTATCATCTCATTTACATTCTCAAAAAGTAGAACACTAAATGTTTCCTTATGAGCGAGATAGTTTCTCATGCTTTGATTCATAAATCCATTTATCTTGAGAGCATTTCTGATATCTTGTGCTAACAGTCTTTTGTTTCCATTTCAGGATTACTGTGTTCTCATCTCTCTGAGAATTCCTTTACTTTTGAGCACGTTATTTGTAAAGGCACTAGTTAAATGGTTTGTCATTATTTCAAAGTTGCTCATAAATGTTCATGAATCTTCAAAAGTAATCCAATCTCACTCTAATATTCTCCTAGAAAAATCACATCTTTAACTTAGTTTTTTCTTTAGGGACCAACCCCCATAGCTAACTTAGGAGATAGCTTAAACAGAGAGAGTTGGGAATAGGTGACAACCCCTTCTCTGAGTTCCTTGCCACCAACCACACCTTGTGGGGTTAAAGGCTTTTCCCGCTAACTGTAGGTAGGTGTAGGCGGCAAGTGATAACAGATCCTTGAACTATGCACCATATAAAAACAATATAAAAATGAAATAAAAGATGCACCAGATGGATGGAAAAATCAAGACAAGAAAAGGGGTAACTCATGCCTCCATGATTTCACCCTCCATTACATCTATACACTTAGGATTTGGACATCCATCAATTTTTCCTTATGACATGGATTCATTTACCTCCACTGTGGCCTAGTTTCACTAGAACCTATGAATTAAAGGGTTTACCTCAGAAATGCCACCTCCCCTTTGGGGTTGGAAGCACCTAATATGGTTGATCACCTACCCACATTTTCAAATGTAGGGTACACTTTTCTAGGACTTGGTATGGTTAGATTAATATATGGTTATTGTATCTAATTAGTGGTTTTATTCACTTGAGTTAAAAAGGTTTTGCTAGGTTTTTTTGCACAAAGAAGTTGAGGCCTTCAAGGCACACTATTCCAATCCTACTCAACATGATGCTAAGCCATACTACACTTTCAAAGAGCCTGATGACCTTGCAGATAGAGAGTTTCCCTTCTATGGTAGAGCATTGGGAACCTTGATGATCTTTGTTGTTGATGGACATCCAGAGCACCCTTAGATTCCAAAATGTTGAGCTCATCTTTCTTGGCATTAAAGATTCTTGATGATGTACTGCATGCCCCCAGGCTGGCATTGACATTACTTGATGGATATGTCTTGAAGTGGAGTCCAAATGATGACGATCATCATTGGGATTTTTTAAAGAGGGCTTGTATTTCCTGTTGGAAACCCAGCACTAGAGAGAGAGTGCAATGCATCATCTAGATGTCACCCATGGAGTTGACGCAGGGAACCTAAAGCCGGATTTTGGACACCTAGATTTGTTTTGAGGCTTGATTTGAGGACACTTCCTCAAATTAAGGTTGATCATGATGCTTAGAGACACATCCATCCCTTGCATTGTGCTTTTAGAGTATTTTCACCCTAAAGTGGCATGATTCTATGCTTAGAGAGGCGTTATGGCTCACAAGTGAGGGAAAATGTTGGCATATTTTATTTTGTTGAGCTATTGGGTTGGATTCTAACCCATTTACTTTATGTCTACCCAAAATTAAACTTTATTTTGGGCTTTTAGTTAGATTAATGGAATTGATATACCTCCTACAAAAGGGGTAAACCAACCCTCATGAGATAGGAAATGACTCATCTTAAGGGGTAAACTAAATGCTACATCATAAAAAGCAATATTTGATCCTTGATTTACTCAACATATAAAAGAATTATCAAAATCAAGTAAAAGTCACACCAGAGGGGTGGAAAAAGTAGGCCAAGGAATGGGGTAACTCACGCCTCCATGATATATCCCTCCATTACATCTATAGACTCAATATGTGGACCTCAATCAATTGCACCCATGGCCATGACACTTAGCCATGGAGACATTTACCTCCATTGCCACCTGCTTTCAATATCACCTATGAATTGAAGGTTTGACCTCGGAAATGACACCCCCCTTTAGGTGTTGGAAGAACCTAATATGGTTTATCAGCTAGCCACCTCTACAAAGGTAGGAAACACTTTTATGGGACATGGTCTGGTTAGATATTTGAAAGTGATCTCTATTTTAAGTATTATTATGCCCTTAACAATTATGTATGGTTCACTTAGATGCATATATGGTTATTGTCTCTAGAGGCTTATTTCACTTGAGTTTGAGATGGTTTTGCTAGGTTTTTTTCCACAGAGAAGCTGAGGTCATTAGGGCACACTATTCCACTCCTTCTCCACATAAAACTAGGCCATACTACACATCCAAAGATCATGATGACCTTGCAAATGCAGAGTTTCCCTGCTATAGTAGACCATTGGAAACTTTGATGATATTTTTTATTGATAGACACCCCATGTCACCCTTATATACCATAATGTTGATCCCATATTTTTTAACATAACGATTCTTGATGATGTACCGTGTGGACCTAGCATGCCCCCAAGTTGGCCTTGAGACTACTTGATGGGCATGCGTTGACTTGGAGCCCAAACGATGGTGATCAGCCTTAGGACGGTTAGGGAGGGATTGAATTACCTCATGGAGCCCCAACACTACAGAGAGAGTGCACTATGTTGTCTAGATGACACCCATGGAGATGATGCAGGGCATCTAGAGATGGATTTTGGACACATGGAGATATTTGGAGGCTTGCTTTGGTGATCCCTCCTCAAATTAAGGTTGATAGTGATACTTAGAGATATATCCATCCCTTGAATTGCATTTTTGGAGCAATTTTAGCCCTAAAAGGGCATCACTTCATGCCTAGAGAGGCCTTATGGTTCACAAGTGTGGGAAAATGTTGGGATATTTTATTTTGTTGAGCTATTGGGTTGTCTTGTAATGCATTCGCTCTATGTCTACTCAAAATTAAACTTGTTTAGGGGATTTCAGTTAGATTATTGGATATGATAAACCTCCAATTAACCTTTTTATTTCACTACTTGTGGAGATTTGGTCTTCGTGGAGCTATTTCTATTGGAAATTAGTTTGTGTATTGCATAAATTGTTTTGAGATTGAAAGAAGACAATTTCTTGGTAAATTTATGAGTATTATTGCATATCGTTTATGGTTTTACATGTGATGAAATATTTCTAAGGGTTGTATATTGTTTCTTGTATAAATGCAATTTTTTGTTGGAAAATATTGGTAAATTATTGCATGTTAAATCCATATTCCTTGAATTTTCTAGAATATCTCCTAGAGAGATTTCTTCTAGTTAATTTCTCCCCTCATAAAAAGATAGCCAGGGTTTGCAAGTGAAAACTAGGGTTTTATCACTTCATGCACGAATTTGATATTTCATAAACTTAGCCCTTAAGACTCCATCACCCAAGTAGGGAAAGGCACTAGGATATTATAAAGAATTGTGCCATAATTCATTGAAGAAATACCTTAATTAGCCATTCACATACATCATCTTGAGCCAATTGACTTAGAAAATCCTTTCTGTAATAAACTGGGAAGTATCTCATGTCGTGAAATTTCACTAAAGCGCAGGAGGTGTAGTGCTAAGGTGACCGTGGAAACAAATTCATTGTTGTATCCCAATCTTTCTCTTCCCCTGTAAGGCCTATCATGTAATATCCCAAATTGGGAACAAACAGTAATATAAAGCATACAGAGACTAAATCTACAGAAAACACAAATACACATCAAAAACACCATGAATAAGCCAAAACTGCTGAGCCATTTTATTAATTTTATGAATGGGAAAGGTACAAGATGGTGTGCTTAGGAAGATGGCACCTTGGTCTACACAAGGTAAGCTAAAATTATCCCTCAATCCCTGCTCAGAAATCCTTGCTGATTTGTGTGGCTCCTCCTCTATGCTACCCTGTCGGGAAATGTTGCTATTGGTTGGAAATGGACTGTGTAATGAGTTTGTTCTACTGCTCAGAAAATTCTGTGGCTTGGACACCAGAATCTCCTCAACAAACCCAGAAAAACCCGTAAAGGATTTCCGAAAGGCTGACCTCAGAAATTCACCTCCTTGGGCTTGGTATGCTATTCTGTTGGGCACATTGGGCTTTTGGCTGAAATTCTGGAAACAACTACTGGAAACTACTCAAGAACTCTACTAAGAAGTGGTTGACCCCCTCACAAAACTCTTGGCTGAAATCTCTCTTTCTTTCTCCTTCCCTGGAGTTTCTCCATTGCTGGACTGCGTACTCCTCTAGTTGACTACGTGGCCTCTACGCTACCCTGGAAGGACTGCGTATGCTTGAAGGTATACTTGTGATGCCTCTCTCCAAAATGGACTGCAAATCCTCTCCTTAGCGGGCATTTGAAGTCCCCCGAGGATGAGGTTGTGATCTCCGATCGGAAATCTCTGTGCTAAACAAAACTTGCAGACTTGGCTAAACAGCTTAACCGTGCTTCTAGTTTACCAGAAAGAAAATTAGTTGATGACTAAATGAATGATGAATGAGTTTCTCTCGTCTTCTTTTACCTATCTGAGCCCTCAAAATTCCCTTGGACCCCACTGGATTGTGTCGCCACCTCTGCCTGCCAATCCCTGTGTTGCCACTGCGCAACCACTGCGCAACTGTTGTCCCCACACTGTCTCTGCGTTGTCCCTGCGGTGCCTATGCTTCTCCCTGTCTTGCGCTGCCACTAGGCTGCTCTCTACTGTGTGATGTTGCCCCCACGGGTCCAAATTCAACTTTAATCTTTGCCTTAGTGACTTTAGGAAAATAATTTATTTAATCATAAGGTTTATTTGTGGGTCACCCTTACCCACTTTATTTTTCCGCGAACATAAGAAAAAGGAAAAATTGACAAAATTAATATTCCAATTAGTTGACTGCTAATTTGGAATATTACAGTCCTCCCCGCCAAAACGTTGCTTGTCCTCAAGCAACTGAAAGGATGGATGTTGCAGGATTTTCTCCCCCTCCCAAGTGGCATCCTCATCTGGAAGGTTTCTCCGCCTGATCAGATATTATCTCACAGTCCTGCACCTCAAATGCCTCTCCCAGGTGTCCAAGATGGCCTCCGGTTGTAGCACTAAGTGCCCCTCACCATCAGTAGGCGAGAGCTCCATAGTTTCCGTCACTTGTTGTCCCAAAGCCTTATTCGGGCACGAGACATGAAAAATGTTGTGGATCCTGCTCCCGGCTGGCAGCTCCAGTTCATATGCTACATCCCCAACCCCCTTGATCACCCTGTATGATCCATAGAAGCGTGGCTTGAGCTTCTCAGCCCCTTTCTGCTTCAACATGGACTGCTTGTACGGATGAAGAGGGAGGTATACCAAATCATCCACCTCAAACTGCCTCTCCACGCAGCCTCTATCTGCGTATAGCTTCTGCTGGTTCTGTGTTGTGGCTAAGTTATCCTTGAGATCTCGAAGTATGTCTTGGCTCTCTTGGATCCAGTCCTTGGCCCTGGGGGCCTTGCTAACTCCAAACATCATATCTACAAACATTAAAGCATGATAACCGTATAAAGCATAAAATGGAGACATACCGATTGACATGTGGAATTTTGTGTTGTAACAGTACTCCCCCGAATGAAGCCAACATAGCCAAGCCTTTTACTGCCCCCTAACATAGTTTCTCAAGTATCCTTCCAGCCACTTGTTCACTATCTCAGTCTGTCCATCCATCTGTGGGTGGTAGTTGGTACTGGGTGTTAACTCTGTGCCGACCAAACGGAAGAACTCCTGCCAAAAGCCTCCCATGAAATGACTGTCCCTGTCACTGAATATGGTATTTGGAAGGCCATGGAATTTGAAGACATCTCAGAAAAATAACTCAGCCACCTGCGAAGCGGTGTACCGAGTTGAGATGGAGAAGAAATGAGCATACTTCGTCAGTCGATCAACCACTACGAAGATGCAGTCCTTGCCCTCCACCATGGGAAATCCGGTGATGAATTCCATGGAGATGCTTTCCCATTTTCCCTCCGAAATGGGAATCGACTGTAGCAAACCTGCTGGATGGTTCAACTCTCCTTTGTTTTGCTGACAGACTATGCACTCCCGGACATGCCGGAGCACGGCCTCCTTGAGACCCTTCCAAAAGAACATCTCCCTGATGGCTCTGTATTTTTTTATGAACCCTTGATGGCCTGACAACGATGAGTCATGGGTTGCGTGCAAAATATTCTCCCTGAGTTGGGAGTTACTTGTGAAGAAGATCCAAACACGATAATAGATGACCTCATCCATCACCCAGTACCGATCATCTGCCACCTGCCCATCTAGTATCTCACATGCAAAACAGTCCTTGGAGTACTCCACCAAAAGCTGAGCCCTCCAGTTTGTGTCAATACTCATCAAGGACAGTGTTGCCGGTCTCCGTAACAATGCATCTGCCACCATGTCGTTCTTCCCCTTGACATAATCGATGTCAAAATCATAATCTTGGATCTTGCTGACCCATTTTTGTTGCCTCTCCTGCAACTGTTTCTGCTCAAGGAAGAATCGAAGACTGTTGTGGTCAGTCCTCACCCGGAACCTGTTCCCCACAAGGTACTATTTGAACTTTTCCAACGCATACATGATGGCCAACATCTCTTTGTTGTAGCTAGGGTACAACCTCTCATGTGGTAGTAGCTTCTAGCTCTCGAAAGCTATGGGATGACCCCCCTGCATCAGTACTACAACTACCCCTTCTCCTGAGGCATCACACTCTAGCACAAAGTGTTGCGTGAAATCGGGAAATGCCAACACCGGGAAGCTTCTCATTACCTTCTTGAGCTTGTCAAAGGCCCTCTGCACAATATCTATCCAACTGAAAGCCCCCTTCTTGGTGAGATCTGTGAGGGGTGTCGCAAGCTGTGAAAATCCTTTGACGAACTTCTAGTATTAGGTGCATATGCCCACAAACCCCCAGAGTTCCGTCACATTATTTGATTGCGGCCAATCCCGAATGGCCCAAATCTTCTCCTCGTGGAATCTCACTCCCTCCACTCCGATGAAATGCCCCAAATAGAGCATCTATGTTAGCCCAAACTCGCACTTGTACAACTTGGCATACAAATGCTACTCCTCCAAGATACATAGTATAGCCTCAATGTGCTGTAAATGCTCTTCCCATGTGTGGTTGTAGATAAGAATGTTATCAAAAAGCACCAGCTTGAACTTCCTCAACTGACCACAAAAGGTCAGCCCAAAGGGCATCACCAAAAACTCGAAATGGTCGTAGTGGAAGCAATACGCAGTCTTGGGGACATCCTGGTCTCTTGCCTTGATCTGGTGGTACCCTAACCTTAGATCGATCCTGGAGAAGAAATTTTCTCCCCTCAACTCATCCATTAGCTCATCGATCCTTGGGATAGGGTAGCGGTTCTTCATGGTATTCTTATCCAGATCCCTGTAATCTATGCACATCCACAATGTGTCGTCCTTCTTCTTCACCAGAACCACTGAAGAAGCAAATGGACTCGTGCTGGGCTTGATGTGCCCCAATGCCAAGAGCTCATGTATGGCTCTCTCAATCTCATCCCTATAGGTTTTGGGGTGCCTGTAGGGAGTGGTAATCACTGCCTGGATGCCCTGATCCAGCTCAATGGTGGGCTCAAACCCCCGGTCAAGTGCTTGTCCTGGTGGAAGGTCCGCAAAAACTGTTGAGTAACGGTCTAGGATAGTATGCACATCCGGGTGCACAAGCTGACCTGAGACACCTGCCTCTGAAATCCTCAGCTCCACTTCCCACTTTATGTCTCCCTTTTGGAAATCTCCTCCATCCAATGTGCAGAGACTGTCTGTGGAGGGTATGTGTGCATGCCTTTGATCAACATATGCTTCCCATTCTTCTTGTTCGTCCATTCTATCTCCAAATTATTCCAATCTGTAGTGACCTTCCCAATTGTGATAAGCCACTGAACACCCAACACTACTATCACAAAAAAATGATTGGTCACTATGTATGTCCCCATGGTCACTGCTAATGCCGAAACATAATGCATGCAATGCATGGTCCTGCCACCTGGAACCAACATAGAGAACCCATCAAATCTCTCTGTCTATATCGATAAATTTTTGCGTGGCCCCACTATCCACCAGCACTGAGACACGTTGCCCTTGAACTGTCCTCAGACCGTCAGCGTTAAGTACTTGGGAACTCCCCGTAAAGATGCAAGGACCCCTCCTGTGGGCGAAAATGCTACTCTTGCTACTGCTAGGGGAGGTGGTGGTGGATGATCCACTCCCGGTGAATCGGTGCTGGCATCTCCCTCCAAATCCTCATATGCCTCCTCTTCCCCTTCACTGTCGAAGAAGATCTCAATGTAATGTGCCTTCCCTCCAGTACATCGATGACCCAATTCCCATGGCTCCTGGCAAGTGAAGTAAAGCTTCCTCTGTCTCAAATCTCTTCTGGTGTCATCATCCAAAGGCCCTCAGCCCTGTTTCCCTCTCGGGGGTGGGGTTCTCACATCCTTCCCCTCCTTCTGGTACGTTGGTCTGTGGGGGAAAGGAGCCCTCGTCCTTGGCATAGTGTCCTGCAAATATCTAGTCCTCCCTACTACGTCCTGCAACGTAGTGGGCCTAGTAGACCTTACTAGCCCATGCAAGGGTTCAGCCAGTCAGTCAATGAACATGTACACTCTCCTAGGCACGGACAAGTTTGGAACCATCACTGAGAGCTTCAAGAACTCGGAAATGTAAGTTTTTGAGTTCCCCGTCTGTTTGAGCTTGGTTAGCTCAACAAAATGTTCCTTCGAGTCTTTCTGATCAATCTTTCTATCAACCTCCCGGTGAACTCATCATACGCTGTCACTCTGGCGTAAGCCAATGTAGTCATTCCATGGAACCACCAATCATGGGCTTCTCCCTCAAGATGCAGCTCTTCCACCTTGATGGCCTCCACCCCCGCCATTTGGTTAAGCTGAAAGTAGATGTTCAACTTCTCTACCCAAGCTTTTGCCGAACATTTCGATGATCCATCAAAAGTAGGCAAGAAAAGTCTGTCTACAGTACGTTGCAGGTCATTGCCTTGCATGTACCCTCCTCCTCAGTTCTAGCTGCGTGGTCTGTTGTTGTTCTTAAGCTAGCATAATTCGTTGAAAGTGAGGGCATCTCTGAACTCCGGCCCATAAGACTGCTATTCTAGGAAGTATTCTCTGTAGTGAGCCAACTTCGACTCCTGAGGTCCTCCTACTCCTGCCCTCGAAGTCAAGAATGTGGGCATGGTAAAGCGTGGTGGGGTGCGTTGCACTACGTGTTGCGCAGTTTTATGCTCAAGTAAATTATGGGAGGTACCAGATCCTTCCCCATTCTGAAATTCCCTTGGAATTTCCCTCTGCTTGTTCTATCTGACAAAATTCTGACCCATCTCCTCTATTTTCTTAGAGAGCTCCTGCACTGACTTTAGGATGAGGTTACCAAACTCCTTCCCCTCATCTCTTTCCTCTGCCATTAGTGCCTTCCCATTTTCTTCTTCCACTGGAACGTTGTCTTCTTGATCAGGTGTGATTTCGAGCCTTCTCTCTTTGCTTCTATACCGCTATCTTCGGTATGTAACGTTCTCTCTATCTTCTGATGTCATAGACCAAGTGCTCCATAGGCTGAGCCAAGTCTATGAGCTATGATACCACTATAATATCCCAAATTGGGAACAAACAGTAATACAAATCATACAAAGACTAAATATACAACAAACAGAAATACACATCAAAAACACCATGAATAAGCCAAAACTGTTGAGCCATTTTATTAATTTTCTGAATGGGAAAGGTATAATATGGTGCTTAGGAAGATGACACCTTGGCCTGCACAAGGCAGGCTGAAATAATCCCTCAATCCCTGCTCAGAAATCCTTGCTGCTCTGTGTGGCTCCTCCTGAACGCTACCCTGTCTAGAAATGTTGTTGCTGGCTGGAAATGGACTGTGTTTTGAGGTTGTTCTACTGCTCAGAAAATTCTGGGACTTGGATACCGGACTCTCCTCAACAAACCCAAAAAAACCCGCGAAGGATTTTCCGAAAGTCTGACCCCGGAAATTCACCCCCTTGGACTTGGTATGCTATTTTGCTGGGCAGATTGGGCTTCTGGCTGAACTAATGGAACAACTTCTAGAAACTGCTCAAGAAATATCCTAAGAAGTGGTTGACCCCGTCACAAAACTCCTGGCTGAAATCTCTCTTTCTTTCTCCTTCTCTGAAGCTGCTCCACCGCTGGACTACGTACTCCTCTAGCTGACTGCGTGGCCTCTATGCTGCCCTGGAAGAACTTTGTATGCCTAAAGGTATAAATGTGATGCCTCTCTCCAAAACTGATTACAACTCCTCTCCTGAGCGGGCACTCGAAGTCCCCCAAGGATGACGTTGAGATCTCCGCTCCGAAATCTCTGTGCTAAAATACACTTGCAAACTCGGGTAAATAGCTCGGCGTGCTTCTAGTTTACCAGACAAAAAATTAGCTAATGAATGAATGAATGAGGAATGAGTTGCTCTCATCCTCTTTTACCTAGTTGAGCCCCCAAGTTTCCCTTGGGCCCCACTCGACTGCGCTGCCACCTCTTCTTATCAATCCCTGCGCTGCCACTATGCAACTGTTATCCCCACGTTGTCTCTACGTTGTCCCTGCACTGCCTATATTGCTTCCTCTCCTGCGCTACCACTAGGCTTCTCTCTACTGCGTGATGCCGGCCCCACGGGTCCCACTTCAGCTTTAATCTTTGCCTTAGTGAATTTAGGAAAGTAATTTAATCATGAGGTTTATTTGTGGGTCACCCTTACCCACTTTATTTTTCTGCTAACATTAGAAAAAGGAAAAATTGACAAAATTAATATTCCAATTAGCTGATTGCTAATTTAGAATATTACATATCACAAGGCCTCCTAGATTTTAAAGCAACAGTTACATTAGAGTTTGTGATAAATGCACCAAGGGGGCAAGAGGGAAAACACTAAAGATGAATAATTAAAACAAGGAAGGGGTGGTAAAAATAATTCAAATAGAAAATGAAAGGGGTGAGAATTCACAAATGTGGAGCTTAAATAGTGAAGGCAAGAACAAAAGGTGATGATACTAGTGTTGAACTGGGGAAGGCAAGAATCGAGTGGAAGGAGGCATTGGATGAATGGTTGAACTTTCCGATAGCTGCAGTCTATAGGATATGACAACCAAGCCCAATGTCCTTTGTAGGGAAAGTAGAGCCATGGCAATTGGTCCCATCCAAGGAGAATCCATCTCGAGTCGGGCCCTACCCGAGAGGACAACCTAGAGAGACCCATTAGTAGTGATTTCACCTAGGAAATGGGAAATCGAAAGGAAACAAAGAGAGAGGATATAGAAGCAGGTCTTTCCCAAGTAGATTAGGAAGGAAAGGAGTAGAAAGGAGAAGGAGT
Source organism: Pinus albicaulis (assembly GCA_034641835.2). Lineage (NCBI taxonomy): Eukaryota > Viridiplantae > Streptophyta > Pinopsida > Pinales > Pinaceae > Pinus > Pinus albicaulis. The sequence continues at coordinate 919,844,165 of CM076584.1, read as the reverse complement.
TGATGAGAGAAAGTATGAATAGGGGTGCCATTAATTTCTTGAGAAGCCCGAAGGATGAGAGGCCTAGAGTTGTCTCACAATGGTCCCATCCCAAAACTAACCTTCACTCCACTTGGTAAAGCATATTCATTATGGAAACCTTATGAGGCTAGCATAATCCATAAGACATTAGAGAAAGTTTAGGACTATAAAGCAAGGATTTCCTTCAGAATTCAACGGGAAAGGGAAAGAGAAGAATATTAGGGTGAAAAATCACCATGGGGAATGAAAAGGCAAGAGAGGGGAATGAATGTGGTGGCTCAAGTGTAATATACCAAATGGTATATTTCGACAAATTTTGCAAAAAATAATTTATCCCAGCATTATGTCGTAAAATCAACATTTATTTACAAAAAAATGCCATGTAAAATAAGACATAAATTTTATGCAATTCCATAACACAATGATGCAATAAATAATCTCATCTTTATTATCACATAAATAGGTGCTTACATGCGGGAAAGATAAATAGCTAACATAGCTGAGATATAATCTGGCCTTAAAGATCTGCTACACTGTTGCGATGCACTGGCCTCCAAAACTGAACTGCTGCACTCTCCCTCTGGCAAAAACTGTCAGTAAATCCACTGAAAACAATGAAGCACCGATTGAAGATTTGAATGATCCTCACTCAAATATCCCTGAAGCTCTTCGAAAATCCTGAATGAAGTCTCTTCAAAGAGAGTTGGGTTTTCGTCCAACACTTGGCAATACACCCAAGGTCTGTCCTGGGACTACTAATGAAGCAGAGAACCAAGTTCTCAAACTTCTCACAGAAGGAAAGATATAAAATCCAGGATATTCCTCAACGGCCTCCTTTTCTTTTATAGATATCATGGATCCTTCTAGAGCCTTCTTTTATCATTATTTTAATCATGGAGCACTTTTCCCTCTTATTTTCCAATTAAATATTCCTTTTTAATGCAGGAAAGAGTAAATCAGCTACCATGTATTATAAGGTCATTGAAACTCATGTCCAACCACCCCATCATGTAGGTATTCTCGTGCCGGTTCCAATGAGCTATTACACTAAGGTATTCTATCACGTATTCCTCTCGGAATGCCATCTTGAGCATAATTAATTGAGTTAAGCCAAAAATAACTCAGTTTTCCGAAAGTTGTTAGAATTCACCGGAACGAAAGGCAAACGGTGCGGATGATGGGATATATCAAGAGAATGCCACCGGTCCTCATAGAAACTCCTCAAAACTCCTCCAAAAAGCCCCTAGGCGCGCTGATGACACCAACCTGTATCTGTGACCTGTCTGCTCCCAACTATGGAAGTCCATCCTATCCCTGTCATAGGTCACACCAAAAAAAGGAATATTATAGACCTTCTGCCCCAAGATTGCTTGCCCTTATGAAATCCAAATATGTGAGCCACCATGTTGGCTCGATGCAACTGAGACCCAATGCCCGATCCCATACAAACCCCTGGGTGTTGCTATGCGCATGTGTCAAGTCGCCCGGAACAGACTCCTCAATGACGGGATCCCAAACTGATCTCTCACTGCACCAAACATCAATTGATCCTCCTAGATCCCAACTCCGCCATGGTCAATCATCGCCCAAGTCCCATGGCTCAGACTGCGCACTTTCTCTAGTTGTAGTTGTCGCCCCATGAAGCGAAGACCACCAACAAGCATCAATGCTCCATGGCTCCTATTATGTTGTAGCTTTGACTGTATAAGCTGCCCCATCAACTGCGTACCAAATCATCACCTCTCTCCAATCCAACCCCTGACTCAATCCAATTCTAACCCTGCTTTCCCAAATTCGGGATGAAATACTGAAGAGCTGTCGACATGTGTCCCACTGCCAACTGGAAAATGTAGTATATGTCAGGTCTATGGGTCCCTGCTCCGTTATGCTCTTGACTAAGAAGATCATAGTATATATAGGATACCAACTCATGATCTCCTCCCAATCTATCCCAGAAGAAGAATCAAATGCAGTGACACCTGCATACAGAACAAGTCTGGTGTGAGGTCCCCAATCCATACTCAACTCGTGTTGCCCCATCCCGTCTGCCGATGAGATCTACCTGTAGAAGAAGGCCCCTCTCTCTATAATCAGCCAATGTGGGCAAGATATGTTGCAAGCCCCATCGATGTACTCCTGGAGAGTGCCACTCCCTAAAAGTACTGCACCTCTGCTGACTGCATGTGCATCTATCTGCAACTCATGAGTGGGTCGGCCCAAAGATGGATGCTCCACCATCTCCAACAACTTCTCCCTCTCCAGATCAGGAATGTCATGCTCCTACTGTCTACTAGCCTCCCACAAAACTACCCCATCAACCTCCAACATCTCTTGAGGATAAGTATCTGTAACTATCGTCACTATACTAGATGTCTGTGCATCTGTCTACTCCTCCTCAATGGTTGACCCCAAGGTTAGCCGCATATCCACCACCAAATCAATGTGAGCCTCCATCTATCTCTCCCTCAAGGGACTATCATGCATGATATGCATAGCCTCCTCCTCAACTGACTCATGCTCCACCATATGCTGCTCCAGCTGAATCATCACAAGTGACTCATCATCCTGAATATCTCCCATAGAGTCCCCTGACTGCTCACCCTGCACATTGGAATACAAAACCGGCCTACTTTCATCAACTCCACATGACTGCTCATGCTCCCCAGAAGCATCCTCATATGACCCCATGGACTTATCTGAAGAAGAGTCCTCATCCTGACATACAGAAGGAATGTCCTCCTGCTCCACCTCTGCCACCTCATTTTCATCTCTCAAGCATGAGTGGTCAGGTCCCCAAGGTTCTTTGCAGATGAAGCAAAGTCCCTTCCTCCTCAGCTCAATTTTGCTGCCTGATCCACCAAACTGGGGCAGCTCCTCCCTGGTCAACTATCTCCGGAATAGCCCAATGTTCTGCTTGACCAACCCTTGGGCTAGCTCATAAGAAGTAGGTGAGACCAACTGCTTTCTCCTCCAAATTCTCAACAACCTAGTCTGCAACTCTCGACAAATAGCATCACGATCTCTCATATATGATGACAGGATGGACTGCATGTGTGCTACAATTGTGTTAGGATGATGTCTTCTAATGCTGAAGAAGGATTGGAGCATATGCAGAATCAAGCCATCACACTCAATACAAGCATGACCTCATAAGTCTGGGTCATGGCCATGACTTCTAAAACCTTAAAGCTTCCTCCCATATGTAGAGCCTGCACTGTTTGTCCAAATCCTGAAAAGTTTCTACTATCGGTCTGAAAACTCTCTTCATAACATCATCATTGTAGGGAGGAAAGGGTGCTGCTATCCTCAAAATATCACTGAAACAAGAGGCAACTATAAGCTTGACTCTCTCACTTGGATGTTCCAAGAATCTGGCTTGTACCAATGCAATCATAGATGGCTCCAAAGTCCAATTTAAACTCCAATCAGATTGCTCTATCTTTGAAAGATAGGATTCCAGTTTCTCCCCATAGTCTCTACATCACTCTATGTGGGGACTACGTGGATTTTGCGTCATTGGTCTTCTGCTGGATGGATCTACCCTTCTAGCCTCTTCCGGTCTCACACCCCAACTCTCTGGCACTGGATCTTGCTGACCCTCAGCTGAATCTCAAATTCCCTTGAGGCTGCACCGGTGCCTTTGCGTGGGACTGTGCTACCTCTGTGTAGCTGCTACGCTTCCTTTGCTGATCTGATCTCAACCTTCTCTGTTGTGTATTCTTCGGCTCAGGAAAATCTACAACCGGAATTACTGCCCCTAACTGCAATCAAGAATCACTTAGATTTGATTTTCTTCCGAGCACTGCTTTGTTAGAAAAATTCGATCTCTAGATCCTTTCGATGTTATTTACAAATGACCCTCAAGTCTTCCTTTATAGTGTTTTTGTTGTCAAATCAACACCTGAGATTAGATATCCAATCAACGACTAAGATTATATTAGAATTGACCTGATTTATCTAGAATATTCACCCACAGTTTACATTAATATTGATTAAGTATTTTAATTTCCTAAGTTAGACTTAGTGTCCTCATTAAAAATAATTATTTTTTCTTATAAAATTGTTTCTTGGTGTAATTTCCCAAAACGATTTCTGGGTTATTTGTAATGCATGTGTCTAATCTTCTCCACAAATTTTGAGACTTAGAGAACAATGGATGCTACCAAAAATCAACAGATTCCACCCTTCATTACGTATATACACTTAGGATGTGGACATCCATCAGTTTGTCCTTTTTCTATGACACTTAGCCATGGATTCATTTCCCTCCACTGTGGCCTAGTTTCACTAGCACCTAACAATTGAAGGTTTGAGCTAAAAAAATCCTCCCATTTGGGGTTGGAAGCACCTAATATGGTTGATCGCCTACCCACATTTTCAAAGGAAACAATTTTATGGGACTTGGTATGGCTATATGCATCTATGGTTATTGTATCTAATTAGTGGTTTTATTCACTTGAGGTAAGAAGTTTTTGCTAGATCATTTTGCACAAAGATGTTGAGGCCTTCAGGGCACACTATTCCACTCCTACTCAACATGATGCCTAGGCCATACTACACTTTCGAAGAGCATGATGACCTTGCATATACAACGTTTCCATATACGATAGAGCATTGCGAACTTTGATGATCTTGGTTGTTGACGAACATCCCAGAGCACCCTTACATTCCAAAATGTTGAGCTCATCTTTCTTGGCATTGGAGATTCTTGATGATGTACCCAGTGGACCCAGCATGCCCCCATGTTGGCCTTGACATTACTTGATGAATATGTCTTCACCTAGAGTCCAAATGATGAGGATCATCGTTAGGATGATTAAGGAGGGATTTTATTTCCTGATGGATACCCAACACTAGATAGAGAGTACACTGCATCATCTAGATGGCACCCATGGAGATGACGCAAGGCACCTAAAGCTAGATTTTGGACAACTATAATTTTTTTTAAGGCTTGATTTGAGGACACTTACTCAAAATAATGATGATCATGATGCTTAGAGACACATACAACCCTTGCATTGTGCTTTTGGTGCATTTTCGCCCTAAAATTGCACGATTTCATGCTTAGAGAGGCATTATGTCTCACAAGTGTGGGAAAATGTTGGCATATTTTATTTTGTAGAGATATTGGGTTGGATTTTTACCCATTTACTTTATGTCTACCCAAAATTAAACTTGTTTAGGGGATTTTAGTCAGATTTATGGAAGTGATAGGCCTCCTATAAAAGGAGGACCTCTTCATTCATTTGTTCAAAATCATATTTTTGCATACCAACCTCCTTAGAGAGAGCTCAACTTATACTTTGTATTTTGCTACTTTCATAGATGTGATATTTTGTGGAGTTATTACTATTGTAGACTAGTTTGTGTATCTGAGACATCTTTTTGGGTTTGAAAGAAGGCAATTTCTTGGAAAATTTGTGAGTATTATTGCATATCATATAGGGTTTTACATGTGATTAAATATTGCTAAGGTTTTTCTATTATTCCTTGTCTAAATGCAAATTTGTTGAAAAATCATCTTGGTAAATTACTCCATGCTAAATCTATTTTCAATGAATTCCCTAGAATAATCCCTAGAGAGATTTCTTCTTGTTAATTTCTCCCCTCGTGAAAAGATAGTTATGTTTTGCAAGTTAAAACTAGGGTTTTCTCCTTTACTCCATCAATAAATTTAATATATCTTAAAGTTATCCCCTAAGACTCCATCACCCAAGTAGGAAAAGCCACCAGGATCCCTGTGATAGTAAAAAACTCTTTGTAAATTTTATCCTTTTATTTCTTTTCTAATATACTAAGTCCTTTAAGGAAATCCGCTAGGGCTAGGACAAAGGTCTTAAAGGGTCTTAAGCGGTAAAATAAATGCTACATGATAAAAATCAAGCTTTGATCCTTGAATTATGCACCATATAACAACAATATAAAAAGGAAATAAAAGATGCACTAGAGGGATGGAAAAAACAAGCCAAGCAAAGGGGTAACTCATGCCTCCATGATTTCACCCTCCATTACATCTATACACTTAGGATGTGGACATCCATCAGTTTGTCTTTTTTCCATGGATTCATTTCCCTCCAATGTGGCCTAGTTTCACTAGCACCTATGAATTGAAGGGCTAACCTCAGAAATGGCACCTCCCCTTTGTGGTTGGAAGCACCTAATATGGTTGATCACCTACCCACATTTGAAAATGTAGGGAACACATTTATGGGACTTGGTATGGTTAGATGCATATATGGTTATTGTATATAATTAGTGGTCTACTTCACTTGAGTTAAGAAGGTTTTTCTAGGTTGTTTTACACAAATAAGTGAAGGCCTTCAAGGCACACTATTCCACCCTGTACTCCACATGATGCCTAGGCCATACTACACTTTTAAAGAGCGTGATTACCTTGAAGATACAAAGTTTCCCTTCTACAGTAGAGCATTGGGAACTTTGATGATATTGGTCATTGATGGACATCCCAGAGCACCCTTAGATTCCAAAATGTTGAGCTCATCTTTCTTGGCATTGAGGATTCTTGATGATGTACCGCATGCCCCCAGGCTGGCCTTGACATTACTTGATGGATATGTCTTGACCTGGAGTCCAAATGATGACGATCATCATTAGGATGATTTAAAGAGGGCTTTTATTTCCTTATGGATACCCAACACTAGAGAGAGAGTGCAACGCATCGTCTAGACGACACCCATGGAGATGATGCAGGGCACCTAAAGCTGGACTTTGATGATATTGGTCATTGATGGACATCCCAGAGCACCCTTAGATTCCAAAATGTTGAGCTCATCTTTCTTGGCATTGAGGATTCTTGATGATGTACCGCATGCCCCCAGGCTGGCCTTGACATTACTTGATGGATATGTCTTGACCTGGAGTCCAAATGATGACGATCATCATTAGGATGATTTAAAGAGGGCTTTTATTTCCTTATGGATACCCAACACTAGAGAGAGAGTGCAATGCATTGTCTAGACGACACCCATGGAGATGATGCAGGGCACCTAAAGCTGGATTTCGGACACCTAGATTTGTTTTGAGGCTTGACTTAAGAACACCTCCCTTAATTAAGGTTGATCATGATGCTTAGAGACACATCCAGCCCTTGCATTGTTCTTTTAGAGTATTTTCACCTTAAAATGGCATAACTATGCTTAGAGAGGCCTTATGGCACACGAGTGTGGGAAAAAATTGGCATATTTTATTTTGTTGAGCTATTGGGTTGGATTTTAACCCATTTAATTTATGTCTACCAAGAATTAAACTTGATTAGGGGATTTTAGTTATATTAATGGAAGTGATAGAACTCCTACAAAAGTGGTAAACCAACCGTGGTGAGATAGGAAATGACTCATCTTAAGGGGTAATCTAAATGGTACATCATAAAAAGCAAGATTTGATCCTTGAGTTATGTAATATCCCCAAAGGGAAATAACCAGTAATACACAGGAATATGCCAGACAGATATAGAAAATACAATGCTGGAACCAGATCATGGAACAAGTACACATAGAATGCCAGAAAACTAAGCCATTTTATTAATCTGAGAATACATATAGAGGAGTACAAGATAATCGGGATGAGTGCACCTATCCTTGCCTTGGGCAAGTGGAGACCCTCTCAGAACAAATAATGGCTGCAAATAAGGACAGCGTCCTAGCTGGCTGAAGATCTGCTATGAAGAGCTGCTGCTGGAATGCAATGGAACTATGAACTGAAGACTAGAAGATGGCTGATCTCAATCCTCCAAACCCTCACCAATAAAAACGTTGTCTCTGCTAGTGACAGCGCAGAAGACAGATGAAATGCTGGCCACAAAACCTCCAGATGAGATGATAAGCTCCTCAAGGCTGGAAACACTGAAAAACGCTGCCAAACCCCACACACAAGCTCCTGCTCCTCAGATCAGCGTCCTCCCTGACTAGATCTGCGTCCTCTCTGCCCAGATCTGTTGGATCTGAGTTCTCCTATCCAGATCTGCGTCCTATCACTCCAGATCTGCGTCCTCCAAGGCTGGATCTGCTGCTATCTCTCCAGATCTAGGCTAGATCTGCCAATATCTCCTCAGATCTGCGTCCTCCAAGGGTAGATCTGCTGCTATCTCTCCAGATCTAGGCTGGATCTGCCAATATCTCCTCAGATCTGCGTCCTCCAAGGGTAGATGCGCTGTCTTTCGGGATCTGGGGCACGGATCACAACGATTTCTCCTCGGTCTGCGTCTTTAGGGGCCCGGATGCGATACTGTCTCTCCCGGATACACGTCCTCGAGTGTAGATACTGCTGTCTTTCCGGTTCTGGTGGATGCGCAATATCTCCTCGGATACAGTCTCCCAAGGCTGGATCTAATTTTATATCTCCGGATACGCACCCCTACGAACTAGATGCGCAAATACCTTCCGGATACGTAATATACAAGTCTTGATCTATCGTGTCTCTTCGAGATGCGTTCTTTGGTCTCCTAGAACAACGTCCTCCCCTTCTCGGCCCCCGGGGGCGTCTACCTTCCCCAAAACAGCGTCCTCCTCCCAGGCTGGCTGTGGTCCTCTTTCCTCTGGGAACGGCGTCACTCTCTGGACTGCAGGTCACGAGAAGGCTTCTTCCTCCCAAACACACACCGAAAGCTGCTGCGCACCCTTTGAGCGAAAGGTGTTACTCGAGAGAATAACCTTACTAGGGCGGGCACTCGAAGTCCCCCGAAGCTAAGGGTGAAACAGAAATAACCTTACCAGGGCAGGCACTCGAAGTCCCCCGAGGCTAAGGGTGAGATCTCCGACCGGAGACACTCGGTTGCACTAAACAGTGCTGCAGACCGACTAAACAACCGGCGTGCTGAAGCAGACAGAAGTCTAGCTCTCAATATCAATATAAAATCATGCCTACCAAAATGAGGTGAGAATCCCACCTTTTATAGTGCTAAACTCCCTCCAAAACTTTGACTGCGTCCTTCACTCTCCTTGGCCTGCGCAGTTACCCTTGGGTCAGCGTGAGGCCTCCCCTCATATCCATGTGGACCCCCAAGGCCCCCTCTCTAAGTTATAACGTTAATCAACTAGGAAAACACTTTATTTTATAAAGTGAGGTGACTAAAGTGAGGTGACCCCTCTTATTTCTCACTTTATTTATTATTTCTAGCTAAAGTGGCAAAATTAAACAAAAAATGAAATATTCCAATTAGCGAGGCTAATTGGGAATATTACAAGTTATTCAACATATAAAAGCATTATAAAAAAACTAAAATGCACACGAGAGGGGTGGAAAAATTAGGCCAAGGAAAGGGGTAACTCATGCCTCCATGATATAACCCTCTATTTCATCTATACACTCAATATGTGGACCTTAATCAATTGCTCCCTTGGGTATGACACTTAGCCATGGAGACATTTCCCTCCATTTCCACGTGCTTTCAATATTACCTATGAATTGAAGGATTGACATGGGAAATGCCACCTCCCCTTAGGGGTTGGAAGCACCTAATAGGGTTGATCAGCTATCCACCTCTACAAAGGTAGGAAACACTTTTATGGGACATGGTCTGGTTAGATATTTGAAAGTGATCTCTATTTGAAGTATTATTATGCCCTTAAAAATTATGTTTGGTTCACTTAGATGCATCTATGGTTATTGTCTCTAATTAGAAGCTTAATTCTCTTGAGTTTGAGATGGTTTTGCTAGGATTTTTTCCAGAGAGAAGTTGAGGCCCTTAGGGCACATTATTCCACTCCTACACATAATACCTAGGCCATACTACACTTCCAAATTTCATGATGACCTAGCAAATGCAGCGTTTCCCCACTATAGTAGATCATTGGAAACTTTGATGACATTGGTTATTGATACACACCCCATAGCACCCTTAGATGCCATAGTGTTGATCCCATATTTCTTGGCATTCAAGATTCTTGATGATGTACCTTGTGGATCTAGCATGCCCCAGGTTGGCCTTGAGACTACTTGGTGGGTATGCGTTGACTTGGAGCCCAAACGATGGTATTCATCCTTAGGATGGTTAGGGAGGGTTTGACTTACCTCATGGAGCCCCAACACTAAAGATGGAGTGCACTACGTTCTTTAGATAGCACCTTTGGAGATGAAGCAGGGCACCTAGAGCTGGATTTTGGACACATGGAGATATTTTGAGGCTTACTTAGATGAGACTTTATCAAATTAAGGTCGATAATGATGCTTATAGACACATCCAGCCCTTGAATTGCATTTTTGGAGAAATTTTAGCCCTAAAATGGCATTACATAATGCCTAGAGAGGCCTTATGGCTCACAACTGTGGGAAAATGTTGGCATATTTTATTTTGTTGAGCTACTATGTTGTCTTGTAATGTATTTCCTCTGTCTACTCAAAATTAAACTTGTTTAGGGGATTTTAGTTAGATTAATGGATGTGATAGACCTCCAATAAAAGGAGGATCACTCCATTCATTTGTTCATCATAATCTTTGCAGAATTTGGCCTCCTTACAGAGATCTCAGCATAACCTTTGCATTTCACTACTTGTGGAGATGTGGTCTTCGTGGAGCTATTTCTATTGGAAATTAGTTTGTGTATTGGATACATCGTTTTGAGATTGAAAGAAGACAATTTCTTGGTAAATTTGTGAGTATTATTGCATATCGTTTATGGTTTTACATGTGATGAAATATTTCTAAGGTTTGTCTATTGTTTCTTATCTAAATGCAAATTTTTGTTGGAAAATGTTTGTAAATTATTTCATGTTAAATCCATATTCCTTGAATTTCCTAGAATATATCCTAGAGAGCTTTCTTCTAGTTAATTTCTCCCCTCATAAAAATATATCTAGGGTTTGCAAGTGAAAATTAGGGTTTCATCTATTAATCCATGCATGAATTTGATATCTCGTAAACTTAGCCCTTAAGACTCCATCACCCAAGTAGGGAAAGGCACTAGGATCCTTGTGATGATCAAAATTGTTTGAAAATTTTATCCTTTTCTTTCTTTTCTAGTTTCCTAAGCTCTTCAATGTAGGGCGCTAAGACTAGGGCAATGCTAGAATTCAACTAGTGCTTGAGGTATCAAGTGATTGAAGCTACTTTAGCTTCATTTCACATTGATAGCCTTCACACACTCAAAATTTAGCCTCTTTCAGAGTGAAAATTGCCTTTGTAGGGATGACATCATCAACCCTAGGTAATTAGTGCCCTAATAAGCCCTATCTTATACAAGGCTTCACCTTGGGGCTTATTTTAAGGTTTTCCATCTCTTATTGTTGATATTATATTTAATAAAACCTTTTCTCTGTGCTTGTATGCCTAGATACACTTTTGTTGAGTTACACCTTGAAACCCTAGGTTTCAATCATTCTTTTCAAGGCTTAGTTTATTGTACATTGCTCCTTTCGTATAAAGAATTGCACCCTAATTCATTGAAGAAGTACCTTAATTAGCCATTCACATACATCACCTTGAACCAATCAACTTAGAATATCCTCTAGGTGATAAACTGGGAAGTCTCCCTTGTGGTGAAATTCCACTAAAGTGCAAGAGGTGGAGTGCTAAGGTAACAGTGGAAACAACACCATTATTGTATCCCAATTTTTCTCTTCTTCTGTGAGGCCTATCAAAAGGCCTGCTAGATTTTAAGGAAATAGTTACATTAGAGTTTGTGATAAATGCACCAAGGGGGCAAGAGGAAAAACGCTAAAGATGAACAATTAAAACAAGGGGTGGTAAAACTAATTCAAATAGAAAATGAAAGAGTGAGAATTCACAGATGTGGAGCTTAAATAGTGAAGGAAAGAACAAAAAAGTGACGATGCCAGTGTTGAACTGGGGAAGGCAAGAACTGAGTGGAAGGCGACATTGGATGAATGGTTGAAGTTTTCCTATAGTTGCAGTCTATAGGAAATGACAACCAAGACCAATGTCCATTGTAGGAAAAGTAGAGTCATGGTGATTGGTCCCATCTAAGGATAATCCATATCGAGTCGGGCCCTACCCGAGAGGACAAACTAGAGAGACCCATTCGTAGTGATTTCACCTAGGAAATGGGAAATCGAAAGGAAACAAAGAGAGAGGATATAGAAGGAGGTATTTCCCAAGTAGATTAGGAAGGAAAGGAGTAGAAAGGAGGAGTTGATGAGAGAAATATGAATAGGGGTGCCATTAATTTCTTGAGAAGCCCTAAGGTTGAGAGGCCTAGGGTTGTCACACAATGGTCCCATCTAAAAAATAAGCTTCACTCAACTTGGTAAAGCATATTAATTATGGAAACCTTATGAGGCTAGCATAATCCTGAAGACAGTAGAGAAGGGTTAGGACTATAAAGAAAGGATTTCCTTCAGCATTCAATGGGAAAGGTAAAGAGAAGAAGGGTAGGGTGAAAAATCATCATGGGGAATGAAAAGGCAAGAGAGGGGAACGAGTGCGGTGGCTCAAGTTGGTTAGGGTAGGAAGAGAAATCCCATGGAAAGAAAGAGGAGGAAATGGCATAGATAAACTACAAGAAAGCCAAAATGATGATCAAGGGCATAGGAGATAGAAGAATATTTGTATTATGTTTGAAAATAGCTCAAATCCAATGAGAAGGTCAAGGACAGTCAAAATTGATAAGACTAATAGTTGAGTCTTAGGTAACTTCATTTGGTCGAAACCCTACAAAATATACCAAGAGGAGGGTGTCCAAATCAGTGAGGTCAAGTAGACAATGAAAATATAGGTGAGTAATTCTTGGGAAAGGCACAGAAGTTGAATCAGGAAAGCAGGGAGGTGGGTACTGAATTGAAAAGGATGAAAGACCATCAAGGGAATCCTTTCTTGCACTTATGATAATTACACCACTTCTCGATCTTTCTAAAGATGAGGTGGGACCGAGATAGCTAGCACTTGAGAGGATTTAAACTTCTCATTGCATTGCTCAAGACTAGGAAAAACAAGAGAAATGCATGAAGGGAGATCTGGATGATTGACCAATCTGGACTGTAAATTTGTTCTCTCACCTTACTAGGGGGGTTGGTCTTTAACCCTAGTCTAGGTGGACCTCCTTTAAGACCTTAGGCTTATAGGAGAGGAACTATTTAGGAAACTTGTATTGAAGTATAATGTCCAATACCAATCCATACCTAACATCTTTCATCATTCCCTTGATACCACATCCATCCCTTAAGTTAACTATCATTGGTTCATTGCACACATATATCCACATCCTTGAGTAGGGTCAAAAAACTTTGCCGTGGAGGTTTATGTAACTACAAGAATGAAAAATTATAAGATAGGACAAGGGTCTTAAGCGGTCTTAAGTGGTAAAATAAATTCTACATCATAAAAAGCAAGCTTTGATCCTTGAATTATGCACCATATCACAACAATATAAAAAGGAAATAAAAGATGCACCCGAGGGATGGAAAAAACAAGCCAAGCAAAGGGGTAACTCATGCCTCCATGATTTCACTCTCCATTACATCTATACACTTAGGATGTGGAAATCCATCAGTTTGTCGTTTTTACATGGATTCATTTCCCTCCAATCTGGCCTAGTTTCACTAGCACCTATGAATTGAAGGGTTGAACTCAGAAATGCCACCTCTCCTTTGTGGTTGGAAGCACCTAATATTGTTGATCACCTACCCATATTTGAAAATGTAGGGAACACTTTTATGGGACTTGGTATGGTTAGATGCATCTACGGTTATTGTATCTAATTAGTGGTTTACTTCACTTGAGTTAAGAAGGTTTTGCTAGGTTTTTCTGCACAAAGAAGATAAGGCCTTCAGGGCACATTATTCCACTCCTACTCCACATGATGCCTAGGCCATACTACACTTTTGAAGAGCATGATGACCTTGAAGATACAACGTTTCCCTTCTACGGTAGAACATTGGGAACTTTGATGATCTTAGTTGTTGATGGATATCCCAAAGCACCCTTAGATTCCAAAATGTTGAGCTCATCTTTCTTGGCATTGAGGATTCTTGATGATGTACCGCATGCCCCCAGGCTGGCCTTGAAATTAATTGATGGATATGTCTTGACCTGGAGTCAAAATGATGACGATCATCGTTAGGATGATTTAAGGAGGGCTTGTATTTCCTGATGGATACCCAACACTAGAGAGAGAGTACAATGCATCGTCTAGATGACACCCATGGAGATGATGCTGGGCACCTAAAGCTGGATTTCAGACCCTAGATTTGTTTTGAGGCTTGATTTTAGGACACTTCCCTTAATTAAAGTTGATCATGATGCTTAGAGACACATACAACCCTTGCATTGTGCTTTTAGAGTATTTTCACCCTAAAATGGCATGATTCTATGCTTAGAGAGGCCTTATGGCTCACGAGTGTGGGAAAATGTTGGCATATTTTATTTTTTTCAGCGATTGGGTTGATTTTAACCCATTTATTTAGTTTCTACCCAAAATTAAACTTGATTAGGGGCTTTTAGTTATATTAATGGAAGTGATAGCTCTCCTACAAAGGGGTAAACTGTAAACAAACCCTGATGAGATAGGAAATGACTCATCTTAAGGGGTAATCTAAATGGTACATCATAAAAAGAAAGATTTGATATAACCAAGGAAAGGGGTAACTCCTTCCTCCATGATATAACCCTCTATTACATCTATACATTCAATATGTGGACCTCAATCAATTGCTCCCCTGGCTATGACTCTTAGCCATGGATACATTTCCCTCCATTTCCACGTGCTTTCAATATTACCTATGAATTGAAGGGTTGACAAGGGAAATGCCACCTCCCCTTAGGGTTGGAAGCACCTAATAGGTTTGATCAGCTAGCCACCTCTACAAAGGTAGGAAACACTTTTTGGGACATGGTCTTGAAAGTGATCTCTATTTGAAGTATTATTATGCCCTTAACAATTATGCATCTATGGTTATTGTCTCTAATTAGAGGCTTATTTAGCTTGAGTTTGAGATGGTTTTGCTAGGATTTTTTCGAGAGAGAATTTGAGGCCCTTAGGGCACATTATTCCACTCCTACACATAATACCTAGGCCATTCTACACTTCCAAATTTCATGATGACCTTGCAAATGCAACGTTTCCCCGCTATAGTAGATCATTGGAAACTTTGATGACATTGGTTATTGATGTTGAGATTTTGTGTATTTGGGGTAGCATCAGTTGTGCTCTAGCTACCAAATTTTGAGGAGGGACTAGAGTACGCTTGATCTACAAGACCCAGATATTGATTTGGGAAATTTCATCTAGTTTAGGAGATAATAAATTAATTAATTATTTTAATGTATTTCCTAAGTTAAAACTTAGGGAACTTAAATAATTAAAGTGAATTTAATTAAACATGTGATGAAATTGTCTTAAGTCACACGGATCAAGCTTTCTTTTAATCTTGGCCATTGATTCAAGATCTGATCATGGTCGTTGGTTTCCCAATGTGAAAAGTATAAAGGAAAGGCTTTGGGTCATTTGTAAAGACACAGAGAGGTAGAGCACTGAAGCTAAGCATAGATTCTAGGGCGAGTTTGCTAAGAATTCTCAGAAATGTTTTAGCTGCAGAGAGGGGAATTTAGACCAAGGGGATGATCTGATCCCAGGGTCTAGAATCAGCTAGAGGCAGAGATCAGCACAGAGAGGCAGCGCACAGGAGCAGGAAAGCAGCAGCAGGAAGGGTAGCAACTGTGCTATGCAAGTGCTGCGCAGTCCCTCAAGGACAACTTGATTTTCTACAGGAAACCCTTAGGGGTTACGCAGAGACCCTAAGGCTAAGTGTAAGGACTGCGTCACCCAGTCAAGGGTAACGCAGCCCTTTCCGGAGTAGAGCTGAGGGACATAGGGGCTTCAGAGGCTGACGCAGAGGCTTCAGGGGTAATGCTGGGGTTTCTAGGCCCTAATTTTGACGAAGTTCTATAAATCCCATTTGAGGGTGTGGATCAATCATTATTTTGGCTTCAGAACAACCAGTGAGCTTTAGATCTATTATCTCTCTATTAGGTTTTCCATATCTGGAACCCAGATTTGTTGTATTCAAAAAATTCTTAATAATAAAACCCTCCAGCAGCTAGAAGACCGGTTTTCTCGCATTGGGTTTTTTCGGGCACTATTTGTCCATAAATAACTATGTCACTTTGTCTATGTGTGCATGAACTTGTTTTAGATCTAGATTGGTGGAGATATGTTATGTGTTTTTCTTCGATTTTAACTTGAATTTTATTCAATTAATAACTTATATAAATAGGAGGAGCATAACCGGATTAACAGTAATAATTTCTGCATAAACTATAAAGATTCAGAAATTTTCACAATTGATAGACACCCCATAGCACCCTCAGATGACATAATGTTGATCCCATCTTTCTTGGCATTCAGGATTCTTGATGATGTAACCTGTGGACCGAGCATGCCCCTAGGTTGGCCTTGAGACTACTTGGTGGGCATGCACTGACTTGGAGCCCAAATGATGGTATTCATCCTTAGGATGGTTAGGGAGGGTTTGACTTACTTCATGGAGCCCCAACGCTAGACAGAGAGTGCACTACGTTCTCTAGATGGTACCCTTAGAGATGAAGCAGGGCACCTAGAGCTGGATTTTGGACACATGGAGATATTTTGAGGCTTTCTTAGATGAGCCTTTCTCAAATTAAGGTTGATAATGATGCTTATAGACAGATCCAACCCTTGCATTGCATTTTTGGAGAAATTTTAGCCCTAAAATGGCATCACATAATGCCTAGAGAGGCCTTATGGCTCACAAGTGTGGGAAAATGCTGGCATATTTTATTTTGTTGAGCTACTACATTGTCTTGTAATGCATTTCCTCTGTCTACTCAAAAGTAAACTTGTTTAGGGGATTTCAGTTAGATTAATGGATGTAATAGACCTCCAATAAAAGGAGGATCACGCCATTCATTTGTTCATCATAATATTTGCATATTTTGGCCTCCTTATAGAGATCTCAACTTAACCTTTGTATTTCGCTAATTGTGGATATGTGGTCTTCGAGGAGCTATTTCTATTGGAAATTAGTTTGTGTATTGGATACATCATTTTGAGATTGAAAGAAGACAATTTCATGGTAAATTTGTGAGTATTATTGCATATCGTTTATGGTTTTACATGTGATGAATGCAAATTTTTGTTGGAAAATATTGGTAAATTATTTCATGTTAAATCCATATTCCTTGAATTTCCTAGAATATATCCTAGAGAGCTTTCTTATAGTTAATTTTGCCCCTCATAAAAATATATCTACGATTTGCAAGTGAAAAATAGGGTTTCATTTGTTAATCCATGCATGAATTTGATATCTCGTAAACTTAGTCCTTAAGACTCCATCACCCAAGTAGGGAAAGGCACTAGGATCCTTGTGATGATCAAAATTGTTTGAAAATTTTATCCTTTTCTTTCTTTTCTAGTTTCCTAAGCCCTTCAACGCAGGGTGCTAAGACTAGGGAAATGCTAGAATTCAACTAGTGCTTGAGGTATCAAGTCATTGAAGCTACTTTAGCTTATTTTCACATTGATAGACTTCACACACTCAAAATTTAGCCTCTTTCATAGTGAAAATTACCTTTGTAGGGATGACATCATCAACCCTAGGTAATTAGTGCCCTAATAAGGCCTATCTTATACAAGGCTTCACCTTGGGGCTTATTTTAAGGTTTTCCGTCTCCTATTGTTGATATTATCTTTAAGAAAACCTTTTCTATGTGCTTGTATGCCTAGATACACTTTTGTTGAGTTACACCTTGAAACCCTAGGTTTCAAGAATTCTTTTCAAGGCTTAGTTTATTGTACATTGTTCCTTTCGTATAAAGAATTGTAACCTAATTCATTGAAGAAGTACCTTAATTAGCCATTCACATACATCACCTTGAGCCAATCGAATTAGAAAATCCTTTAGGTGATAAACTGGGAAGTCTCCCTTGTGGTGAAATTACACTAAAGTGCAGGAGGTGGAGTGCTAAGGTGACAGTGGAAACAACACCATTATTGTATCCCAATATTTCTCTTCCTCTGTGAGGCCTATCAAAAGGCCTGCTAGAGTTTAAGGAAATAGTTACATTAGAGTTTGTGATAAATGCACCAAGGGGGCAAGAGGGACAACACTAAAGATGAACAATTAAAACAAGGAAGGGGTGGTAAAAATAATTCAAATAGAAAATGAAAGAGGTGAGAATTCACAGATGTGGAGCTTAAATAGTGAAGGAAAGAACAAAAAAGTGATGATGCCAGTGTTGAACTAGGGAAGGCAAGAACCGAGTGGAAGGAGGCATTGGATGAATGGTTGAAGTTTTCCTATAGCTGTAGTCTATAGGAAATGACAACCAAGACCAATTTCCTTTGTAGGAAAAGTAGAGTCATGGTGATTGGTCCCATCTAAGGATAATCCATCTCGAGTCGGGCCCTACCTGAGAGGACAACCTAGAGAGACCCATTAGTAGTGATTTCACCTAGGAAATGGGAAATTGAAAGGAAACAAAGAGAGAGGATATAGAAGGAGGTCTTTCCCAAGTAGATTAGGAAGGGAAAGGAGTAGAAAAGGAGGAATTGTTGAGCGAAAGTATGAATAGGGGTGCCATTAATTTCTTGAGAAGCCCTAAGGTTGAGAGGCCTAGGGTTGTCACACAATGGTCCCATCCGAAAACTAAGCTTCACTCAACTTGGTAAAGCATATTAATTATGGAAACCTTATGAGGCTAGCATAATCCTTAAGACACTAGAGAAAGGTTAGGACTATAAAGAAAGGATTTCCTTCAGCATTCAATGGGAAAGGTAAAGAGAAGAAGGGTAGGGTGAAAAATTATCATGGGGAATGAAAAGGAAAGAGAGGGGAATGAATGTGGTGGCTCAAGTTGGTTAGGGTAGGAAGAGAAACCCGATGGGAAGAAAGAGGGAGAAATGACAAAGATAAACTATGAGAAAGCCAAAATGAGATCAAGGGCATAGGAGATAGAAGCATATTTGTATTATGTTTGAAAATAGCTCAAATCCAATCAGAAGGTCAAGGACGGTCAAAATTGATGAGACTAATAGTTGAGTCTTAGGTAACTTCATCTGGTCTAAACCCTACAAAATATACCAAGAGGAGGGTGTCCAAATCAGTGAGGTCAAGTAGACAATGAAAATATAGGTGAGTAATTCGTGGGAAAGGCACAAAATTTGAATGAGGAAAGCATAAAGGTGGGTGCTAAATTGAAAAGAATGAAATACCATCAAGGGAATCCTTTCTTGCACTTATGATAATTAAACCACTTCTCGATCTTTCTAAAGATGAGGGGGGACCAAGATAGGTAGCACTTGAGAGGATTTAAACTTCTCATTGCATTGCTCAAGACTAGGAAAAACAAGAGAAATGTATGAAGGGGAGATCTGGATGATTGACTGATCTGGAATGTAAACTTGTAAATTTAGTTAAGAAGGTTTTTCTAGGTTTTTTTGCACAAATAAGTTAAGGCCTTTAGGGCACATTATTCCACTCCTACTCCACATGATGCCTAGGCCATACTAAACTTTTGAAGAGCATGATGACCTTGCAGATACAACGTTTCCCTTATACGGTAGAGAATTTGGAACTTTGATGATCTTGGTTGTTGATGGACATCCCAGAGCACCCTTAGATTCCAAAATGTTGAGCTCATCTTTCTTGGCATTGAGGATTCTTGATGATGTATCGCATGCCCCCAGGCTGGCCTTGACATTAATTGATGGATATGTCTTGACCTGGAGTGCAAATGATGACGATCATCGTTAGGATGATTTAAGGAGGGCTTGTATTTCCTGATGGATACCCAACACTAGAGAGAGATTAAAATGCATCATCTATATGACACCCATGGAGATGACGCAGGGCACCTAAAGCTGGATTTCGGACACCTAGATTTGTTTGAGGCTTGATTTTAGGACACTTCCCTTAATTGAGGTTGATCATGATGCTTAGAGACACATCCAACGTTTGCATTGTGCTTTTAGAGTATTTTCACCCTAAAATGGCATGATTCCATGCTTAGAGAGGCCTTATGGCTCATGAGTGTGGGAAAATGTTCGCATATTTTATTTTGTTGAGCTATTGGGTTGGATTTTGACCCATTTACTTAATTTCTACCAAAAATTATACTTGATTAGGGGATTTTGGTTATATTAATGGAAGTGATAGATCTCCTACAAAGGGGTAAACTGTAAACCAACCCTGATGAGATAGGAAGTGACTCATCTTAAGGGGTAATATAAATGGTACATCATAAAAAGAAAGATTTTATCCTTGAGTTATTCAACATATAAAAGCATTATAAAAAAGTAAAAGGCACATGAGAGGGTGGAAAAATTAGGCCAAGGAAAGGGGTAACTCATGCCTCCATGATATAACCCTCTATTACATCTATACACTCAATATGTGGACTCAATCAAATGCTCCCCTACCCATGGCACTTAGCCATGGAGACATTTGCCTCCATTTCCACGTGCTTTCAATATTACCTATGAATTGAAGGGTTGACATGGGAAATGCCACCTTCCCTTAGGGGTTGGAAGCACCTAATAGGGTTGATCAACTATCCACCTCTACAAAGGTAGGAAACACTTTTATGGGACATGGTATGGTTAGATATTTGAAAGTGATCTCTATTTGAAGTATTATTATGCCCTTAACAATTATGTATGGTTCACTTAGATGCATCTATGGTTATTGTCTCTAATTAGAGGCTTATTTCGCTTGAGTTTGAGGTGGTTTTTCTAGAATTTTTCCAGAGAGAAGTTGAAGCCCTTAGGGCACATTATTCCACTCCTACACATAATACCTAGGCCATACTACACTTCCAAATTTCATGATGACCTTTAAAATGCAGCATTTCCCTGCTATAGTAGATCATTGGAAACTTTGATGACATTGGTTATTTATAGACACCCCATAGCACCCTCAGATGCCATAATGTTGATCCCATCTTTCTTGGCATTTAGGGTTCTTGATGATGTACCCTGTGGACCTAGCATGCCCCCAGGTTGGCCTTGAGACTACTTGGTGGGCATGCATTGACTTGGAGCCCAAACGATGGTATTCATCCTTAGGATGGTTAGGGAGGGTTTGACTTACCTCATGGAGCCCCAACACTAGAGAGAGAGTGCACTACGTTCTCTAGATGGCACCCTTGGAGATGAAGTAGCGCACCTAGAGCTAGATTTTGGACACATGGAGACATTTTGAGGCTTGCTTAGATGAGCCTTTCTCAAATTAAGGTCGATAATGATGCTTATAGACACATCCAACCCTTGCATTGCATTTTTGGAGAAATTTTAGCCCTAAAAGGGCATCACATAATGCCTAGAGAGGCCTTATGGCTCACAAGTGTGGGAAAATGCTAGCATATTTTATTTTGTTGAGTTACTACATTGTCTTGTAATGCATTTCCTTTGTCTACTCAAAATTAAACTTGTTTAGGGGATTTCAGTTAGATTAATGGATGCGATAGACCTCCAATAAAAGGAGGATCACTCCACTCATTTGTTCATCATAATATTTTCAGATTTTGGCCTCCTTACAGAGATCTCAACTTATCCTTTGTTCATCATAATATATCTAGGGTTTGCAAGTGAAAACTAGGGTTTTATCCGTTAATCCATGCATGAATTTGATATCTCGTAAACTTAGCCCTTAGGACTCCATCACCCAAGTAGGGAAAGGCACTAGGATCCTTGTGATGATCAAAATTATTGGAAAATTTTATCCTTTTCTTTCTTTTCTAGTTTCCTAAGCCATTCAAAGCAGGGCGCTAAGACTAGGGAAATGCTAGTGCTTGAGGTATCAAGTCATTGAAGCTACTTTAGCTTCTTTTCACATTGATAGACTTCACACACTCAAAATTTAGCCTCTTTCATAGTGAAAATTGCCTTTGTAGGGATGGCATCATCAACCCTAGGTAATTAGTGCCCTAATAAGCCCTATCTTATACAAGGCTTCACCTTGGGGCTTATTTTAAGGTTTTCCATCTCCTATTGTTGATATTATCTTTAAGAAAACCTTTTCTATGTGCTTGTATGCCTAGATACACTTTTGTTGAGTTACACCTTGAAACCCTAGGTTTCAGGCATTCTTTTCAAGGCTTAGTTTATTGTACATGATTCCTTTCGTATAAATAATTGTACCCTAATTCATTGAAGAAGTACCTTAATTAGCCATTCACGTACATCACCTTCAGCCAATCGACTTAGAAAATCCTTTAGGTGATAAACTGGGAAGTCTCCCTTGTGGTGAAATTCCACTAAAGTGCAGGAGGTGGACTGCTAAGGTGATAGTGGAAACAACACCATTATTGTATCCCAATCTTTCTCTTCCTCTGTGACGCCTATCAAAATGCCTGCTAGATTTTAAGGAAATAGTTACATTAGAGTTTGTGTAAAATGCACCAAGGGGGCAAGAGGGACAACACTAAAGATGAACAATTAAAACAAGGAAGGGGTTGTAAAAATAATTCAAATAGAAAATGAAAGAGGTGAGAATTTACAAATGTGGAGTTTAAATAATGAAGGAAAGAACAAAAAAGTGATGATGCCAGTGTTGAACTGGGGTAGGCAAGAACCGAGTGGAAGGAGGCATTGGATGAATGGTTGAAGTTTTCCTATAGCTGCAGTCTATAGGAAATGACAACCAAGACCAATGTCCTTTGTAGGAAAATTAGAGTTATAGTGATTGGTCCCATGCAAGGATAAACCATCTCGATTCGGGCCCTACCCGAGAGGACAACCTAGAGAGACCCATTAGTAGTGATTTCACCTAGGAAATGGGAAATCGAAAGGAAACAAAGGGAGAGGATATAGAAGGAGGTCTTTCCCAAGTAGATTAGGAAGGAAAGGAGTAGAAAGGAGGAGTTGATGAGCGAAAGTATGAACAGGGGTGCCATTAATTTCTTGAGAATCCCTAAGGTTGTGAGGCCTAGGGTTGTCACACAATGGTCCCATCCGAAAACTAAGCTTCACTCAACTTGGTAAAGCATATTAATTATGGAAACCTTATGAGGCTAGCATAATGCTTAAGACACTAGAGAAAGGTTAGGACTATAAAGAAAGGATTTCCTTCAAAATTCAATGGGAAAGGTAAAGAGAAGAAGGGTAGGGTGAAAAATCATCATGGGGAATGAAAAGGCAAGAGAGGGGAACGAATGCGGTGGCTCAACTTGGTTAGGGTAGGAAGAGAAACCCCATGGAAAGAAAGAGGGAGAAATGGCTAGATAAACTATGAGAAAGCCAAAATGATGATCACGGGCATAGGAGATAGAATCATATTTGCATTATGTTTGAAAATAGCTCAAATCCAATGAGAAGGTCACGGACGGTCAAAATTGATGAGACTAATAGTTGAGTCTTAGGTAACTTCATTTGGTCGAAACCCTACAAAATATACCAAGAGGAGGGTGTCCAAATTAGTGAGGTCATGTAGACAATGAAAAGATAGGTGAGTAATTTTTGGGAAAGGCACAAAAGTTGAATCAGGAAAGAAGGGAGGTGGGTGCTAAATTGAAAAGGATGAAAGATTATCAAGGGGATCCTTTCTTGCACTTATGATAATTACACCACTTCTCGATCTTTCTAAAGATGAGGGGGGGCGAGATAGGTAGCACTTGAGAGGATTTAAACTTTTCATTGCAATGCTGAACACTAGGAAAATCAAGAGAAATGTATGAAGGGAAGATTTGGATGATTGACCAATCTAGACTGTAAACTTGTTCTCTCACCTTACTAGGGGGGTTGGTATTTAACCCCAGTCTAGGTGGACCTCCTCTAAGACCTTAGTGTTATAGGAGAGGTACTATTTAGGAAACTTGTATTGAAGTATTGTGTCCAATAACATTCTATACCTAACAACTTTCATCATTCCCTTGATACCACATCCATCCTTTAAGTTAACTATCATTGGTTCATTGCACACATATATCCACATCCTTGAGTAGGGCCAGAAAACTTTTTCGTGGAGGTTTATGTAACTAAAAGAATGAGTCTTAAGGGGTCTTAAGCGGTAAAATAAATTCTACATCATAAAAATCAAGCTTTGATCCTTGAATTATGCACCATATAACAACAGTATAAAAAGGAAATAAAAGATGCACCAGAGGGATGGAAAAAACAAGCCAAGCAAAGGGGTAACTCATGCCTCCATGATTTCACCCTCCATTACATCTATACACTTAGGATGTGGACATCCATCAGTTTGTCGTTTTTACATGGTTTCATTTCCCTCCAATGTGGCCTAGTTTCACTAGCACCTATGAATTGAAGGGTTGACCTCAGAAATGCCACCTCCCCTTTGTGGTTGGAAGCACCTAATATGATTGATCACCTACCCACATTTGCAAATGTAGGGAACACTTTTATGTGACTTGGTATGGTTAGATGCATCTATGTTTATTGCATCTAATTAGCAGTTTCCTTCACTTAGGTTAAGAAGGTTTTGCTAGGTTTTTGTGCGCAAAGAAGATAAGGCCTTTAGGGCACATTATTCCACTCCTACTCCACATGATGCCTAGCCCA
The DNA here is from genome assembly GCA_034641835.2 of Pinus albicaulis. Lineage (NCBI taxonomy): Eukaryota > Viridiplantae > Streptophyta > Pinopsida > Pinales > Pinaceae > Pinus > Pinus albicaulis. The sequence goes on along the minus strand of CM076584.1, from coordinate 919,819,680 downwards.
TACTACACTTTTGAAGAGCATGATCACATTGCAGATACAACGTTTCCCTTCTACAGTACAGCATTGGGAACTTTTATGATCTTGGTTGTTGATGGACATCCCAGAGCACCCTTAGATTCCAAAATGTTGAGCTCATCTTTATTGGCATTGAGGATTCTTGATGATGTACCGCATGCCCCCAGGCTGACCCTGACATTACTTGATGGATATGTCTTGACCTAGAGTCCAAATGATGACAATCATCATTAGGATGATTTAAGGAGGGCTTGTATTTCCTGATGGATACCAAACACTAGAGAGAGAGTACAATGCATCGTCTAGATGACACCCACGGAGATAATGCAGGGCACCTAAAGTTGGATTTCGGACACCTAGATTTGTTTTGAGGCTTGATTTGAGGACACTTCCCTTAATTAAGGTTGATCATGATCCTTAGAGACACATCCAACCCTCACATTGTGCTTTTAGAGTATTTTCTCCCTAAAATGACATGATTCTATGCTTAGAGAGGCCTTATGGCTCACGAGTGTGGGAAAAGGTTGGCATATTTTATTTTGTTGAGCTATTGGGTTGGATTTTAACCCATTTACTTAATTTCTACCCAAAATTTAAATTAATTAGGGGCTTTTAGTTAGATTAATACCAGTGATAGATCTCCTACAAAGGGGTAAACCGTAAACCAACCCTGATGAGATAGCAAATGACTCATCTTAAGGGGTAATCTAAATGGTACATCATAAAAAGTAAGATTTGATCCTTGAGTTATTCAACATATAAAAGCATTATAAAAAAAGAAAAAGGCACACGAGAGGGGTGGAAAAATTAGGCCAAGGAAAGGGGTAACTCATGGCTCCATGATATAATCATATATTACATCTATACACTCAATATGTGGACCTCAATCAATTCTCCCCTAGCCATGACACTTAGCCATGGAGACATTTCCCTCCATTTCCACGTGCTTTCAATATTACCTATGAATTGAAGGGTTGACATGGGAAATGCCACCTCCCCTTAGGGGTTGGAAGCACCTAATAGGGTTGATCAGCTAGCCACCTCTACAAAGGTAGGAAACACTTTTATGGGACATGGTATAGTTAGATATTTGAAAGTGATCTCTATTTGAAGTATTATTATGCCCTTAAAAATTATGCATGGTTCACTTAGATGCATCTATGGTTATTGTCTCTAATTAGAGGCTTATTTCGCTTGAGTTTGAGATGGTTTTGCTAAGATATTTTCTAGAGAGAAGTTGAGGCCCTTAGGGCACATTATTCCACTCCCACACATAATACATAGGCCATACTACACTTCCAAATTTCATGATGACCTTGCAAATGTAGTGTTTCCCTGCTATAGTAGATCATTGGAAAATTTGATGACATTGGTTATTTATAGACACCCCATACCACCCTCAGATGCCATAATGTTGATGCCATCTTTCTTGGCATTAAGGATTCTTGATGACGTACCCATGGACCTAGCATGCCCCCAGGTTGGCCTTGAGACTACTTGGTAGGCATGCGTTGACTTGGAGCCCAAAAAATGGTGATCATCCTTAGGATGGTTAGGGAGGGCTTGAATTACCTCATGGAGCCCCAACGCTAGAGAGAGAGTGCACTACCTTCTCTAGATGGCACCCATGGAGATGAAGCAGGGCACCTAGAGTTGGATTTTGGACGCATGGAGATATTTTGAGGCTTGCTTTGATGAGCCGTCCTCGAATTAATTTTGCTAATGATGCTTATAGACACATCTAGCCCTTGCATTGCATTTTTGGAGAAATTTTAGCCCTAAAAGGGCATCACATAATGCCTAGAGAGGCCTTATGGCTCACAAGTGTGGGAAAATGCCGACATATTTTATTTTGTTGAGCTACTAGGTTGTCTTGTAATGCATTTCCTCTATGTCCACTCAAAATTAAACTTGTTTAGGGGATTTCAGTCAGATTAATGGATGTGATAGACCTCCAATAAAAGGAGGATCACTCCATTCATTTGTTCATCATAATCTTTGCATATTTTGGCCTTCTTACAGAAATCTCAACTTAACCTTTGTATTTCACTACTTGTGGAGATGTGTTCTTCGTGGAGCTATTTCTATTGGAAATTAGTTTGTGTATTGGATACATCGCTTTGAGATTGAAAGAAGACAATTTCTTGGTAAATTTGTGAGTATTATTGCATATGGTTTATGGTTTTACATGTGATGAAATATTGCTAAGGATTGTCTATTGTTTCTTGTTTAAATGCAAATTTTTGTTGGAAAATATTGGTAAAATATTTCATGTTAAATCCATATTCCTTGAATTTCCTAGAATATCTCCTAGAGAGTTTTCTTCTAGTTAATTTCTCCCCTCATAAAAATATATCTAGGGTTTGAAAGTGAAAACTAGGGTTTCATTCGTTACTCCATGCATGAATTTGATATCTCGTAAACTTAGCCCTTAAGAATCCATCACCCAAGTAGGGAAAGGCAGTAGGATCCTTGTGATGATCAAAATTGTTTGAAAATTTTATCCTTTTCTTTCTTTTCTAGTTTCCTAAGCCCTTCAAGGCAGGGCATTAAGACTAGGGCAATGCTAGAATTCAACTAGTGCTTGAGGTATCAAGTGATTGAAGCTACTTTAGCTTCTTTTCACCTTGATTGACTTCACACACTCAAAATTTAGCCTCTTTCATAGTAAAAATTGCCTTTGTAGGGATGACATCATCAACCCTAGGTCATTAGTGCCTTAACTTATACTAGGCTTCACCTTGGGGCTTGTTTTAAAGTTTTCCATCTCCTATTGTTGATATTATCTTTAAGAAAACCGTTTCTATGTGCTTGTGTGCCTAGATACACTTTTGTTGAGTTACACCTTGAAACCCTAGATTTCAAGCATTCTTTTCAAGGATTCTTTTATTGTACATTGTTCCTTTCGTATAAAGAATTGTGCCCTGATTCATTGAAGAAGTACCTTAATTAGCCATTCACATACATCACCTTGAGCCAATCGACTTAGAAAATCCTTTAGGTGATAAATTGGGAAGTCTCCCGTGTGGTGAAATTCCACTAAAGTGCAGGAGGTGGAGTGCTAAGGTGACAGTGGAAATGTCATTGTTGTATCCCAATCTTTCTCTTCCCCTGTGAGGCCTATCACAAGGCCTGCTATATTTTAAGGAAATAGTTACATTAGAGTTTGTGATAAATGCACCAAGAGGGCAAGAGGGACGACACTAAAGATGAACAATTAAATCAAGGAAGGGGTGGAAAGACTAATTCAAATATAAAATGAAAGATGTAAGAATCCACAGACGTGGAGCTTAAATAGTGAAGGAAAGAACAAAAAAGTGATGATGCTAGTGTTGAACTGGGGAAGGCAAGAACCGAGTGGAAGGAGGCATTGGATGAATGGTTGAAGTTTTCCTATAGCTGGAGTGTATAGGATATGACAACCAAGCCTAATGTACTTTGTAGGCAAAGTAGAGTCATGGTGATTGGTCCCATCTAAGGAGAATCCATCTCGAGTTGGATTCTCCATTACACCATAAGGAACCATTGCATGTACCAACCTTGACTAGAGAGAAAATGACTCATCTTAAGTTGTCTTAAGGGGTAAAATAAATGCTACATCATAAAAAGCAAGCTTTGATCCTTGAACTATGCACCATATAAAAACAATATCAAAAATAAATAAAAGAAGTACTAGAGGGGTGGAAAAAACAAGCAAAGGAATGGGGTAGCTCATGCCTTCATGATTTCATCCTCCATTACATCTATACACTTAGGATGTGGGCATCCATCAGTTTTTCCTTCTTCCATGACACTTGGCCATTGATTCATTTCCCTCCACTATGGCCTAGTTTCACTAACTTTTATGAATTGAAGGGTTGAGCTAAAAAACAACCTCCCATTTGGGGTTGGAAGCACTTGATATGGTTGATCACCTACCCAAATTTGCAAATGTAGGGAACACTTTTATTGGACTTGGTATGGTTATATGCATCTATGGTAATTGTATCTAATTAGTGGTTTTCTTCACTTGAGTTCAGAAGGTTTTTCTAGCTCGTTTTGCACAAAGAAGTTGAGGCCTTCAGGGCACGCTATTCCATTCCTACTCCACATGATTCCTAGGCCATACTACACTTTCAAAGAGCATGATGACCTTCCAGATACAATATTTACCTTATACAGTAGAGCATTGGGAACTTTGATGATCTTGGTTGTTGATGGACATCCTAGAGCACCCTTAGATTCCAAAATGTTGAGCTCATATTTCTTGGCATTGGGGATTCTTGATGATGAACCTAGTGGACCTAGCATGCCCCAAGTTGGCCTTGACATTACTTGATGGATATGTCTTGACCTGGAGTCCAATGATGGTGATAATTGTTAGGATGATTAAGGAGGGCTTGTTTTTCTTGATGGATACCCAACACTAGAGAGAGAGTACACTACATCGTCTAGATGACACCCATGGAGATGACGCAGGGCACCTAAAGCTACATTTTGGACAACTAGATTTGTTTTGAGGACACTTACTCAAATTAAGGTTGATCATGATGCTTAGAGACACATCCAGCCCTTGCATTGTGATTTGGAGCATTTTCGCCCTAAAATGGAATGATTTCATGGTTAGAGAGGCCTTATGGATCACAAGTGTGGGAAAATGTTGGCATATTTTATTTTGTTGAGCTGTTGGGTTGGCTTTTAACCCATTTACTTTATGTTTACCCAAAATTAAACTTGTTTAGGGGCTTTTAGTTAGATCGATGGAAATCATAGACCTCCTATAACGGGAGGACCTCTTCATTCATTTGTTCATAATCATCTTTGTTGATACCAACCTCCTTAGAGAGAGCTCAACTTATAATTTGTATTTCGCTACTTTCGGAGATGTGATATTTTGTGGAGTTATTACTATTGTAGGCTAGTTTGTGTATGTGAGACATCTTTTTGGGTTTGAAAGAAGGCAATTTCTTGGAAAATTTGTGAGTATTATTGCATATCATATACGATTTTACATGTGATGAAATATTGCTAAGGTTTTTCTATTATTTCTTGTCTAAATGAAAATTTCTTGAAAAAATCTTCTTGGTAAATTATTGCATTCTAAATCTACTTTCAATCAATTCCCTAGAATAATTCCTCTTGTTAATTTCTCCCCTCATAAAAAGATAGTTAGGGTTCACAAGTGAAAAATAGGGTTTTCTCCTTTACTCCATGAATGAATTTGATATCTCTTAAAGTTATTCCCTAAGACTCCATCACCCAAGTAGGGAAAGCCACTAGGATCCTTGTGATGGTCAAAAACTCTTTGTAAATTTTATCCTTTTATTTCTTTTATAATATCCTAAGTCCTTTAAGGCAAGCCGCTAGGGCCAGGACAAGGGTCGAATTCATCTAGGGGTTGAGGAATCAAGGCATTGAAGCTACTTTAGTTTTTGTTCACTTTGATTGAATTCACACTCTTAAAATTGAGCCTCATTCATGGTGAAAATTACGTTTGTAGGGCTAACATCATCAACCCCAGGTAATTAGTGCCCTAATAAACCCTAAAATATTTCAAGGCTTCATCTTAGGGCTTATTTGAAGGTTTTAATCTCCTATGGTTAATATTATCTTCAAGTAAACATCGTCTATGTGCTTGTATGCCTAGATACACATTTGTTGAGTTACACCTTGAAACCCTAGGTATCAAGCATTCTTTTTAACGCTTATTTTATGGTGCATTGTTCCTTTTACATAAAGAATTGTGTCCTAATCCATAGAAGAAGTACCTTGATTAGACATTCACATACATCATTTGAGCTAATTGACTTAGAACATCCTTTAGGTGATAGAGGAGAAAGCCTCTCGTGTGGTGAAATTCCATTAAAGAGCAGAAGGTGGAGTGTTAAGGTAACAACAAAATGTGATGTTCCATTTTCTGGTTTACCCTTACAGCATGGTCAGGATGGACTTCCAGGGTTGGAGGCAGCTAGGTTACAGGAGTTGGTTTACTCTATCAACGGGCCCAGGGGCCTTTGGAGTGGTTTTGAGGAGTTTCTATGAGGTCCGATGGCATTCGCTTAGTATATTCCATCCTTTTCACAATTTTCCTTTTGTTCCGGTGCATTTCGACAACTTTCAAAAATAGATTTATTAATTGGCCTGACTCAATTAATTACGCTTATGGTGGCATTTCGGGAGTAACACTTGACATAACACCTTAGTGTAATAGCTCTTTGGAACTGGAACAAGAAGATATATAGGATGGTATGGTTAGAAGTGAGTTTCAGTGGCCTGAGGAGACATGGTGGCCAATTTGCCATTTCCCCACATTAAAAAGATATTTTAATTGAACTAAAAAGATGGGAATGTGCTCAATGATTAAAATAATAATAAAATAGGAGGTTCTAGAGCGGTTCATGGGATATATAAAAAGAGGAGGAGGAGGCCATTGGAGGACATCTTGGATTGTTTATATTTTCTATTGGTGAGGTTTGGAGAACCTAGTTCCCAACTTCTCTAGCCCCAGGACAGACACCCTCGGGTATGCTATTTAGTGTTGGACGAAAACCCAACTCTCTTCGAGGAGACTATATCTAGGAGTTTCATAGAGCTTCAAGGATGTTGGATTGAGGATCATCCAAGTCCTCAATTGGTGCTTCATCGTCTTTCAGTTGATTTAGTGGTAATTGTTGTTGGAGGGAGAGTGCAACCATTATGGAGTTTTGAGAGATCAGGATCAACATAGCAGCAGAATATTTGTAGGTCCACTCAGCTATTATCTTTCCTATTTTGTTTTAGATGTTTCCAGTTGTACTCTGCATGCTATATTATAAGAAATAAAGCTGAGTCATTCCTTGTGCTGCATTTTCTAATGTTATTTGAGTGTCTGGATTTACTTTTGCAAATTGTCAATGTATTTGCCGTGCTTGTATATTTTATGGGTTCCTATTTACTAGTGCATTTTGGATTAATTTCGTGTATTTTGGCGAAAATGTCGGCATAAAATTTAAATTTTATAAAGAAAAATCTCAGAAAATTAACACAAAATTTCCTAAAGGGATATTACAGTGGTATGAGAGCATTGATCTTGGCTCAGCCTACGGGTTTTTAGTTTTTTGTTGCAGCTATTATGGTTCAAAGGTTTCAAGATTATTTGCAAAAATTTTGTGCCAGATTCCTCTATTTTCCAAAAAAGCCAAAGACCTAGCTCGACAAATTCTCCTTATTGAGTGCCCAACAAATTTTCTGCCAAATTGTTCTTTGATCAATAACTATCCGACCAATCAACAATGTGCCAAAATATTAAAGAAGCATTTTGATTATTTTATAAAGGGTCCAAAGGTTGAAAGTAATACAAAGGGATCAAATAATTTTTTAATTTATTTTTCCCGTGAGAATTTTTTTTTAAATGTCGTGGCACATTATTTTATAAGTGGGGACGCAATAAAATTATATCTGGAAGGGCCAATTTAACCCCACGCATAACCATCAACAAAAGGCGTACATAGGGGCTAATATTTCTTGGAGATCTAAAATTCTTATTGCTCAATTAAGGACTAATTCTCATCAACTTCGTTGTGAAACAGGGCGCTGGAAAAGGCCAAAAGAAATGTGGGAAGAAAGAGTATGTATTTTTTGCTCCTTCGGAAAAGTGGAAACAGAAAAACATTTCATTCTAGAATGTGAGGCCTTCAAAGACACCAGGGAAAACTATGCAGGTATTCTGGCAGCTAATTCTTGGGATAAGCTATTCAGCGAAGAGTTTGTCGATAAGTTGGGAGTGGTCATTGTAAAACTTCACAGGAAAAGGGCCGAATACAAGAGTCAGATAAAGAAGCAATTTGTCCCATAGGCTATTTTTAGCCTCGTGGACATTAAAAATTCTTTCTTTCTTTCTTTCTTTATGTTTTTAACATGGAATATTTAAAAGGAATGACACTGTAGGATAAAAGTCATATTTTTAATTTTATTTGGGGGAAAGGTCGTCCAATTTTAATTGAAAGTAAGAGTTGCAAAGAATTTAGAAGTCAGATTCCATTATGTTGCGGAACCTTGTGAGTCGAGTTTCTAGCTAAAAATCAAAATTTTCTCTTAGAATCCGAATTGTACACCCTCTTTGAGAATCGATGAAGGGTTTCAAGCATTATTTCTCCACGATTTTCTCAGATTTCACCTAGGAGGGAAGAGATTGTGCTCAGGGAAAAGAGGCCAAATATTTATTTGGTTAGAGAAATATTGTTTTGTTGGCCGCATTCTTATTATTGTAGCAAAATGAGCCAAATTGTATTCTCTACAGGCCAAATTATCATCTGAGGGGTTGATGCCTACAATATCCTTGCAAAATTGAAGAGTGAGGTTGTCAAATTTCTAGGAAAACTATTCAAAAGATCGACTTGTAAGAAAGGAGAGGCCAATTTGCTAGGTGGGTGTATTGTACCGAAGTCTCTGTGCATCATTAGCAATCCGTGAATGTCAGAATCCATGTGCGCTGACAGTAATTGTGAGACAGAATTCATGGGCATATTTCTCATTGTTGGTGCCTTATCTTCCTGAGCAGGATAATCAGTTCTTTGGGAGCTGGGTACTGTATTTTCTAAGTGCCAAATACACTGTAGTATAATGAAGGTAAGCTCGAAAGGACCATAAATCAGAAACAACGAGTATATTTGCTGCATAGAAGAAGTATTGGTCACAAGCTACTTGCTGTGTTTGATAACTGAAGTATATTGTTAGAAGACCAGTCTCGGACATTGTGAACGCCGTAATATAGGGGACAAGACTTTTTTTTTAAGAGTAGTAGTTATATATAAACCGCGCAAGTTCACGTTAAAAAACCGGGAATTTACATCAAAATTTTGAGCCAGATAAGAGAGCTTATGAGAGTACATTTTTTCCATCAATTCTCAGAGTGTTTTTCCCCAACAAACCAAAAACATTCCCCTTAGTGGCTATACATTTTGCATGCAGTGCTGGTATAACATATATTTACAAGTGTAGTTTACTTTAAAAAAAATCATTAAACAAATAGAGAGCATATATTACTCCTCCATTGGTATTGGACTATTAAGATTGAGTCCCATGTATTCTTCTTCAGTCTTAAGGTTGTTATTGACCAATTTGAGCTTCAGTTGCTCAATTTCTTGTCTCGGCGCATCCACCTAATCCTCCAGTTTCTGAATGCGCTCCTTCTTTTCAATCTGTTGTTCCTGCATATCCAACGCCTCTTTTTGTTGTTGGTGGATGCACATCTGCATAATTGTGATACCTTCCCTAAAAGCCCTATGCTCCTGCACACAAATTTCATAGGTTTGCTTGATTCTGCAACCCTCCCGAGCTCGATGCTCTCGCGACCCACCATATCGAGGCCGACGGTGGCCCCAGGAACCAGACCATGAGCTCTCACCTACCAAATTGCTCTGCACACTCATTTTGACCACCGGGGAGAAACTAAAGTGACACCCATCCAAGATGCCGTGAACCCCCCACTCAGTTAAGTTCCAAGCAAGCAGAACAATCCTAGAATCACCATTGTGTTGAATGACTGTATCGCCACCCTTCCCGGCACTCGACACCTTCCTACCACTGCCCTCAATGCAAATGACCACCCTCGTGCTAACCACATTGACATGAAACTTACGGTGACTGCCCAGGAACCTCGCCCATGGCCGCTGGGCCTTAGCAGAGACCACCCGAGCAAATACAGACCAAAAACTATAGCAGGAGATCTTACCGTTACTCCATTTGTAGAAGGCCTAGGTTCGAACTCTAATGCAGGACTGAGTTATCGTACCCATGATGCTTAGATCCCAATGCTCTACCATTATTTCCATGCATTTCACTTCGTATTTCATCCTAACCCACACCTTCCTCCCACGCGTGAACTAAGCAATTTGGATTAGAGGGATTAAATGCATCTCACCCTCTCCCATATTTTGCAATGTGCCATTGTTGTAACGTCAGACACTGCAATTGCTTCGAGGTTGCAAGGTTTGAGTTCTCACACTGGGAGACCTCCAGATACCAAATGTAGGACGAGCATGATGAAAGCAGCCACACTACATCAGGGTTTCAAGCCGATCAATGCCATGAAGCATGAGGACAAGCTAGGATGTATTAAGCCCGATGGGACAGGGGTCAGGTAATGAAGGTTAGATCAAGCCGCTGGGTGGCATCTAGGATGGCAAAGGAGGAGGGTGACGGGGAAATGGGGAGGGGAGTGGATGGGGAGAAAGGGGAAGGGGAAGGATGAGGGGAGGGGGGTTGTGGAGAATAGGAGGGGAGAATGGAGAGAGCAAGGGGTATAAAAGGGTTAACCCCCAAATAACAATATGACTTTTTATCCTATACCTCTTGATCCAGCCAAAAGTGCCTTTCTCGATCCAATTCTTGATTAAGGAATGTATAATATTTCCTCTATATCATTCACTATACTACTCTCTTCCTTCATCCAACTGGCCAAATTTGCTTTCTTATTTGCCTCCTGGTTATTCCCTCTTTGGACATGGAAGAATGTCACTCAATCAAAGAGAGGAATCATACCTTGGGATCACTTAATGATTTGGTTTAGATTCATGTTATGAGCTGGAGAGTTGTATTTCATGTGTTTAATTATTAGCATGGAGTGCCCTAGAATTTGTATTTCCTTGATGCCCTTTTTTTGAGCCAAAGAAAGCCCGAGGAATAATCCATAGGCTTTAGATTGATTGTTTTTCTTCCTTCCTAGGGTCTAAGCATATTTCTCTTCTATGTTTCCTTCGGGATTAATGAGAATCCCTCCCCCTTGTGCCACCCTAGGACAAGACTCTCTTTTATGCTTATTTGTTCCTAGAATTATATTGCCGAAGAAGTTACAATGGTGTTTTGAAGAGATATGGGTTGAATTTTGCATCCAGACGAAGGCTAGGGCAAGGACCACTTTGGACTAAGTGTGTGTCATTTGAAGTTGACTATTATTGCCTCAAGATTGAAGACCAAGTTCAGTGTCATCCTTGCATCGCTAAAGATCTTGTGGCTCAACAAGAAGGAATAATTTCATCTTCATTAAGGTCTGTTGCTGAAGAATACTCCTGTACATATTATCAATCCATTGGTCACGAATTTCCAAGCTGCGTTGAGTCTTGAGGAACTAGTATGATTTCTGCCACATAAAGATTGGGTGCTAGAGCCCTCACTGCTGGTAAAGTCCAAGATTTGGACTCCTTTAGGGAACTGTCCATCTAATTCAACCATTCCAGGTTCCTCTACTTTCTCATTGTTGTTCAAAAAATTGTAGCAACTTTATTTATGTTTCTAGGTACCTTATAAATCAATGTATATCATTAAAAAACATTATTATGACAAGTCGGGTTCATCATGTATGTAACTAAACCATGAAATTATACCTCCAACAATTTGTATATAAATTGATTGACAGAACCTTTCACTGAATTCAACAACTTAGAAAAACAATGGCCTCATCATTTCAATTGTCCTTGTCATCGTCAAGCTACAACATGGAAGAAACCTTCATTAAATCCCTTAATAAACTAGCAAACATCAACAAATTCTTTTCTAAGGGGATACTCACTTTGCTATAGCAAGAGAAACCACAAAAGGAGCATGAGTTGGGACACAAATTTTTTAAAATTGGGACAGACTTGAGCATGTACAAATAGCCACCAGGGAGGTAGTAATAGCATACATTGTTTATCAGGAAGTGTTGGGACCTGACAGGACAAATTTTCAAGCGACGAGTGGACTGATGGAGTATGGAGTTTACAGTCAGATGAGGGAGGCTCTTTTGGAGATAGCGGTGCATCCATATTCGGGTCGAGGATATTTTGGACACATGCATGGACAAAGTACAAAGTAGGCCTCTAGAGGAGGGGGTTTAGGATGTTTAGAATTATTCTCCACTATAAAGACTTATAGATAGTTTTCTTGAGAAAGTAAATTGTTAATTACAACTCCATAGTAAAGCTTCAAAAAAATTTGTTGCATGATAATCAAATTAAGATACCGTGCTACAACAAGAAAGATGGAGAGAGTGGTCTTGCAAGTCGATTTTCAAGAAAAATCAAGAAAACCTAAGAGGGAAATTACAACAGGGAAGGGTACTGGTTCAGTTAGGGTTTTACTGATAATTAAATGTTTAGCACGATAGATTAATTAGGGGTCACAACATGTACATAAAAAGGAATTAAAAAGGGAAACCAAACTAACTTGGGGTTAATCTATTAATCTCTTTTGATGAGATAAAAAAAAATATTTGTTGGTCTAACCCACGGGGATTTGAACATTGAATCTCTTGCTTTACATATGACTTCGTAACAGGATGATCACTAATTGAGCTACACCATGTGGGCTCTTTTGATGATATAATTAACCCAAGTGTTAGATATAAAAGAATAGAGAAACGAAAAGAACTCATCTAGAAGAACATTATTGCATGCATTGAATCCACTTGGGTTGAAGATGAGAATTGTTATTTTCCTCCAAGAGAGTATTTCACCTACCAAACAAACCTACACACACAACTTAACACTCTGCATAAAATACTTGCATCAGTGGTCCAATGCAGTGAAATATATACACTAGATTTACCATGCAAAATAATGTAGCCAATTTTTGGGGTTGACCTTATATCTATCCACCTTGTACCATGGATTATTATGTTTAATCCGAGTTTAACTTTAAGGTAAAGCACCTGGTTTCCGAATATGGGTAGAGGAAACACTCAGTAATTTGGATCAATGCTACTTGTTGAGGATTACGACTAATTGTCTACTTCTATATTTTTCTTTTAGCTATGGATGAATGACTTACATGACCTCTTAGAGAGATGAAGTGTGTATGGTTTCTCAAGTTTGGTGGATAATTCATGGCGAGGTTTTTATGGATGAACATTGGTTTAGTTGCTAAGTGTGCTTTTTATTTCTTTTGTGATTTGTTTATTGAATCTATTAAGTGAAAATGTAGTTATCAAGTGGTGAAGGTGCATTTTCCTTGTATTTTTACTATCTTGTAAAGCCTGGGAAGGTTTCTAATGGAGAACTTCCCCTTGATATTGTATTTAAAGAATGTTAAAGAAAATAGGAGGATATTCTAGGGTTAGTAGTAGACAACCCTAGTTTTCACCCAATAGGAGGATATACTAAGGTTATAGTGGACAACCTCAAGTGTCACCTAAAATCCAAGATTTACATTCTTTAAGAGAATCCATGGCTTGACTCTGTATGTGCAAAAAAATAGTAGGCACTAGTTTTAATTCCCAATAGTCAATCATCAAAATCAAATTTCATGTATTTTTAATGTTTTAGGGTTATTTTAACCCACCAAAATGGGAAACCCTATAGGAGATTTTTTTTCCTCCTATCCATGACAACCAACCAGCCAAAAACCCTACTCTTTTCTCAATGATGATGGTATGCTTCATTCCTCTGTCGTTTTCACTTGTCACACACCTCTCACCATCCAATATTCCTCTTTAATCATGTCGCAATCAAGTGATTTTACTTAATGTTTTGGGAATTTTAACATGGATGAAGGGGTGATATAAATGATTGACTGACCTTGACTATAAATATGTTCTCTCACCTTACTAAGGGTGTTGATCTTTAGACCTAGTCTATTGGGACCTCCTCTAAGGCCTTAGGGTTATAGGAGGGGCATTACTTGGGAAACTTGGATTGAAGCAATGTGTCCATTACCATTCCATACCTAACACCTTTCATTATTCCCTTGATACCACATCCATCCTTCAGGTTAACTATCATTGGGTCGTTGGGATTTGGCACTCATGCATCCACATCCTTGAGTAGCACTGGAAAAAAATTCCTTGGAGGTTGATGTAGCTACAAGAATGAAAAAACATAAGATATCCACATTAAAGAAAAAGAAAAAGTTAAAATGCAAAAGATGGCTAGTACATAATTAGCACATGGGAAAAATCCTAGCATGAGCTCTACCCCCTCACTAGCCATCACCCAGTTCCTGAGCACTAGATGCTCCATTACATCATAAGGAACCCTTGCATGTCCCCACCCTAATGAGCTAGAAAATGAATCATATTAAGGGGTAAAATAAATGTACATCATAAAATAAATCTTTGATCCTTGAGTTATGCACCATTTAAAAGCATTATCTAAAAGAAGTAAAATGCACACTAGAGGGGTGGAAAAAGTAAGCCAAGGAAAGGGGTAACTCATGCCTCCATGATTTCTCCCTCCATTACATCTATACACTCAAGATGTGGATCTCCATCAGTTGATCCCTTGGCCATGAAACTTAGCCATGGAGTCATTTCCCTCCATTGTTTCCTACCTTCACTAGCACCTATAAATTGAAGGGTTGACCTTGGAAATGCCACCTACGATTAGGGATTAGAAGCACCTAATAAGGTTGATCACCTAGCCACCTCTGAAAAGGTATGGAACACTTTTATGGGACATGGTCCAGTTAGATATTTGAAGGTGATCCTAGTTTGAATTATTATTATTCCCTCATTCCACTTAGATTCATCTATGGTAATTGTCTCTAATGAGTGGATTCTTTCACTTGAGTTTGAGATGGCTTTGCTAGGTGGTTTTTTCACAGAGAAGTTTAGGCCTTGAAGACACATTTTTCCACTCCTATTACACATAATTCCTAGGCAATGTTACACTTCCGAAGAGCATGCTGGCCTTGTAGAGGAATCATTGCCCTTCTACAATAGAGAATTCGACACTGTGATGATCTTTGTTGTTGATGGGCACCATAGAGAACCCTCATTTTCCAAAACATGGAGCTCATATTTCTTGGCATTAAGGATTGTTGATGATGTACCTAGTGGACCTATCATGCCCCCAGCCTGGCCTTAACACTACTTGATGGGAATGCCTTGAATTAGAGCCCAAATGATGAAATCATCCTAGGATGATTAGGGAGGGATCATATTACCTCATAGAGCCCCAAGGCTGGAGAGAGAGTACACTACATTATCTAGATGGCACCATGAAAATGACACAGGGAAATCATATTTTGATTTTGGATACATGGAGATGTGTTAAGGCTTTATTTAAGGACCCTTCCTTAATTTCAAGTTGATCATGATGCTTAGAGACACATCTACCCCTTGCATTGCACTTTTGGAGCATTTTTTCCCTGAAAGGGAAAGAAATCATGCTTAGAGAGGCCTTGTGGCTCACAAATGTGGGAAAATGTTGGCATATTTTATTTTTTTGAGCTATTGGGTTGTCTAGTTACCCGTTTACTTTATCTCTACTCAATATTAAACTTGTTTAAGGGATTTTAGTTAGATTAATCGTAGTGATAGACCTCCTATAAAAGGAGGACCGCTCCATTGATTTGTTCATCATCATCTTTGTGGATTTCATGTTAAATCCATTTTTCTTTAATTCCCTAGAAAAACCTCTTAGAGAGCTTTCTTCTTGTTAATTTCTCACCTCATAAAAAGATAGAAAGGGTTTGCATGTGAAAACTAGGCTTTTCTCGCTTACTCCACGCATGAATTTTATATCTTGTAAAGTTATCCCCTAAGACTCCATCACCAAGTAGGGAGAGGCACTAGGATCCTTATGATGGTTAAAAATATTTGAAAATTTTATCCTTTTCTTTATATTATAATTTCCTAAGCCGTTTAAGGCAAGCCGCTAGGGCTAGTGCAAGGGTCAAATTCAACTAAAGCTTGAGGAATCAAGTCATTGAAGCTACTTTATCTTGTTTTCACCTTGATTGACTTCACACACTCAAACTATATCCTCTTTCATGGTGAAAATTACCTTTTTAGGGTTGACATCATCAACCCTAGGTAATTAGTGCCCCAATAAACCCTAAACTTATATAAGGCTTCATATTAGGCTTATTTGAAGGTTCTCCATATCTTATTGTTGATATTATCTTTAAGTAAATATTTTATATGTGTTTTTATGCCTAGATACACTCTTGTTGAGTTACGCCTTGAAACCATGGATATCAAGCATTCATTTCAAGGATTAGTTTATGGTCCATTGTTCCTATTACATAAATAATTGTGCCCTACTCCATAAAATAAGTACCTTGATTATCCATTCACATACATCATCTTGTGCCAATTGACTTAGAAAATCCTTCAAGTGATAAAATGGGAAGCCTCTTGTGTGGTGAAATTCTACTAAAGCGCATGAGGTGGAGTTCTAAGGTGACAGTCGAAACCACCTCATTGTTGTATCTTAGTCTAGCTCTTGCCTTGTTAGGCCTCTCACAAGGCCTGCTATATTTTGAGGCAATAGTTACATTAAATTTGTTGATAACTACACCAAAGAGGCAAGAGGGACAATGCTAGAGATGAACAATTGAAGCCAAGAAGTAAGAGGTGGAAACACTAGTTGAAATAGCAAATGAAAGAGGTGAGAATTGACAACTCTATAGCTTAAATATTGAAGGAAAGAAGAAAAAGGTGATGATGCTAGTGTTGAAATGGGGAAGGCAAAATCCGAATGGAAGGAGGCATTGGAGGAATGGTTGAAGAACTTTTCCCATAACTGTAGTCTATAGGATATGGAAGCGAAGACCAATGTCCCTCGTAGGAAAATTAGAGTCACGATTATTGGTCCCATATAAGGAGAATCCATCTCGAGTCGGGCCCTACCTGAGGGGTGACCTAGAGAGATCCATTAGTAGTGATGTCACCTAGGAAAGGGACGACCAAAAGGAAACAAAGAGAGAGGATATAGAAGGAGGTCTTCCCCAAGTAGATTAGGAAGGAAATGAGTAGAAAGGAGAAAGGGTTGATGAGAAATAGTATGAATAGGGGTGTTATTAATTTCTTAAGGATCCCTAAAGATAAGAAGCCTATGGCAGTCTCACAATGGGCCCGTCCCAAACTAGGCTTCACTCAACTTGGTAAAGCATATTAATTATGGAAACCTTATGAGGCTAGTATAATCCACAATACACTAGAGAAATGTTTTCCTTAAGCATTCAATGGGTAAGGGAAAGAGAAGAAGAGTAAGGGGAAGAAATCAACATGGGGCATGAAAAGAAAAGAGAGGGAATAAAATGGGGTGGCTCAAGCTAGTTAGGGTAGGTGGAAGTAGGAAGAGAATCCCCATGGAAAGCAAGAGAGAGAAATGGCATATAGAGACTACGAGAAAGCAAGAATGATGAACAAGGGCATAGGAGATAGAAGCAACTTTTGTCTATGTTTGAGAATAACTCCAATCCAATGAGAAGGTCAAGGCGATCAATATTGATGAAACTAATAGTTGGGTCTTATGTAACTTCATTTGGGGGAAACCCTACCCAATATACAAAGAGGATGGTGTCCAAATCAATGAGGTCAAGTAGACCATCAAAATATAGGTGATTAATTTTTGGGAAAGATACAAAAGTTGAATTGGGAAAGGAGGGAGGTGGGTGGTAAATTGAAGGCTATGAAAGACCATCAAGGGTATCCTTTCTTACACTTGTGATAATTACACCACTTCTCGGTCTTTCTAGAGAGGAACGAGATCAAGATAGGAGTCACTTGAGAAGATTTAGACGTCTCATGACATTACTCAAGGCTAGGTTTAAAAAAATAAGACTCTTACCCATGGTGGAAGAGTATCTCCCCTGATCAAGATCATGTGATGGCGATCACAGTATAAGGCCAAGGGCTTCCACAGGGAGGGTTATACTCAAGATAATAATTGAGGACTATGACATTAGAGGTTATTATGTTGGTATCAAGAGAGATGTTGAGAGGTAAGGAACACATAACTTGAATGGGCTTAAGTGTTAAGAATATGTGCTTATACTTAAGAGGTCATAGGTTCAAATCCGAAGGGGGGTAGAGTATGTACACCTCTTGGGAGTACATAATTAGTTTACTCAAAAATAACATTGTGGCCAATTGACATACAACTTGACTGAGCTTAAAGGTTAAGAACATGTGAGAGGGGTAGAGTTTGTACACATCCTAGGAGAAAACTAAATAATTGGTTTACTCAAAAATTACATTATGGCCAACACACATACAAATTGACTAGACTTAAAAGTTATGAAAATGTATTTCTTGATTAAATAGAAAATAATTTGATTAACATAAATTGAAATTTAAAAGCGTCCTTTATTTAATACTTTTTATTAATCAAATTATTTTAAAATTATATTAATATTTATTATTATATTAATATAATTTGAATAAAATATTTTTTTAAAATTTATATTAATATAATTTAAATAAAATGTTTTTAAAAAATAATATTAATGTATATTATTATATTTGTATAATTTGAATAAATTTAATAGTTAAAAATGTATGGTTTTTTAAAGAAAGTGACAATTTTACATGTATAAGATAATAGAATACATATACTTCAAATTTATAAAAATAATAAAACATATATAATTCCATAAAGTTTAATAGTAAAACAATTCAAATAACTTAAGAGTAAATTTAAAAATTAAATTACTATTAATAATAATATTTAATTATACTGGATCTAAGGGTTAAGAACATGTGCTTCTTCTTAAAAAGTTATAAGTTCAAATCGAAAGAGAAATAGACTATATACACCTTTTAAGAAAAAAAATACATAATTAATTTACTAAAAAAATAACATTATGGCTAGCTCACATACAATTTGACTAAGTCTAAAGGTTAAGAATATAAGTTTTTTATTATGAATAGGATTAAAAAAATCCAATATAAACAATAAATAAATGAAAGTTTAAATAAAAATTTGATAACATAAATGAAAATTAAAAAAAATAAATTTATTTAATAATTTTTATTATTTAAATTTCATAATACAAAATTAACCTAATTTTTTAATATATATATATATATATATATATATATATATATATATATATATATATATATATATAAACAAAATATTGAAAATTAATCTTTAGAATATATTTTTGATTTATTTTTTTCAAATTCTACTTAAAAAAACTGCAATCAAGAATAATGAATTAAATTAAAATTGTAAAATTATATTCATATTTATTATTAATATAATTGAAATAAATTTTATAATTAAAAATACATATTTTAAAAAATCGATATTCATATATATAAAATAATAATAATGAATTAAATTAAAATTGTAAAATTATATTCAAATTTATTATTAATATATATTAATATAATTGAAATAAATTTTATAATTAAAAATATATATTTTAAAAAAAATCAGATATTCATATATAAAATACTATATATTTTACATTTATATTTAATAAATTTTATAATCAAATAATTTATAATTTTCAAATTAAATTATTATTAATATTAATATTAAATTATTATTATTATTATTATTAATATTAAAATATATAAATTTTATATATGCCATATTTATCTATTATTTGTACTTGGGTTTTTTATTATTGACATGATTGGGATTCATTATCAAGACTATGGAGCGCAATCAACACATGGCCAGGTGGCATTCATGATTCTATTTTTTCGAGCCACGTGAATTGGCTAAAGGTATGTTTTGAATGCACCTAAAAATAAATCTACTCATATCCTAGTTACAATACAGATTGTTCATTGATGTCATCAATTATCTTCACTGGTAAACCTCATGGCCAAATAGACTTTACGAAAGTGGGTTGATTTTCATATATTTTGGAAACACGATATATTTCATGTTTGTAATTCTGCGAGTGACGGTGGCTAGAATATGATCTTACTTTCTAAATTAACAAACTGTCAACTCATAAATTCATGCTTGATTTAATTAAAACCAATCAAAATGTATAAATTTTTATTTATTTATTTAAATTTTAATTTATTAAATTTGATTTAATTTAAATCAATCTAAATGTGCAAATTTTTATTTATTTATTCAAATTTTAATCTATTAAATATGTGTGTGAAATATAATTTGATCCAACTAACCCAAAGTCCATTTAAACCAATTCAAATATTTTTTTATTTAAATTTAAATTTATTTAATACGCGTCAAATATAATTTGATCAACTAAACCCAAATCCGTATTTAAATCCGTATTTAAAATCCACTAAATAAAAACCCAAACGACAGACCACAAACTCTCTATATAATGACAGACTCCTACTACCTAGCAACTCCAATGGCAACTAACCAACAAAGATTTGAGGTATGCAAATAGGAAAAACAAAAATCTCTGTTGCACAAACCAACAAAGATTTGAAAAAGGAAAAAGAACTATAACCAGAAATCATTGGTTGTAAATTTAATTTTAAGTAACCATCGATTGGACTTTTAAAATGTCCCAGAGATATAAGCTCAATGGTTTAAAAAAAAAAAACTAAATTTTCAAATTTAATTATATATATATTTAATTAATTAAATAAATATTTAGATATAATTAATTAAATAAAATAATAATAATAATAATAAATTAAATTAATTTTTTAATAATATTAATATTTTTATTAATACATATTAATATAATTTGAATAAATTTAATAAATATAAATACATATTTTTTTAAAAATTGCAGATTCACATATATAAAATAATAAAATATATATATTTCAAATTTATAAAAATATAGTTCAATAATTTTTTATAATTAAATAATTTAAATTTAAGAATACAATTAATAAAAATAATAATATTAAAATATATAAATTCCATATATGTCACATCCATTCTATTTTGTACTCGAGTTTTGATTATTCTAGTAATAATAAATTCAGCAGGAGGGGGATTCATTATTAGAATCAACACGTGGCCACATTCATTCATGATGTGTCACGCGGATTCACCCTCCACTGGATTGTGTAAAGGCATGTTTTGAAGGTTGACCAGGCCCCACCATCCAAAATAAACTAAATCCTATTATAGTGACTGTACTATTCATGTATCATCAGTTTTCTCCACCATTAAACCTCATGCCTCTTAACATCGTGGCCGTGGGTTCGACTTTTATGGACCGCCAGATAGACTTGGAAGAGTGGGTTCATTCTTAAATTTTTTTTGTAACCCAATATATTTCATGTTTTTAAGACCGCCAGCTCATAAATTCATATATTTTTATTAATCTTTATTTGATTTAAACAAATCAAAATGTTGAAATATTTTTTTATTTATTTAAATTTTATTTATTTAAATTTAAATAAATTTAAATGTGAAATTATTTATTTATTTAAACTTTAATGTGAATGTGAAATATAATTTGATTCAACTAAGTCAAAAGTCCTTTAATAAATAGAGAAACCCAATGGATGTACTACAAACTCACATCCATATAAAATTTCCTTTCTATAATTATTAATGGCAGACTCCTACCACCTAGCAAGTCTAGTGGCGGACCTAAAGTTTGCTAGCACTCACCCAAATCCTCTAATAGATATTCAAATACAAGAAAAAGATATCTCCGCTGGATAAACAAACATGGAATTGGAAAAGGAAACAGAACCAGACATCACTGGTTGTAAATTTAATCAGCTTCGACTTTAAAAAATGTCCAACAGATACAAGTTTAATGGATAGGGTACTGGAACCGGACATCACTGGTTCAACCTCCGCTTCCAATTAAAAAAATGTCCAAAAGATACAAGCTCAATAGACAGACAAAGAAACTAAACATAAATTCCATATGTTTAATGGCGAACCTGAAGTTCAATAGCACTCTAGAAAATCTATTGATAGAATTCTATATAGAGGTCTCCAGTAATCAATTACCAGAAACAGGAATTTCAGCTACATAGACAGATTTGAAAAAGAAAACAGCACCAAAGATCAATGGAACCTCCGCTTTGACTGAAAAAAAGTTCTAAAATCATCATATCTGCTTATACCTCACATAAATACTCCGATTCAAGTTAAAGACACTGAAACTTAGATACTCTTTAAATACATAAATAAATAGAAAATGAAAATCCAAATGCTTCTTCAAATTGCATCCAGAGGGACGATAAAATATACTAAACAATTTCTGGTTCTGATACTTTTCCCTCATTATGATGTGAATCGGAACCAATAGTTTACAAAGAAATAACCTGGAGACTCATATCATAATTCAGATTCAATAATTAAGTGCAGGTAATAACCTAAACGACCTCAGGTATGGCCAGACTTATCGGACAAGGGACAATTTCCAAGGGTTTCCCGCTCTAAATTTTATTTTATTGGGGAACGCCTTTACTCGTATCGTTGCATTAAAATTAAATACAAAAGCATCATCAATTAGAGTGGCGGAGGTGGTTTCTTGAATTTTAACTTCCTATTTGTGCAGAGACCCTGAAATCTCTAGAGTCTACTGAAATCTTTTAGAAATGAAACGCACAGTAAACTTAAACATGACTTAAATATTGATTACAGGAAGAATTTATATCATTATACATAATCTTTATCCCAGTTCCTCGATATTTACTTAACCAAGAGTTCAACAAAAATTCAAATAAAATGTTCACTTAACCAGAAATTTAAAAGAGTCGCTGCTTTTTTGAAATTCAACAAAAATTCTAAACATAATAGGCAAATGGATATGTGCAGGACAATCAAGTCTAGAGACGCCGGGAAGGTACCTTAGAACGATATTGCTTGAGAGCGACAGTGCTCACCGGAGCCTTTGTACAGGAAACTCTCCAGGCTACATACTCAACAAAGTCGCTGGAAGCAAGAAATAAACAAACAAATTACCTTAGAAATTTTGAAAATAATTAGCTGAATTGTTCTTCACAAAGAAATCAAATCGATAAACACCACACTACACAGTACCTTGCAAATATGGCTCTGTAGTAGTATTCACTAGGCGCTTTGCACCGAATGCTCTGCCCTGGACACTGGAATCAAGAAATTAAAAACAAACAAGCAAAGAAATGTTAGTGCAGAAACATCGACAAATAACAAATGAATTACCGAGACAGAAACCAGAGAAATTGGAGATTCCAATTGAGGAAACTAAGGCGCAGATCTCTTTTACCTCATCCATCCATTCACAGAGGAACACGCTAATTCATCCATCTATTCAACAGAGGAACGAACTAATTTGTTTCGCTGAAATACCTCTGTTTCAGAAATGTTTTCCTCTCCGTTCTGCACTGGCTCACCTTAGGTGGTTAATTTCACACAGACCACATATAAAAACAATAATAACAAAAACAGCTCAAACATACAACAAACCCACATACCCAACAAAGAACATACACAGTCAAAAACATAAACAACAAAAAAAAAACACAAAGGGAGCGCTCCACAGTCAATCATAAGACACCACACCAGTCTACCACCATGGGAGGAGATCAAAGAAAAACAGAGCAGGCAGAACAAACGTTAAATGTTAATTGCACTAGATCTTAATATATATATATATATATATATATATATATAGCAATGTCATACCGTCTTTTCCCTATTGATCTCATCTTTAGAAAACGGTCATGTTCTAGGAATTCTTGACCACCAAGATTCTTGATATTTGAAATCTGACATGGCAAGTTTAAGCTCAGAATGATTACTAGGCATGGTTACCGACTTTCTAAAAAAGCTAGCATGGAATGAAAGTACCGTTATTCTATTTTAATCCAAATGCCTTGCCATCCACACATTAAAGTTCACCATCCACACATTAAAGTTCACTTAAACTTATGATTAAATGAGAGTGTTATTTTCACAAAAAGCTAGAATGGAAAGGGCAAGGTTCCGTTCGTCCAATGGATTCTTAAATGCTTGCCATTGACACAAAAGTTCACTTTCAAACTTATAAAAAGCCCCATGGTCATGGACCTGGTTTTTGAAGATGTCACATTAAAGTTTATTTAAAAAAAAATACTTGGCAAATTATAAAAAGTTGCATGGTTTTGACAATATCAATGTTAAATTTTCAATTGTAATGAATAGTAAATAATAAAATTATAATCAATTTCATTATAAGATGCATATATATATATATATATATATATATATATATATATATATATATATATATTTTAAAATATTTTGTATTAATATATATGTATATTGAGTTCAAGAATTTTTTTTTAAATATTTTGTATTAATATATATGTGTATTGAGTTTATGAAATATATATTGGGAAAATAAATTGTTTTAGTATTAAATAATTTTTTTTAATATATATATATATTTTTGATATTTTTAATAATTAATGGACATGATTCCATATTTAAATTAGTATTAACATCATAAATTACTATAATATTTATATAATTTTTTTTTTAAAGTAATATTTATATTATGTTAGTTAAACAAAATTATTATATATTAATAAATATATATTTAGAGGAAAAAAATTGTTTTTGTATATATATATATATATATATATATTTATTCCAACTAAATGGTTATGTGACTATTCAATAGAACTTGTTTATACGATTTTTTTCACAACTTTGACGAAGTAGAGAATGTTTAGGGAGATTTGAACATGCCAGAAGTAGAGAATGTTTCGGGAGATTTGAACATGCCACATTATGTGAGTCTAGTGCTTGAGCTCAAAATATGAAAATGATATTTTTAATCATTAATGGACATGGTCATAGTTACCAATATCTAAATTAGTATTAATAAATTACTACATTTATGTAAAATGATGTTTAAGTAATGTTTGTATTTATGTTAATTGATCAAAAATATTAATGATATCTTTAAACTATTGAATATATCTCCTAAAAAATTGTTTTTTAGATCATATTTATATATAGTATCTTAACTAAATGTCAAAATTTGGACAATATTCATTGGTATACCTTCTTCATGTTGACCTTCAACAACAAATATAAGTTATACCCATTTATTTTGAATTTAATTTGTTTAATCTATATAATTCGAGTTCCCCAAGGGTTTTTCAAAGTGTTGAATCCATTTGTATGCATTCAAAAATATCTTGCTTGAATTGTAACATCAGGTTCCTTTAAAATGTACATTTTGTCTATTAGTTATACTATGCCTTTATTTTAAATTTAAATCTCACGCCTTTATTTTCTTTTACAACTTCTTATAAAGGGGCATATCTTTAAGCAAGCCATCAAATGGATGAGAAATGAGAAGGAAGACATATCTTTGTAATGTTCATGCCACCTATACATCTCCTACCTTAAACATCACTAGCTTTTTCCCACAAAGAAAAAAAACAAGTCATTGGCTAGAAAAAGTGATGTGGTGGTTGTGCTTCAATGTAGATGAAAGTTGAGATGCCTCCAAATAATTTCTTGGATGGAGTTTATGTTGTGTGGGACTTTGTGGCACTAATATGATTACTAAATCATGTTTTTTAGTATGTTCATGGCGCTGCTATAGAAATGGTTTTATGGTTATTGTTTTGCATGTCGATGGGTTTTGACACCCATTTCATGGTGTTAAATTGATGAAAGCGTGTTGATCTCTTAGAAATTTCAAGCACATGAGTTGTTCCACAAGGTCTTTTGTTAGTGGCAACTCCATCTATTGGTTTGCAATGGTATTTGGTGTGGAGCCACATAGACAATCAGGCTCTTTGACTCATTAGTTTGTGGATTTATTTATGTGAATCTTCTCATAGATATTTCCTAGAGTTCATGGATATTGAACAATATGCATGTAGAATATGGGTTGCTCAAAGACGGTGATACTACAAACTCTAAACCCAGAGTGATGGAGTTTATGTTCCTTAATCAACTACCTTCTATTATGAGTATCTTGTAGCCTTAGGGTTACTAAGTTGTGGGCCTTTTCTTCTAGTGGCCTTGGGGAATCCCCACACACATTATTAACATGTTATGTGGGAATGTATTATTAGCTTAAAGAGTTCTATGACCATGATACTCCCTTATATGTGTATAATGTATTTAAGGGGTTTTTAAATGCTTTGATAATGTTTTATTTTTTACCAATGTAATTTTATGAGAGATTTTGGTATTGAATTAGTCATGCTTGTGCTTGTGGAGGCTTGCTTATGCAATCCACTTTTCTTTTATAAATTTCTTGTTTACACATTAAATAATATTATTAATAAATGAAGAAAACATCTATCAAATAATATTTTTTTATAGAAAAACAAGGTAAATGTGCCTTATAGCAACAAAATGCATCTCTTATATGTGATTATAATTTAGTTCCAAAATTAAATTAAAAGAAATTTGCTAGTTTACAAAGTATGCATCGAATTCGATAACCCATCCTCAATTACCATAATGAGTAATGTTCACATCTACCCTTGTTTGTATATATCACACATTTAAATGATAATATGAAATAAAATGATAAAAAAATATTTTCTTTTTTGCTCATAATTTAAGGTTAACACAAGTAATAGGAAATTGCTTTATTTTAGATATCCAATGGATAGAGACAACATCCTATGAGTTAACACAACTTGTTGTCGTTACAAATTTGACTAATTCAATGATAGCTAATGCCTCAATCAAATCCCATTGGTTGATGCACACTAGTTTATGTCTATGGGTTTATTAGGAATTCAATTTGTAAATGCATAATCATTATTTAGGCTTCCCTCCTTGGGGAAAAAATGATGCTCTAGCATGCCACATAAGAACCTTTCAACTAATGAGCCATTAGTAGGGGGTGTTTATTATGTTAAAGTTGCATAACACTTGCACATAACTATGAATAAAATTAATTAAAATCATCTTTAATAATCCATAATGTGATGTAACAAGAGTGAATTACAAGGATAATGGTTTATAACTTGAAAGGACATGAGGATGAACACGCTGCATGCTAAATTACAACAAAGTTTTATTATTATTATTATTAATGCATGGCATGGACATTTAAATGACCCCATGAAGCCTAGTGATTTGGATGCACTTAAGTGAAAGAAATTTCTATCCAACCCATACTTCCTTCTAACTATACTTCATTTTCCTGATTATTCACCTTTTCCTTATGTTATCTTAATACACCTATAATAAATGATAAAGAATTTTGAACTAAAATAACTTAAGGTTATATGTACTTCTAAACTAATTAACAATATGCACATTTTTAAATATTTATACTTGTTCACATTTATAAGGTGAGAAAATCTCATCTATGCTTAACCTAACATTCATCATAATGGCACCTTTACAAAGGGAAATGAAGACTCCCACTAATTTCCCTATTTCATTAAATTTTTGATAAATTTCTATAATAGTTTTGTTATATTATACATGTTGCTAGACTCCTTCCCCACCCCCTCCCCCCTTTTTTTTTCTAATTTTTTATCTATAAAAGAAATATTTAAATAAATATATTTATATTCTATATGAGGAATATAAATTTTTTGATCCTCAAGGGACTCTCAAACAACAAGACTCGAAAGCCATTACATGGATATAGTCATTATGAGCTCAACATGTCACATGCAGGAATTTAACACAAGTGGGGAGGATAACAACATTTCTCCAAA
This sequence comes from Pinus albicaulis, assembly GCA_034641835.2. Taxonomy (NCBI): domain Eukaryota; kingdom Viridiplantae; phylum Streptophyta; class Pinopsida; order Pinales; family Pinaceae; genus Pinus; species Pinus albicaulis. The sequence continues at coordinate 919,792,406 of CM076584.1, read as the reverse complement.
CCATCCGAGCTACATCCAATTGACATTTAAAAATATAATATTATGTACATGCATTTTATATTTAAAAATGGGTTGTGTGCAAGTAACTATCAGATATAAAACTAGTAACTAGAGGCACTGTGGGGGTTATAAAAATATATAGCGTAAATTTTAAAGGTATAAAAAGTCCAAAATCACATGGTTGGGGGCAAGAAGCAAAGGGTATAAATACAAATATAGTGGCAAATTGAACACAATAAATATATCCATAAAAATAAGGAGAAAAAATGGACCCAAATATAGAGGCAAGTAATGATCATCGAGGTTGGGACTCCACCCACTAAATGTTGGATCATCAATAGGTTAGCATTGTACCATCCTTCATTTTTCTACTCCTTGAGTTACTTACCATTGATATAAGCAAGTGCATATTTGATAACTTGTCATGGAAGGGCAAGTGAATGTGGTCATCACAGATTTTGATCTAATGTTCATTACACTCTCAAAGTAGGAACACTACCCTATGGCATGGTCTACTACTAGATTAATACAAACTATCCAAGCCAAGTGGAGAGTGAAATTCAAGGCATTCCTAAATTATAGTGCATGGAACCAACCCTTATTACTCCATCAATTGTTGGAGGTGTGCTAGCTGTCGTTCCATCTCCATGGTTTGAACCTTGATTTGCAAGTGCATATTTTTATAGAGCTCCATCATACTAAGTGAAAAAAGAATATGAATGTTTTTAAAGAGCATGTTCATTCCATTTTTTTCGTATAAATAAGAGAATTTATAGTCAAACAAGTTTCAATGCTGCATGAAATTCAATGGCTCATCTGAGCTTATCACCAAGGAGAGTAAAATTCTAAGCAATATGCATAAGGAGAAATAGATCACACAAATTTGTGACACACACCCATGATAATTTAGCAAATGAGTGAAACCAAAAAGATGTTTAACAATATCATTCTGATGACATAAGAGGTACTTGGGCTATGGAAATCCCAAGCTACTTGGAATCAAGGATTGTAAAATTATAACCTTCATAGGCTCAATAAATTATTTCCACAATGAATGGATCCAACTCTAAAACATAGATTACTTATATCCAAGTCTCTTGAGATTTTTTAAGATGGTGTTTAGCTTAGGTCTAACATTATGCCAATGAAAACCATATGTGGATTTATATTCCATGAAATGTTTACACTAATTCCATTTCCAATATTTCCATGAAGCCATTGAGCCAACGACTCACAACTTAAGTAACAAATCATTTATAATCAAATCATTGTATTATTAGGACTAGAGTGTTCAAACTCAACCTTCAAATTTGTTCAAATATTCTAGAGATGGGAGTTCCATCATGAAGGTCCCTAGCTCACACAATACCCTTATGAAAAGGTAGGCTAATTCACTAAGAGCTAGGTATATTCAACTAAAAGTATTCTTTCAAATAAAAATAAGGGAGACCACCAACTTAAAGGATAATATAGATCCCAAGGGGTCCCTTGTCCAACTTAAAATTCATTCAATGGCTTCCTTGATTTCCAAATTCTTTAAGACAAAAAATTTCCCATAGTATAGAACTAACTCACCAAAATTAATAATAAACATTGAAAGTTGAGATTCAACATACATCTTTTTCCTAATGAACCACCACGCCAAATATGAATGAATGGGACACGCTTATAACTTTCTGAGCTGAAATTTCCAAAGGTCTAGATTTTCTGAAGCATCCCTATGACTCCCCATTGCCTTGTATTGCAACAATTATTCCAATTTATGAATGGAAGTCACTCTTCCCTAATAGGCCAACCCAAAGAAAGGCTTCTAGGAGGTTTTATAGTAAAATATAGGATGAATGAGAAGGGACCCAAAATGATGAGTAATAAATGTAAGTATCAATCAACACCTTCAAAAATATTGTGAAATCTCATTGTTGGGGACATAGGATAAGAAATCCATTGGTCCAATTTCCAGATTATCTTCTAGATCATAACCTACCACAAGGTGTTTGGTGAAGTCTAGAAGGTGAACATAATCCACATAGGATTAAGGATTTTCATAGGCTGAATTTAGGACCAGCCTTGGCTAACAATTTAGTCTAGAATACCCTCCTACAAAAATCAATAACATTATGCTTTGATCAGTTGAAAATTAGAGATCAAGGCTTTACAAAAAATATATATTCAATCTAAATTTCTTGCCATTGATTCCTTGTCCTATGGAATGGTAAAAAAGAGTCATCTAAAAAATTCCCATAGACCATTTGGTTAATCTTCAACCTAGATAGGGAAATACCCTTAATAAAAATTTATGAGGTCCTATGGTGAAGAAGGAATTGAAAGCTTCTAGAACCATCATATGAAGTCTCAAAGCTAACGAACATCCTTTTCATATCGATAAAAAAACCCAATTTCCTCTTATATAACTTAAGTAATAAATAGGCATGCCAATTTGTCCCCAAATTTGGTCTTAACTACATGCCCAAAAAGTGGCCAAAGTAAACAACTAGAAACATAACAAAGATGAAAAACTATTATGCTTGATCATAAGCATTTTCAAAATCTATCTTGAGAAAAAGGATTTTAGCCCAAGATAGTAATCCCATTCCATATAGTTTCTCAAACATCGATGACATTATTTAGAATAAATCCCCCTCAAACAAAGCCCATCTTCTCAAGATGAATCATCTGAGGGGGGACATAATGGAATCCTTAGGGCTAATGTGAGGGCCTTAGCTAAAATCTTGTATGTTAAATTGAATATAGTTATTGGCCACTAATTTTTTATTAATTTCATATCCCTTGCCTTAGGTATAAAATTAATATTTTTTGAGTTAATGAAAACTATGGGAGGGTCGGGGAAATTTATTCCAAACAAATTTTTGGTTAATCCTCATTAAGTTAGGTTTAGTGTAGTCCCAAGTGAATTTGAAAAAATATCATGGAAATCCATCAAGGCTTATGGATTTTTTGTTTTCCATTGCCATCAAGGATTTTATTAACTCTGAGGGGGTTGTTAAGCATACAATCATAGAGAAATAAAATCAAAATGAATGTGAAAACAAAAAATATACTGAAACAATACAAACGAGACATCAATATACGTGGTTCACCCAATTTGGAATACATCCATAGAGAAATAGCTATTCCTTCTTTTTATTCCCTCTGGAAAAATGAATGGATTAAAATCTATAGCAAATCCACTAAAACCTCCTCTTCTCTCTCTCTCTCTCTCTCACACACACACACATAATATCCTCTGTCAATTACAATGTTATCTCAACAATACACAACTACAATACAACTTCCTCATAAAGCGTTTCCTTCTAGAGAAAAAAGACACTAACATAAAACATGTTGTCATATCTATGACCTAATGATGAAATTTCCAAACTGACTGTGAAATTATAAATTATATTTTACAAAGCAGTTTATCCAAAAAAATATCTTTAGGTGTGTTTCCCTCAAACCCTTACAAGGGGGGGATCCAAAGAGTTGTCTCTACCCTTCCTGATCCGGAATTATGCAGGAACGCAATAAAGTATAGAAATACACATAGATGCAGATATGCAACATAAATAAGACTTTATTTCATTAATATCACATAACTAAAATATGCTTACTGACAGAATGGAAATAAAATAGCTAGGGCATTGGTATCTTATCTCTGAGAAGAGATGTGGCCACTATAGGCCTTTGAATTGTGTTACAATGAGGCTTAAAGGCATATTTATTATTGAGAAACAATGGAAAATGCCAAACATCCAAAAACCTAACCCTAGGAGTTGGAGCACCAAAACTATGGGCCCCGTTTGGGTAAATTGGTACATCAACTTCCTGGGGATGTAACTTTTGCATACGATATCCTTTTGACGCGCACAATACCTCGCTAGAAATATCTATTCAAGGAATACAACTTTTGAGCAAGCACCATGGTCAAATATCTTGATCATGTTGCTCCTAGTTTTCACAAAAAAACGTCATTTAGGGCCTCAAAACGACTCTAGAAGTTCAGGACCCGAAAAATTGCTAAAAATACTAAATTGTGCTACAATTAAGGAAATTGAAAAATTGAAAGAAAAAATGGTGGGGCCCCAAGTGGAATAGGCCGGTGGCCACCAATATCCACCTAGATCATTCCTACCCCCTTAGGAAGCAATTTTCCCCATTGCGTTGAGTTCCTCCATGATATGAGGAAACTTATGCTGAACTTGGTCCTTGGTGAGCCACTTGCCTTGGTGTAGGAGTTGGCCAGCTTTGAGTTGGATCTTCTGCTAGTGAGTGTTCTTGATTTGCGTATCCATGATACGATTTGTGGTGGCCTATTCCATGCAGTTTAGGTTTAACTCTGTTGGTGTGAGTTGTTATGCAATGTCGGTGGTGTCCAATAGAGGTGGAAAGTAGGGCCGAAGGCGATCCACATTGAACACTGGTTGTAGACCAAGGAATGGTGGAATAATGAGCTCGAAGGAATTTTACCCTTCAGCCTTGGTGATGGTGTATGTCCCATATTGGAGTGGGCGAAGCTTATGGTGGGGTCCAACGAGGTGTTCCTTCCACAAATGTAACCACACTTTGTCGCCCACCTAGAAGTTGTCTGGCACTCGATAGTGATCATGTCGTTATATGTCATGAACCTGTTGGTGGATGTGTTGAATGCGCTCAATGAAGTTTTTCACCTAGTCAGCTTCAGACTGGACATGAGCTGAGTCAGCCTAAGTAGCCGCAAATGGCATGGCTACGTCAATGGGACACAGTGGCTGGAATCCCAAGCCCACCTGAAAGGGGATGTGGCTGGTTGAGCTGTGGAGAGCATGGTTATAGCTGTGTTGTACATAAGGGAGGCTCTAATCCCATGTGCATGGATACTTTTAGTTGTACATGCGCATAATGTGTACAATCATCCTCATGACGACCTCTGTCTGGCCATCAGTTTAGGGATGGAAAGCTGTGGATTTGGTGAGCTTGGTGTACAACTTGACTAGAGGCTGGACCAAAATGTAATGAGGAAATTGTTGTCCCGATCTAAGATGATAGACCGTGGGATCCCAAAGTGTACCCACACTCATTCAAAGAAGAGTTTAGTAGTGATTTTTTCTGTGATAATCTTCTTGCAGGCCACCATAATGGCCATCTTCAAGAATTTGTTGGAGACCACGAAAAAAAAGTCGTTGCCATGCTTAGTAGAGGGAAGGTTCGACATGCAATCCATGTATATGGATTCCCAAGGTCGACTAGGGGTAGGTAGCGGAGTATAGAGGCCTTGCTTCTTGATGGTCGGTTTGGAAATGGCGCAGGCAGTGCAAGATCCGATGCACTTATTGACATCTAGTTGAAGGTTCGGCCAATAGAAATACTTTTGCAGTACTGCCATTATTTTCTCTACCCGAAATGCCCAACGACTCGATTGTAGTGCACTTCCCAAATCATCTTGGCATGCTCGCTTGAAGGAACACAAAGATGTCCTAGGTAACATAAAAGTGCATCCTGGAGGTGAAACTTTGGAACTTTCTTACCCTCCAAGAGCGTCTTGTATGTGTGGCCGAATTTTGGATCACTCTTATAGAGAAGTGGCCAATCAGAAGTCTTGTGCCCACAAGTGTTGAGCACGGTGGTTAGTGCCATGATCGAAGGTCGGCTGAGGAAGTCTGCAACATTATTGGCGCTTCCCTTCTTGTACTTGATGTTTAAATAAAACTGTTACAAATATGTGGACCACTTCTGATGGCGATCATTCTGAAACTTCCCTTGTGTCTGTATGAATTGCAAGGGTTAGTGGTCTGTGTGGATGACTATTTCCTTCCCCAAAATGTAATGCTTCCATTGTCAGCAAGCCTTCACAATGGAATACATATCTTTGTCACAAGTGGGATACTTTCAGATTGTGTCAGATAGTGTCTCAATGTGATATGCCACTGGATGCCCTTGTTGAGTAAGAACTACCCCAATAGCATAGTCTGAGGCATCTGTCTCGATCTGAAATGGTTGTTGCAAGTATGGTAATGTGAGAATTGGGGCAGAGAAGAGGTGATTTTTCAACTCAAAGAACGCCTTCTGTTGAGATTAAGACGAAAATAATTTTTGTTTCGCTCCTCCCTTAGTGAATTGGCTCAAGGGCTAAGTGATATGAGAGAATCCCAACATGAACCTGCGGTAGAAATTGGAAAGACCCAGGAAGCTGTGGATCATTGTTAGAGTGGTTGGGGATGGCCAATCTCGAATGACTTGGATCTTGGTTGGATCCACATGCACCCCCCCGCTCATCAATCATGTATCCTAGATACTGAACTTGGGTCATACCAAAGGTACACTTCTCCAAATTTTCACACAACTTGCTTTTCCGCAGTGATTGGAGGACCTGTCAGATGTGGTGGAGGTGCTCTTTCCAAGTTTGGATGAAGATCAGGATGTCATCCAAGTACACTACTACAAATGAGTTGGTGAATGGCCATCAGATGTCGTCCATCAACCTCATGAAGGTTATGGGAGCATTCTTCAACCCAAAAGGCATGACGAACCATTCGAAAAGGCCCTCCTTGGCTTTGAAGGCAGTCTTCCACACATCGGAGGGTTCGATTGGTACTTGGTGATACCAAGAATTCAAGTCGATCTTGCTGAAATATTTCCCCCCCTTAAGTTGGTCCATAAGGTCATCAATCCATGGGATCGGGTACCTATTCTGTACAATGATCTTGTTCAGTGCCTGATAGTCAATACATAGTCTCCAAGTCCCATCCATCTTATGCACCAACATGACTGGGTGATGAACTTGGACGGATGTGACCTTTCTATAGAAACTCCTAAATCTACCTCTTGATTTCGTCATTCTATAGAACAGAGTGCCAATAGATTGGTCCATTGGGCATCAACGCGCTTGGGGTTAGATCGATGGGGTGCTTGACCTCACAGTGTAGAGGTACCCCTGCGGGTGAGGTGAAGATGTCCCCGTACTCCTCCATGACCTTGTCCATCTGTTGTTGTCATGCAGATGAGATTTGTCTGGACGTCGTGGCCACAATCTTATTCTTGACCTGAGGGTGGATTATCAGGAAAACAAATTTCCCAGTTTTGGAAATGAGCTTACTGCATTGTTTTTCAGTAACCAAAGGGATGGCGGTAGGCGGTGCTACTTCTTATATCATGTACAACTTATTGCCCAAAGTAAAAATAACAACGCGAGGTCGGGACTCATAAACAACATGTTGCTTCCACAAGTATGGTTGGCCTAATAATACATCAGAAACATCAAGAGGAGCAATGTCATATAAAACCTCATTCGTGAAGAGTTTAATGCTGTAGGGAAGGTGAAACTGCTCGCTGACGGGGAGATCTTATCCTTGGTGAAGCCACCCGAAGGTGTATGGATGTGGGTGTGATGTGGTCAGAAAGCCCAACCGCTTCACGATCTATGCTAAAATGAGGTTCTTTTGGCTCCCGCTATCGACAATGAACTGCAACGGGGAACCCTTTACCCACATCTAGGAATGGAAGAGGTGCTCCCCCTCCTATGGATATTCCAGTTCCTCCTTTTGGATCTTCGTGGTATCAATAGTGGCGTTGGGCTCCGCATCGATAATATGCTTCCTTTTATCATTCCCCTTGCAGTTTGGATCTGTATGTACTCATTACCACTAGAATACTGGGATGAAGAGGCCCTGAGAGACATAGGAAATGGATTGGGAGAGTTTATAAAGGTCACAGAGGAAACCAAACTCAGATGATACAGATCATATGCAAGGATCTATGTTTACATGCACCTAGCCAAGGCTCTCACAGATTCGGTAAGTCTTTTTCATGACGATTTTGAATGGATTCAAACCATCGAATATGAGCATGTTCCTTTCCATTGTAGAAAATGTCATGAGCACGGAAATTTATACCGTGAATACCCTTTGAACCAACAGTCCAAATCCCCCTCCCCTGAGAATGGAAAAGATGTAGAAGGCTTTACCAAAGTAACTTGCAGAAAGAAACATTCCAAGAAAACCCCTGTCACCCCCACTGCTCCCAACAAACCAGAAACGAGCAACAGCTTCGAAGTATTAGCCACTCACGACACCCAGGAAGGCCATCAAGCTCATCCCTCTATTTCATATACGCTCCCCGAAACTACCACCTCTAAGCTAAACCCCTCGACTTATGATTCAGTAAAAACAGACACTCTTGCCTCTTCCTCCAACGCCGACCTAGACAAAGCCATAGTCCTCAAGAATTCTCAAATGGAGATTGATGGTACCCTGGCTCTCATATCTCATCAAGATACCGGTAAAGCAGATCAGAACGCGTCGACTCACATGGATGAAGAGCCAGAAAGTATAGATCTGGGAGATCTGGATTTCTAGCCCTGGAAACATCTTGTCATCAAAGAGAATACAGAAAAATACCCACACGTCAAATTGATAGTTTGGAAGTTGTTCTTTTCAGAGCACAACAAAGCAACTCTCTAGGCATTCAGGCAGGTAGTCTATGGGATGGAAAGAAAATAATGAAAGAAACAAAGAAACGAGGGCGTAAGACAGACTTGCAGAGGACTATCATTGTTGGAGAAATTCTTGTGGAATCCGGCCAGTTTCCCAAGCTAACCAAGTTCTACAAGGCGTTACCCCACTATTCCTCATGAAGCTCATCTCTTGGAACGTGAGAGGGCTCAATAGCCCCTCAAAACACATAATGCTCAAAAATATGGTTCAGCAAGTCAAACCATCAATATTTTATCTGCAGGAAACTAAATGCAACAACAATGCTCTAGAAATTTTTTTGGCCAAATCCTGGGCGGGCTGGTGCTCTGTATCGGTAGACGCCTCGGGAGCTTCAGGAGGACTCGCAATCATCTGGAATCCTCAGGTTCTCTCACTTTATGACTTCCATGCCTCGCATCACTTCATTCAAACTACATTCCATTTAATAGGCTCCAATACTCATGGTCACCTCACCAATGTCTATTTCCCTCAAGAAATACAAAAAAAAATGGAACTGCTAGATACTCTAACAGAACTAAACTCCTAAAGGTGCTTTCCCCTTTGGATCTGTGGTGGAGACTTCAACATGATCACTGCCGTGGAGGAAAAAACTGGAGGCAGAACCCGGTTGGAGCTGGATAGTATTAGCTTCAAATAATTCATACAAAGCAACCTGCTCATGGATCTTCCGACCTCTAATGGAATACACACTTGGACAAACAAGCGAAGGGGAACTCAGCACATTGCATATCATCTTGATCACTTCCTAATGTTGGACAATGCCATTCATATAGGCAGGGAATTTCATACCTCCATCATGCCTCTCACAGGGTCAGATCACTGGCCAATCCCAATGCAATGGTATCGACCTGGCTCTCGATGCAACAGACCGTTTCGATTTGAATCTTTTTGGTTCAATCATCAGGATTTCAAAGAATTCGTCATCAAAGCTTGGAACTCTTATACACCTCCAGTAGGCTCCAAGATGTATCAATTCCAACAAAAGTTAAAGCATCTCAAGAATACTCTCAAGACATGGAACCGCACTCAGTTTGGCAACATCTTCGCCCAACAGAAGAGTTAGAACAACAAATGAGTACACTCCAACAACACATCATCTCTGAAGGCAGAATGGACGAGTATGACAGTCAGGAAAATGTCCTCCTCTCCAAAATAGAAGAGCGCAGGCAACATGAGGAGACTCTTTGGCGTCAGAAATCCAGAGTCAGGTGGTTACAAGATGGGGGGCAAATTATAAAAAGTTGCATGGTTTTGACAATATCAGTGTTAAATTTTCAATTCATTACATATGAATAATAAATAATAAAATTATAATCAATTTCATTATAAGATGCATATATCATAGGAATGATATATATATTTTTTAAATATTTTGTATTAATATATATATGTATATTGAGTTTAAGAAATATATATTTGGAAAAAAATTGTTTTAATATTAAATCATTTTTTTATTATATATATATATATATATATATATATAATTAATTAATAATTAATGGACATGATTACTATATTTAAATTAGTATTAACATCATAAATTACTATAATATTTATATAAAAAGATTTTTAAGTGATATTTATATTATGTTAATTAAACAAAATTATTATATATTAATAAATATATATTTAGAGGAAAAAAATGTTTTTGTATATATATATTTATTTCAACTAAATGGTTATGGGACTATTTCAATAGAACTTGTTTATACGATTTTTTCACAATTTTCATTAAGTAGAGAATGTTTCGGGAGATTTGAGCATGCCACAATATGTGCATCTAGTGCTTGAGCTCAAAATATGAAAATGATATTTTTAGTCATTAATGGACATGGTCATAGTTACCAATATCTGAATTAGTATTAATAAATTACTACATTTAAGTAAAAGGATGTTTAAGTAATATTTGTATTTATGTTAATTGATAAAAAATATAATGATATCTTTAAACTATTGAATATATCTCCTAATAAATTGTTTTTTGGATCATATTTATATATAGTATCTTAACTAAATGTCAAAATTTGGAGAATATTCATTGGTATACCTTCTCCATGTTAACGTTCAACAACAAGTATAAGTTATACCTGTTTATTTTTGAAATCTCTGTTGTTTAAGCTATATAATTCGAGTTCCCCAAGGGTTTTTGAAAGTGTTGAATCCATTTGTATGCATTCAAAAATATCTTGCTTGAATTGTATCGTCAGATTCCGTTAAAATGTACATTTTGTCTATAAGTTATACTACGCCTTTATTTTAAATTTAAATCTCACGCCTTTATTTTCTTTTACAACTTCTTATAAAGAAGGTGTCCAAGGGGCATATCTTTAAGCAAGCCGTCAAATGGATGAGAAATGAGAAGGAAAACATATATTTGTAATGTTCATGCCACCTATACATCTCCTACCTTAAACATCACTAGGTTTTCCCCACAAAGAAAAAAAATAACTAGTCATTGGTTAGAAAAAGTGAGGTGGTGGTTGTGCTTCAATGTAGATTAAAGTTGAGATGCCTCCAAATAATTTCTTGAATGGAGTGTATGTTGTGTGTGACTTTGTGGCACTAATATGATTACTAAATCATGTTTTTAGTATGTTCATGGAGCTGCTATAGAAATGGCTTTATGGTTATTGTTTTGCATGTCGATGGGTTTTGACACCCATTTCATGGTGTTAAATTGATGAAAGCATGTTGATCTCTTAGAAATTTCAAGAAAATGAGTTGTTCCACAAGGTCTTTTGTTAGTGGCAACTCCATCTATTGGTTTGCAATGGTATTTGGTGTGGGGCCACATGGACAATCAAGCTCTTTGACTCATTAGTTTGTGGATTTATTTATGTGAATTTTCTCATAGATATTTCATAGAGTTCATGGATAGTGAACAATATGCACGTAGAATATGGGTTGCTCAAAGACGGTGATAATAGAAACTCTAAACCCAGAGTGATGGAGTTTGTGTTCCTTAATCAACTACCTTCTATTATGGGTATCTTGTAGCCTTAGGGTTACTAAGTTGAGGGCCTTTTCTTCTAGTGGCCTTGGGGAATCCCCACACACATTATTAACATGTTATGTGGGAATGTATTATTAGCTTAAAGATTTCTATGACCATGACACTCCCTTATATGTGTATAATGTATTTAAGGGGTTTTTAAATGCTTTGATAATGTTTTAATTTTTACCAATGTAATTTTATGAGATATTTTGGTATTGAATTAGTCATTTTTGTGTTTGTGGAGCCTTGCTTATGCAATCCACTTTTCTTTTATAAATTGCTTGTCTACACATTAAATAATATTATTAGTAAATGAAGAAAACATTTATCAAATAATATTTTTTTATAGAAAAACAAGGTAAATGTGCCTTATAGCAACAAAATGCATCTCTTATAGGTGATTATAATTTAGTTCCAAAATTAAATTAAAATAATTTTGCTAGTTTACAAAGTATGCATTGAATCCGATACCCCATCCTTAATTACCATAATAAGTAATCTCCACATCTACCCTTGTTTGTATATATCACACATTTAAATGATAATATGAAATAAAATGATAAAAAAATATTTTCTTTTTTGCTCATAATTTAAGGTTAACACAAGTAATAGGAAATTGCTTTATTTTAGATATCCAATGGATAGAGACAACATCCTATGAGTTAACACAACTTGTTGTCGTTACAAATTTGACTAATTCAATGATATCTTCAATGCCTCAATCAAACCTATCGTCGATGCACACTAGTTTATGTCTATGGGTTTATTAGGAATTCAATTTGTAAATGCATAATCATTATTTAGGCTTCCTCCTTGGGGAAAAAATGATGCCTAGCATGCCACATAAGAACCTTTCAACTAAAAATCCACGAGTAGAGGGTATTTATTATGTTAAAGCTGCATAACACTTGCACCTAACCATTAATAACATTACTTAAAATCAACTTTAATAACTCACAATGTGATGCAACAAGAGTGAATTGGAAGGATAATGGTTTATAACTTGAAAGGACATGAGGCTGAACATGTGGCCTACTAAATTATAATAGAGTTTTTTTTTTTTTTTTTTAATGAATGCATGAGATGAACATGACAATAACCCCATGAAGCCTAGTGACTTGGATGAACTTAAGTGGAATATCTCTATCCACCTCATACTTCCTTCTAACTATGCTTCATTTTCCTATTTTTTTTCATTATCAATATGTTATCTTAGTAGACCAATAATAAACCATAAACCATTTTGAACTAAAATAACTTAAGCTTATTTATACTTTTGAACTAATTGACAATATGGACTTTTTCAAATATTTATACCTAATCACATCAATAAGGAGAGAAAATCTCATCTATGCTTACCCTAACATTTACCATAATGGTGCCTTTACAAAGGGAAATGAAGACTCCCACTAAATTCTTTGATTCATTAAATTTGCAACAATTTTGTTATATTATATAGGTTTTTATACTCTTTCCCATTTTTTTTAAAATTTATCTATTAAAAAAACAAATCATTGAAGTAATATCTATATTCCATAAAAGGAATATATATTTTTTGATCATTGAGGGGCTCTCAAACAACAAGACTCAAAATCCATTATATGGATATACTCATTATGAGCTCAACATGTCACATGTGGGAATTGAGCATAGGTGGGGAGGATAGCAATATTTCTCCTAGCCTCCCAAGCTACATTCAATTGACATTTAAAATTATGATATTATGTACATGCATTTTATATAAAAAAATGGGTTGTGTGCAAGTAACTATCATAAGAATAAATAGTAACGAGAGGCAAAACTAATAGCTAAAGGTACTATGGGGGTTATCAAAATATATAGTCTAAAATTTAAAGGCGTAACGAGTCCAAAATCATATGGTTAGGGGAAAGAGTTAAAGAGATAAACAAACATATGGTGGCCAATTAAACATAATAAATATATCCATAAAATTAAGTAGCAACAATGAACCCCAAATATGGAGGAAAGTAATGATCATCATGGTTATGACTCCACCCACTAAATGGTGGATCATTAATAGGTTAGCATTGTATCATCCTTCATTTTTCTACTCCTTGAGTCACTTACCATTGAAATAAGCAAGTGCATCTTTGATAACTTTTCATGGAAGGGCAAGTGAATGTGGTCATCACGGATTTTGATCTAATGTTCATTACACTCTCAAAGTAGGAACACTACCCTATGGCATGGTCTACTACTAGATTAATACAAACTATCCAAGCCAAGTGGAGAGTGAAGTTCTAGGCATTCCTAAATTATAGTGCATGGAACCAACCCTTTGTACTCCATCAATTATTGGAGGTGTGCTAGCTCTCGTTCCATCTCTATGGTTTGAACCTTGATTTGCAAGTGCATATTTTTACAAAGCTCCATCATACTAAGTGAAAAAAGAATATGAATGTTTTTAAAGAGCATGTTCATTCCATTTTTTTCATATAAAGAAGAGAACTTATAGTCAAGCAAGTTTCAATGCTGCATGAAATTCAATGGTTCATGTGAGCTTATCACCAAGGAGAGTAAAATTCTAAGCAATATGCATAAGGAGAAATAGATCACACAAATTTGCGACACACACCCATGATAATTTAGCAAATGAGTGAAACCAAAAAGATGTTTAACAATATCATTCTGATGATAGAAGAGGTACTTGGGCTATGGAATTCCCAAGCTACTTGGAATAAAGGATTGTAAAATTATAACCTTCATAGGCTCAATAAATTATTTCCACAATGAATGGATCCAACTCTAAAACATAGATTACTTATATCCAAGTCTCTTGAGATTTTTTAACTTGGTGTTTAGCTTAGGTCTAACATTATGCCAATGAAAACCATATGTGGATTTATATTCCATGAAATGTTTACACTAATTCCATTTCCAATATTTCCATGAAGCCATTGAGCCAACGATTCACAACTTAAGTAACAAATCATCTATAATCAAATCATTGTATTATTAGGACTAGAGTGTTGAAACTCAACCTTCAAAGTTGTTCAAATATTCTAGAGATGGGAGTTTCCATCATGAAGGTCCCTAGCTCACACAATACCCTTATGAAAAGGTAGGCTAATTCACTAAGAACTAGGTATATTCAACTAAAAGTATTATTTCAAAGAAAACTAAGGGAGACCACCAACTTAAAGGATAATATAGATCCCAAGGAGTCCCTTGCCCAACTTAAAATTCATTTAATGGCTTCCTTGATTTCCAAATTCTTTAAGACAAAAAATTTCCTATAGTATAGAACTAACTCACAAAAATTAATAATAAACATTGAAAGTTGAGATTCAACATACATATTTTTCCTAATGAACCACCACGCCAAATATGAATGCATGGGATAAGCTTATAACTTTCCGAGCTGAAATTTCCAAAGGTGTAGATTTTCTGAAGCATCCCTATGACTCCCCATTGCCTTATATTGCAACAATTATTCCAATTTATGAATGGAAGTCACTCTTCCCTAATAGGCCAACCCAAAGAAAGGCTTCTAAGAGGTTTTATAGTAAAATATAGGATGAATGAGATGGGACCCAAAATGATGAGTAATAAATGTAAGTATCAATCAACACCTTCAAAAATATTGTGAAATATCATTGTTGGGGACATAGGACAAGAAATCCATTGGTCCAATTTCTAGGTTATCTTCTAGATCATAACCTACCACGAGGTGTTTGGTGAAGTCTAGAAGGTGAACATAATCCACATAGGATTAAGAATTTTCATAGGCTGAATTTAGGACCAACCTTGGCTAACAATTTAGTCTAGAATACCCTCCTACGAAAATCAATAACATTATGCTTTGATCAGTTGAAAATTAGAGATCAAGGCTTTACAAAAAATATATATTCAATATAAATTGCTTGCCATTGATTCCTTGTCTTATGGAATGGTAAAAAAGAGTCATCTACAAAATTTCCATAGACCATTTGGCTAATCTTCAACCTAGATAGGGAAATACCCTTAATAAAAATTTATGAGGTCCTATGGTGAAGAAGGAATCTAAAGCTTCCAGAACTATCATATGAAGTCTCAAATCTAACGAACATCCTTTTCATATCGATCAAAAAACCCAATTTCCTCTTATATAACTTAAGTAATAGATAGGCATGCCAATTTTTCCCTAAAAATTGTCTTAACTACATGCCCAAAAAGTGACCAAAGTAAACAACTAGAAACATAACAAAGATGAAAAACCATTATGCTTGATCATAAGCATTTTCAAATTCTAACATGAGAAAAAAGGATTTTAGTCCAAGATAGTAATCCCACTCCATATAGTTTCTCAAACATCGATGACATTATTTATAATAAATCCCCCTCAAACAAAGCCCATCTTCTCAAGATGAATCATCCGAGGGAGGACATAATGGAATCCTTAGGGCTAGTGTGAGGGCCTTAGCTAAAATCTTGTATTTTAAATTGAATATAGTTATTGGCCACTAATTTTTTATTAATTTCATATCCCTTGACTTAGGTATAAAAATAATATTTTTTGGGTTAATGACAACTATGGGAGGGTGGGGGAAATTTCTTCTAAACAAATTTTTGGTTAATCCTCATTAAGTTAGGTTTAGTGTAGTCCCAAGTGAATTTGAAAAATTATCATGGAAATCCATCAAGGCTTATGGATTTGTTGTTTTCCATTGCCATGAAGGATTTTATTAACCTTGAGGGGGTTTTTAAGCATACAATCATAGAGAAATAAAATCAAACTGAATGTGAAAACAAAACATATACTGAAACAATACAAAGGAGACATCAATATATGTGGTTCACCCAATTTGGAATACATCCATAGAGAAATAGCTATTCCTTCTTTTTATTCCCTCGGGAAAAATGAATGGATTAAAACCTATAGCACATCCACTAAAACCTCCTCTTCTCTCTCTCTCTCTCTCTCTCACACACACACACACACACACACACACATAATATCCGCTCTTAATTACAATGTTATCTCAACAATACACAACTACAATACAACTTCCTCATAAAGTGTTTCCTTCTAGAGAAAAAAGACACTAACATAAAACATGTTGTCATATCTATGACCTAATGATGAAATTTCCAAATTGACTGTGAAATTAAAAATTATATTTTACAAAGAAATTTATACAAAAAAATATCTTTAGGTGTGTTTCCCTCAAACCCTTACAAGAGGGGGATCCAAAGAGTTGTCTCTACCCTCCTTGATCCAGAATTATGCAGGAACACAATAAAGTATATAAATACACATAGACACAGATATGCAACATAAATAAGACTTTATTTCATTAATATCACATAACTAAAATATGCTTACAGAAAGAATGGAAATAAAATAGCTAGGGAATTGGTATCTTATCTCTGAGAAGAGATGTGGAAGCTATAGGCCTTTGAATTATGTTACAATGAGGCTTAAAGGCATATTTATTATTGAGAGACAATGGATGCTAAACATCCAAAAACCTAACCCTAGGAGTTGAAGCACCAAAACTATGGGCCCCGTTTAGGTAAATTGGTACATCAACTTCCCGGGGATGTAACTTTGGCATACGATATCCATTTGACGTGCACAATACCTCGGTAGAAATATCTATCCAAGGAATACAACTTTTGAGCAAACACCATGGCCAAATACCCTAACCATGTTGCTCCTAGTTTTCGCAAAAAACGTCGTTTAGGGCCTCAAAACGGCTCCAGAATTTCAGGACCCGAAAAATTGCTAAAAATACTAAATTGTGCTACAATTAAGAAAATTGAAAAATTGAAAGAAAAAATGGTGGGGCCCCAAGTGGAATAGGCGGGTGGCCACCAATATCCACCTAGATCATTCCTACCCCCTTAGGAAGTAATTTTCCCCATTGCGTTGAGTTCCTCCATGATATGAGGAAACTTCTGCTGAACTTGGTCCCTAGTGAGCCACTTGCCTTGGTGTAGGAGTTGGCTAGCTTTGAGTTGGATCTTCTTCTAGCGAGTGTTCTTGATTTGTGTGTCCATGATACGATATGTGGCGGCCTGTTCCATGCAGTTTAGGTTTAACTCTATTGGTGTGAGTTGTTCTGCAATGTCGGAGGTGTCCAATAGAGGTGGAAAGTAGGGCCGAAGGCGATCCACATTGAACAATGGTTGCAGACCAAGGAATGGTGGAATACTGAGCTCGAAGGAATTGTCCCCTACAACCTTGGTGATGGTGTATGTCCCATATCAGAGTGGGTTATGCTTATGGTGGGGTCCAACGAGGTGTTCCTTCTGCAAATGTAACCACACTTTGTTGCCCACTTGGAAGTTGTGTGGCACCTGATAGTGATCATGTCATTATATGTCATGAACCTGTTGGTGGATGTGTTGAATGCACTCAATGAAGTTGTTTGCCTTGTCAGCTTCAGACTGGACATGAGCCAAATAAACCTAAGTAGCCGCAAATGGCATGGCTATGTCAATGGGACATAGTGGCTGGAATCCCAAGCCCACCTGAAAGGGGATGTGGCTGGTTGAGCTGTGGAGAGCATGGTTATAGCTGTGTTGTACATAAGGGAGGCTCTCATCCCATGTGCATGTATACTTTTAATTTTACATTTGCATAATGTGTACGATCATCCTCATGACGACCTCTGTCTGGACATCAGTGTGGAGACGGAAAGTTGTGGATTTGGTGAGCTTGGTGTACAACAATGACCAGAGGCTAGACCAAAATGTAATGAGGAAATTTTTGTCTCGATCTAAGATGATAGACCATGGGATCCCAAAGTGTACCCACACTCGTTCAAAGAAGAGTTTAGCAGTGGTTTTTGCTGTGATAGTCTTCTTGCAGGCCACCATAATGGCCATCTTTGAGAATTTATCGAAGAACACGAAAACACAGTCGTTGCCATGCTTAGTAGAGGGAAGGTCCGACATGTAATCCATGGATATGGATTCCCAAGTTCGACTAGGGGTAGGTAGCAGAGTATATAGGCCTTGCTTCTTGATGGTCGGTTTGGAAATGGCGCAGGCAGTGCAAGATCCGATGCACTGATTGACATCCAGTCGAAGGTTTAGCCAATAGAAATACTTCTGCAGTACTGCCATTATTTTCTCTACCCCAAAATGCCCAACGGCCCGACTGTAGTGCACTTCCCAAATCATCTTGGCATGCTCGCTTGAAGGAACACAAAGATGTCCCAGGTAACATAAAAGTACATCCTGGAGTTGAAATTTTGGAACTTGCTTACCCTCCAAGAGCATCTTGTATGTGTGGGCGAATTTTGGATTGCTCTTATAGAGAAGTGGCCAATCAGAAGTCTTGTGCCAATAAGTGTTGAGCATGGTGGTTAGCAACATGATCGAAGGTCGGCTGAGGTAGTTTGCAACATTATTGGTGCTTCCCTTCTTGTACTTGATGTTTAAATGAAACTGTTGC
Source organism: Pinus albicaulis (assembly GCA_034641835.2). Taxonomy (NCBI): domain Eukaryota; kingdom Viridiplantae; phylum Streptophyta; class Pinopsida; order Pinales; family Pinaceae; genus Pinus; species Pinus albicaulis. Next base: position 919,773,541 of record CM076584.1, on the reverse strand, counting down.
AGATATGTGGACCACTTCTGATGGCGATCATTCTGCAACTTCCCTTGTGTCTGTATGAACTGCAGGGGCCGGTGGTCTATGTGGATGATTGTTTCCTTCTCCAAAATGTAATGCTTCCATTGTCAAGAAGCTTCCACACAATGGAATACATCTCTTTGTCACAAGTTCTTTCTGGATACTTTCGTATCAGGTCATGCTTCTTCTAATGTGATATGCCACTGATGCCCTCAAGTAGTAAGAACTACCTCTAATACTATACCGAGGTATCCGTTTCGATCTCGAAATGGTTGTTGCAAGTATGGTAATGTGAGCATTGGGGCAGTAGCAGAGGTGATTTTTCAACTCAAAGAATCACTTTCTTAATAGATTAAGACGAAAAATAATTTTTCTCTCGCTCCTCCCTTGGTGACTTGACTCAAGGGCTAAGTGATATGAGAGAATCCCAACACGAACCTCCGGTAGAAATTAGCAAGACCCAGAAAGCTGCGAAGCTCTGTTATAGTGGTTGGGGCTGGCCAATCCCGAATGACTTGGATCTTGGCTGGATCCACATGCACCCCCCTTTCATCAATAATGTATCCCAGATATTGAACCTGGGTCATGCCAAAAGTGCACTTCTCCAAATTTTCACACAACTTGTGTTGCCGCAGTGTTTGGAGGACTTGTCGGATGTGGTGAAGGTGCTCTTCCCAAGTCTGGCTGAAGATCAGAATATCATCCAAGTACACCACTACAAATTAGTTGGTGAATGGCCGCAAGATGTCATCCATCATCCTCATGAAGGTGGCGGGAGCATTCGTCAACCCGAAAGGCATGACCAGCCATTCGAAAAGGCCTTCCTTGGCTTTGAAGGCAGTCTTCCACACATCGGAGGGTTCAATTGGTACCTGGTGATACCAAGACTTCAGGTCGATCTTGCTGAAATATTTTGCACCTTTGAGTTGGTCCAGAAGGTCATCAATCCGTGGGATTGGGTACCTATTCCGGACAGTGATCTTGTTCAGCGCCCGATAGTCAATACATAGTCTCCACGTCCCATCCTTCTTCTGTACCAACACGATTAGGCATTAGAACTGGGACAGATGTGACCTTTATGTAGCAACTCCTAAAACATCACTTCTTGATTTCGCTGTTCTATAGAACGAGTGCCAATAGATTGGTCCATTGGGCATCGACACACTTGGGGTTAGATCAATGGGGTGCTTGACCTTACAGTGCAGAGGTACCCCTGCGGGTGAGGTGAATATGTCCCCGTACTCCTCCACGACCTTGTCCATTTGTTGTTGTCATGCGGATGAGATTTTTATGGAGGTCGTGGCCATAATATTCTTCTTGACCTGAGGGTGGATTATCAGGAAAACAAATTTCCCAGTTTTGGAAATGAGCTTTTTTTGCAGTAACCAAAGGGATGGCGGCAGACAGTGCTACTTCTTGTATCATGTAAAACTTATTTCCAAAATTAAAAATAATGACGCGAGGTCAAGACTCATAAAAAACATGTCGCTTCCACAAGTATGGTTGGTCTAATAATACATCAGAAACATCAAGAGGAGCAATATCATATAATACCTCATTCGTGAAGGGTTTGATGCTGTAGGGAAGGTGACACTGCTGGCTGACGGGGAGATCTTATCCTTGGTGAAGCCACCTGATGGTGTATGGATGTGGGTGTGATGTGGTCAGCAATCCCAACTACTTCACTATCTATGCTAAAATGAGGTTCTTTTGGCTCCCGCTATCGACAATGAACTGCAATGGGGAACCCTTTACCCACATCTAGGAATGGAAGAGGTTCTCCCCATCCTCTGGATATTCCGAGTCCTCCTTCTGGATTTTCGTGGTGGCAACAATGACATTGGGCTCTGCATCGATAATATGCTTCCTTTTATCATTCCCTTACGGTTGGATACGTATGCTCATTGCACTAGAATGCGGGATGAAGAGGCCCTAAGAGACATAGGAGATGGATTGGGAGGATTTATAAAAGTCACGAGAGGAAACCAGGCTTCGGATGATATAGATCATACGCAAGGATATATGTTTACATGCACCTAGGCAAGGCTCTCACAGATTCGTAGGTCTTTTTCATGACGAATTTGAATGGATTCAAACCATCAGACTATGAGCATGTTCCTTTCCATTGTAGAAAATGTCATGAGCACGGACATTTTTCACATTTTTATACCATGACTAAAGGTTCTACCCTTTAAACCAGATTAAAATCCCCCTCCCTGAGAATGGAAAAGATGCAGAAGGCTTTACCAAAGTAACCGACAGAAAGAAACATTCCAAGAAAACCCCTGTCACCTCCACTGCTCCTAAAAAACCAGAAACGAGCAACAGCTTTGAAGTATTAGCCACTCACGATACCCAGGAAGGCCATCAAGCTCATCCCTCTGTTTCAGATTCGCTCCCCAAACTACCACCTCTAAGCTAAACCCCTCAACTTCTGATTCAGTCAAAACAAACTCTCTTGCCTCTTCCTCCAACGTTGACCTAGACAAAGCCATAGTCCTCAAGGATTCTCAAATGGAGATTATGGTACCCTGGCTCTCATATCTCATCAAGATACCGGTAAAGCAGATCAGAACGCGTCGACTCACATGGATGAAGAGCCAGAAAGTATAGATCTGGGAGATCTGGATTTCTAGCCCTGGAAACATCTTGTCATCAAAGAGAATACAGAAAAATACCCACACGTCAAATTGATAGTTTGGAAGTTGTTCTTTTCAGAGCACAACAAAGCAACTCTCTAGGCATTCAGGCAGGTAGTCTATGGGATGGAAAGAAAATAATGAAAGAAACAAAGAAACGAGGGCGTAAGACAGACTTGCAGAGGACTATCATTGTTGGAGAAATTCTTGTGGAATCCGGCCAGTTTCCCAAGCTAACCAAGTTCTACAAGGCGTTACCCCACTATTCCTCATGAAGCTCATCTCTTGGAACGTGAGAGGGCTCAATAGCCCCTCAAAACACATAATGCTCAAAAATATGGTTCAGCAAGTCAAACCATCAATATTTTATCTGCAGGAAACTAAATGCAACAACAATGCTCTAGAAATTTTTTTGGCCAAATCCTGGGCGGGCTGGTGCTCTGTATCGGTAGACGCCTCGGGAGCTTCAGGAGGACTCGCAATCATCTGGAATCCTCAGGTTCTCTCACTTTATGACTTCCATGCCTCGCATCACTTCATTCAAACTACATTCCATTTAATAGGCTCCAATACTCATGGTCACCTCACCAATGTCTATTTCCCTCAAGAAATACAAAAAAAAATGGAACTGCTAGATACTCTAACAGAACTAAACTCCTAAAGGTGCTTTCCCCTTTGGATCTGTGGTGGAGACTTCAACATGATCACTGCCGTGGAGGAAAAAACTGGAGGCAGAACCCGGTTGGAGCTGGATAGTATTAGCTTCAAATAATTCATACAAAGCAACCTGCTCATGGATCTTCCGACCTCTAATGGAATACACACTTGGACAAACAAGCGAAGGGGAACTCAGCACATTGCATATCATCTTGATCACTTCCTAATGTTGGACAATGCCATTCATATAGGCAGGGAATTTCATACCTCCATCATGCCTCTCACAGGGTCAGATCACTGGCCAATCCCAATGCAATGGTATCGACCTGGCTCTCGATGCAACAGACCGTTTCGATTTGAATCTTTTTGGTTCAATCATCAGGATTTCAAAGAATTCGTCATCAAAGCTTGGAACTCTTATACACCTCCAGTAGGCTCCAAGATGTATCAATTCCAACAAAAGTTAAAGCATCTCAAGAATACTCTCAAGACATGGAACCGCACTCAGTTTGGCAACATCTTCGCCCAACAGAAGAGTTAGAACAACAAATGAGTACACTCCAACAACACATCATCTCTGAAGGCAGAATGGACGAGTATGACAGTCAGGAAAATGTCCTCCTCTCCAAAATAGAAGAGCGCAGGCAACATGAGGAGACTCTTTGGCGTCAGAAATCCAGAGTCAGGTGGTTATAAGATGGGGAGAAAAATACAAAATTTTTCCACAAATCCACTATACAAAGATGAAAGCGCAACAACATAGCTTTCCTCAACAACAGTTAAGGAGATCGTTTAGAGGTTCATGAAGACATTGAAAACAAACTTATAGAGTATTTTCAAAATATTCTTTGAGAACCTGAGGGCAACAGGCACCAAGCCATACAATCCATCACGCAGCACATTCCAAAAATTATAACTGATGACCACAATGTCATGCTTCTCAATATCGTCACTCTCCATGAAGTAGATCAGGCTATGGCCCAGCTCAAAGACGACAAAGCACCAGGTCTTGATGGTTTCACGGCCAATTTCTTTCACTCATTCTGGGAGCAGATCAAACTGGAGGTCTGGGCTCTGGTGGAAGAATCACGCACTATGCATTGGATTCCCCCATCTCTCAACACGACCTTCCTGGCCTTTATTCCTAAGGAGGAGAATTCTAGCACGCCAGACAAATATAGGCCCATCACTCTCTGGAACATGATCTACAAACTCATATCCAAAGTCATTGTGAACAGGCTCAAACCTCTTCTCCCTCTACTTATTTCGTCGGAACAAATAGGTTATGTGGAAGGGCGCCAGATCCTGGATGGAATTATCCTTTCGCATGAAGTGATCCACTCTCTAAAGCACCTCAAGAAAGTAGGTATGCTCCTCAAGTTAGATCTCTCTAAAGCATTTGATAAACTAAGTTGGAACTACATTAATCAAATTCTCTTAGCCTTTGGATTCAGCGCCACTTGGACTAGATGGATTATGAACCTCATTTCTACCCCCAGTTTTTCCATCCTTCTTAATGGCTCACCCTCTCAGCCATTTTGTTCCTCGCGCGGTATCCGTCAGGGTGATCCCCTGTCCCCTTTCTTATTTTTCCTCATGGTAGAAGGCCTCAACCGCCTCATTCATCAAGCTGTCTCCGCCAATTCCATCAAAGGCATCTCTCTACACAATAGATCCCCCACCACTCACCAAAAATTTGTTGATGACAACATGTTATTTGGCCATCCTTCAGTCCAAGAAGCTCTTGCCTTTAAAACCTTGCTTGACACCTTCTTAGAGGCCTCTGGTACTACCTTCAATGCAAATAAATCCCTAATCTTCTTCTTCAACACTCCCATCATTAATCGATGCAATATTGCAAGGATCCTTGGTTTCTCGATAGTGGTGCTTCCCTCCAAGTATCTTGGGGCACCTTTCATCGATTCGAAAATCAAACACACCTCTTGGAGAAATCTCCTTGATAAGCTGGAAGCTAGACTCTCCTCATGCACGTACAGATCACTCAACATTGCAAGTAGACTCATCTTGATCAAATCTGTTCTTCAAGCAATGCCATTGTACCTCTTTTCAATCTTGGTTGCACCTAAATGGGTCTTAAAAAAATACGTAATTTACAAAGAAATTTTCATTAGGGATCTACGGGCCTCAACAAAAAATGGGCGCTTGTTAAGTGGATCGATGTCTGCCTCCCCAAATCAGCAGGAGGGCTAGGATTGAGAGATCCACAGCATAGCAATATCACCATGGGTGCTCACATTTGGTGGAATTGGATCTCTAAGCCACATACACCTTGGGCACGTTTATGGCAGGCTAAATATGTACCAGGCAGACCTCAGGAAGATCTTCTTCGAATCAACACGGACACCCCAGGATCGCTAATATGGAATGCTGCTAAACAACACAACGCTTTCATCCAAGCTCATATTTTTTGGGAGATTCACTCGGGAGCCACAACCAGATTTTGGGAGGACTCCTGGCAACAATTACCTAAATTAGCCACATTGTTCCACAAGCCAAAATGGCAAACAAATCTTCAACATTCTGCCCACAATCAGGTCAATCAGTTCTGGCAACAACAACCTATACATGGCTTCCAACAATGGAGGCCAGCAGAAACTTGGCAAGAGAATTGGCAGGAGGAGACATATGAAGACATCGAACAGGAGCTCAGTCTCAGGAGAATCAAAGTATTCGATCAAATGGATCAGTTAAGATGGGGATACACACCTAGAGGTAATTTCACCACAAAAGAAGCATATCAGCTGCTCTTTTGCCCTGCGCAGATTCAGAAGGATCGCCTATGGGATCAAGTATGGCAACCCAGAATATGGCCAAAGATTTCCACCTTCTTATGACTTCTTAGTAAAAAGAGACTCCTCACCTGGGACAATCTTCAGAAAAGGGGCTTCATTGGCCCATCACGATGCCCCAACTGTAATGCTCAATCTGAGACCATCTCGCACCTCTTGGATATTGGCCCTTTGGTAGATCAATTATGGGAGCACTCGACAATTTGCAACAGAAGAATAGGAAGACGCATTGGAGACACTATCAACACCATCAGGAGTTGGCCTTTAGAGCCTTTCCAAAGCCATATGCTCAACTCCATCTGGGTCCTACTTCTAGGCTTCATCTATTGGACAGTATGGAAGGAACACAACAAGAGGATCTTCAAAAATGAGTGCACTCCTATTGACATTCTATGGTCCAATCTTAAATGAAATTTGAAAGAAAACTTAGCTCTCCGTCACTGGCAGGACTCAGACATGTCTTCCTCCCCTCCCGAACGACTAATTATGGAAAGCTAGAACCTTAATCTAAAGCATACAACTCTACCTAAACCGAAATCCTCAATCCACCCTGATTCTCCTCTCTCATGGTCTCCCCCTATGGATCACACCTACAAAATGAATTTTGATGGAGCGACCAAGGGTAACCCAGGTATAGCTGGATATGGAGGTATTTTCAGAATTGTTGAAGGCACTACTCCTTACATCTACTTTGGCTCTCTGGGAAGAGATTCAAACAATGCTGCAGAGCTGGAAGGCTTATGGTAGGGGCTTTGCATTGCAGAAAAAGAAAATTTCTTCCCACTGGAGGTCGAAGGGGATTCACAGATTCTTATAGAGGCTACAATTCGAATTCAATCAGGCACCACAACAGCCAAAGTGGCTTCGAGTTGGAAACTTCTGAGTAGACTGGATCAAATTGAAAGCTGGCTTAAAGTTCCCAGAGCCATCACCTTCAAGCATATCAGGCGAACTGCTAATAAGGTAGCAGACCGACTAGCTAACAAACGAGTTGACCAACATCTTCCTTTCTTCGCGGGTCCTTTGAATAGTTCTGATGATGCTTAACTTATACAAGACTGCACTCTCATGGTGCACCAAGAACTCCATCCCCCGGATGCGGGTGATCAACCACAGGTGTAAGTTGATATGGTTTTGGGTTGGCGCATGGATTCATTACACTGCCACCCAAACTCACGCGAGGTTGCATTTAAATCTACCCACCGTTCTTTGTTACACTGCATTAATGCAGCATAGCCGCCAAGACCAACCCTCTCCCATAACAACTATGGCGTTCTCTAGAAACTTCATTCCTGCTCTGCCTCCCTTGCACTCACACTGCTCCCCTGTTTTTGTAGAGCCCAACTCTCAAACTAGCGCGGGGAGACGCTGTTCCATTGTATGTTGTATTGAAATTGCGCCCGGTCTTCACATTTCGCAGAGCCCTCTTTGCACTCTGAGGCTCAATTTTCTCAATGTGAATTTCCCTGCTCTGAGATACACCCTATTTACACCCTTCAGACTCCCCTGATCTCTCATACTTCCACTGCTCTTGCCCAATCCATCTCTAGTCTGTAATAATCCCAATAATGGATTCTTCAGTAGATCATGCCTGAAAAATGCATTCCTCAGGTATGAGGGCTTAAGATATCATATAATATCTCTGAAAATTTTCAGCAACCAAAATAAATAGCAGCAACAACCTTTACTCAGCTTTTAAGGGCAAAAAGGTGGCGAAAAGTGAGGATTTTGGCCCTAAAATGAGTGAATAAGGAAATATGCGTATAATGACGGGTCAAGGTTCTGGAATATGTTAGAATAGGTCAAGAGGGACGTCCATGTTGAATTTCAGCTCAAACAAAGGCGTTTTGCTATATTAAACAGATCCTCCTTCCCGACTAGTCAATAAAAACCTTGATTTCCCAAGACTTTGAATATGCAGAAATTTGTTGAAGCAAGGGCAGCGTATCTTCTGAAGGAATATGATGTATAACACTATGAATAATCAGAGAATGAGTTTGAGTACAAGGCATAGGCTTTCAACAAGGTTAAACAACAATTTTATATAGAAAACCCCTCAAGATAGAGGTGCCGCAAGACAAGAAAATAATCCAGAAACCCTATAGCATTTTCTGCAGTAGCTGTGAGACAGAAGATGCATATATAGCCAATAATAATGTATAGCAGCAGAAGAGAGTACAAATCTTGAGGAAACAACCTCTCAAGAGAAGAAATGCAAGCCTCCACAACACATGTACATAAACATGAAAAGTACTGCTATTTCTGCACAAACCCAGGCTATGAAAAACGTTGTATATGATATAATGCTGCTCTAAAATAGTGTCAAAATATGGATATGACAATAGATGGCCCAATTACAATAGGGTAGCAAAGCTCTAACCCTTATAAGCAAAAATATCTCAATCCTCCAAGGGATTGGCTGAAATGCACAATACGACAAAAATGCCAGAGTTGTTGGGCAGCTACTGCAACTCCAAACTGAAACCAAATAGAGAAGGCTGAAGATGATGAGAAACTGAAATAGACCTCCTCCAATAGATCTCCAAAGTGGAAGGCTGATCCTTACACTTGAGATCTTACTCACAAACCAACCTGCAAACCCTCACTGCAAATATACCATGAAAATAACGCAGATACTGAGAGGGACTGCACAGTAGAGGCAGAATAACTATTGGCCTGATGCCAAGATATACAAATCAGCTCCAATATCTCCCAATCTGATCCTCCAAAGAAAAGAGAAACTCTCCCTCTGAAAAACAAGAGCAGCTGCAACTCCAAAATGAAACCAAATAGAGAAGGCTAAAGATGATGAGAAAATGAAATATACCTCCTCCAATAGATCTCCAAAGCGGAAGGCTGATCCTTACACTTGAGATCTTACTCACAAACCAACCTGCAAACCCTCACTGCAAATATACCATGAAAATAACGCAGATACTGAGAGGGACTGTGCAGTAGAGGCAGAATAACTATTGGCCTGATGCCAAGATATGCAAATCAGCTCCAATATCTCCCAATCTGATCCTCCAAAGGAAAGAGAAACTCTCCCTCTGAAAAACAAGAGAAGGAAGTGGTGTCGTAAAGTCACCACGGCAACAACCTATAACACAGTATTACGCTACTGCAACAATAACGCTGTCCTGGAGGATGATGCTAAGAAAATAACATTGCCCGAGTAGGCACTCGAAGTCCCCCGGGGCTAAGGGTGAGATCTCCGCACGGAGACACTCGGTGCACTAAACAGTGCAGCAGACGGGCTAAACATCCAGCGTGCCAAAGAAAGACAAATGTCTCACTCAATAATCAATAATCCAAGAATCCAAGCATGAATCAAATGAGGAGGCTCCTCCATCTTTTATAGTGTTGGTTTCCCTCCAAAACCCAATGTAGGCTCTCTCTCTCCTCCACATCCTCATCCTTATCCATATTCTCATCCTTATCTGCGCAGAAGCTTGGAGAAACTTCTAGAGTGTACATAGGCCCCCTCCTCCACGTCGTGTTGGGTCCCCCCTTGACTCCCACTTAAGTCACAACGTTGTGCTACTAGGTGGATGTCTTATTTCATTTAAGTGAGTTTAAACCCTCTTTACTCACTTTTTATTTACTTACAAACTATAGGTGGCAAAATAAACAAAATAGAATATTCCAATTTGCTGTTGCAAATTAGGAATATTATAGTCCCCCCCGGCAAAATGTTGCTTGCCCTCAAGCAACTACCTGAGCAAGTCTCCTCCTAGCGGATGCTCTCCATCGAGGCTGCAAAATATGCCTGGGTCCCAGATGCTCCACTGAATCTCCCCTGTACTCTGCATCATCCTGATATGAAGGGATCTCTCAATGCCAGGATCCCAAACTGATCTCTCATGGTACCAGCCAACCAACAATCCTCCCGGATCCCATCGCCACCATGGCCAATAATAGCCCAAGTCCCATGGCTCGGACTGTGCACTGCCTCTAGCTATGACTGATGAAGACCATGACTCGGGCTGTGCTATATCTGTCATGGTGTAAGCTGTCCCATCGACTGTGTACCAGCTCATCACCTCTCTCCACTCAAGGCATGAAGTGAGGAACATCTCTCTCATGTGGATCCTCCATCCCCAAGCAATCATCCAAACAAAATGAGCCACCTCCCGACAAGGCAACTCCTGAAAATCTCCTTCCACCTCAAGCTCCGGTAATGAAGGTGGGTTGAAAATCTGATCTTGGCAAGCATCATAGCTTACCCCATGCTGTCCTTCTCTCCACTCATGACAAGTGTAGAGTGTATGTTGATCTTGGGTTGCAAAATCATTGCCCTCCAATGGCAAAGTGAAGAACAATCCTCCAAAGAAGGTTCCTCCAACAATGAAGAACAGGCTGGCCCAAAACAATTCATCCATGAAGAATAGGACATGTGCATCATGGATCATCCTAATGAGATGTTTGCTGAAGGTGTTACATGAGGATACATAATGCAAACAATCTCTCACAAGGATACAATGTAGTCTCATCCATTGCAACTTCAGAAAATTACATGGCAAGCAATGTACAATATTCATCACATCTACTAATGGATAGTAAATGGCTGAATATGACAACAACATAAGACCAAACACTTGCCCATGGCTGTACAATGGATGAATATCAATCTCATGGCCCACCTCAAAAGAGAACACATATGTAGTAGTGGCGGCCATGCCTCCTCCCATGCTCCCATTAGAACATGTAGTGCAGAGAATGTGAGAATTCTTCTAACTCAAAGACACATCCAACTCATGTGTCTCCCTCATAATCAAGCCTCCCATACATGTGATGAAAAGAGGTACCAATAGCGTCCCCAACAAGTACCGCACAGTTTTACAAGTTGCTGCTTGATAAGAGTACAAGGCAAAATGTTTATGTTAACCATGCATGTCTTCATATGATACATGATATAGTGCTGCAAATGAACATACATGAGGTGATAAAACATTTTCCCAAAGCTACAAAAGAGATGGTTGCCTCCATCATGTAGATTGGCCCAATAAAACTCATGGAGCAATATGACAAGCTTGCCCCTTTGTGAAGCAATGCACTGCATAGGAATGGCAAGAGTGTGCAAATCAATGAATGTATAGACAAAATCCTCACCATATGCTGGAAGTAAGATGGTACATGGATCCATAAATGAGTCCTCCATAGTGTTTTGGCATGCTATGAAGAAGAATGAACCATGTGCTACAAGAAGATAATCCTCCTTATGCTTGGAAATCCAAGTTAAGAAGAATATGCCATAGTGATAAATGTCTCTATCATCATTACCTCCTCTAAGTGCAACAAATATGAGGTGATCCTGGGACCTATGGGTTATAGATCCACCATATCTCTGATGGGCACACTTCATCCATAAATATCTGCTCCAAGGTGACAATGCTGTGAGCTCATGCAAGTAAGCTCCTGTCAATACAAAGCTCTGTTCTTTGACATGCTCCTTGTCAAAGACTCCTCTAATAATGCTGCAACAAATATGGAATACCTCCCAAGATGGAAGTGCTTCCCAATCATCATCAAATACCAAGGAGATAGTGCCATCTCCTCCTCCTGCAACATCATACAAAGTGTGAGAGAAAATCTGCCCTTGCTCTCCCAGAAACAAACCAAGCAACAAGACATTGTGTTGCCTCCCCATACCTCCATCATACCAATCATGTGATGAAGACACAATGAATGATATGAGTATCATATCAACACCATGCATCCATACTCTATGCTGCTCAATGATGCAAGTATCCAACCATCTTTCCTTCATCCTCCGACTCTTAGGAAGAGTGTTTTCCAAGTGATGGCCAAACTCTTTCAAGAGTAACCAGCGCAGCCAAGCCTCCTGCTGCCCGGTATCATAGATCTGCAAGTACAAGTGATGGCCAAACTCCCTCAAGAGTAACCAGCGCAGCCAAGCCTCCTGCTGCCTGGTATCACAGATCTGCAAGTAGCCTCCTAGCTCCTTGCTCATCATCCCCATCCACTTAATCACTTGTGGATGCCTCCTTCTTCTCCTCATCTTGGTACTCCTCCCATGAGGGCTACCATCCTCCCAAATCAAATTACTGATTTTGCACTTCATGGGATTTTGAAATATAAACTTCTCAAGGATCAATGAGACCCTGTCAAGAATCAAATAGGTGGTAGGCAAAAACCTCCCATCATGATGTGTATGGCTCAAGGGATGTCCAACACAAGCATGAGAGATGTTATCCATACTAAGATGTCCTCCATCTTCTATCTGCTCTCGTGAGAAGGGAAGAAAATCATTGCATTCCATGGTGTGTCGAAGTGCATCTCCAACGAGATCTCTCCTTGAGACCTCCCTTTCATCCATAGTCTTCCAAAACCAATGAGGTCTTGGATCTGAAAGTAGAAGTTCCTCTTTGAGCTGAGAAGAGCTCATCGAGAAAGTGTCATCTTGAAGGGAGAAAAGGTTTCTTACTCCAAGATGTCTACCATCAACCTTCAAGTCTTCAAACCCCAATCTCCAATGTGATGTACAATCCAACAATGGCTCATGAGAATGAGTGTTTGATTCCTTCTTGAGTGTTTCCATGTTGCACAACGTAGTGCAACCAAGCTGCTCTATAGTAGCACTGAGATTTGACCCTTGGTCCTGCAAAAGTAGATCTCCACATTGATCAGAAGAATTTGCTGCAACAATGGAATGTGGAAATATTTTCATGCCTTGATGTGCATTTGGAACTTCTTGTAGGGCTACAAGAGTCCCATCCTCAAAAGTGTTGGCTGCCCCAACTGTTGATGCATGTGGCTGCTCCTCCATGAGTGTGATAGCGTTTTCACAAGCCTCCTCAAGAGGTGATGTGATCTCTTCTTCTCGATTAGAATTGGAAGCGCATGGTACTTCCTCTTCTTTTTCTTCAACCTTCTTGACCTCCTCAACAGTGGATGCATCTTTTATGGATCTGAAAAAGAATAAACTCTCCTTTTTCACCGTTCCGGTCTTCTTGGGCTTAGATTCACAGGGACTAGTGGATCCCTCATGCATGGGAAGAGGTGATCTCCCAGTAGTACGCTGCAAATCTGAACTCTGCATGCTAGAAACTCCTCTGTTACCATAGTACCTTCCTCCTTCATCCAGTCTGAGCTCACAGTAATCTTTGAAAGGCAAAGCTGCTTTGAAGTCTTCCCCCATGGACTTCCATTCTCGGAGATAATCTCCAAAGGGTACATGACCACGCTGATGTGAGATCCTCATATTTTCCATAGATAGTTAGCTCCACAAGCTGAGCCAGAATTATGCTCTGATACCACTGTAATATCCCAATAATGGATTCTTCAGCAGATCATGCCTGAAAAACGCATTCTTCAGGTATGAGGGCTTCAGCTATCATATCATATCTCTGAAAATGTTCAGCAACCAAAATAAATAGCAGCAGCAACCTTTACTCAGCTTTTAAGGGCAAAAAGGTGGGGAAAAGTGAGGATTTTGGCCCTAAAATGAGTGAATAAGGAAATCTGCGTAAAATGACAGGTCAAGGTTCTGGGATATGTTAGAATAGGTTAATAGGGACTTCCATGTCGAATTTCAGCTCAAACAAAGGCGTTTTGCTAAGTTAAACAGTTCCTCCTTCCCGACTAGTCAATAAAAACCCTGATTTCCCAAGACTTTGAATATGCAGAAATTTGTTGAAGCAAGGGCAGCGTATTTTCTGAAGGAATATGATGTATAACACTATAAATAATCAGAGAATGAGTTTGAGAACAAGGCATAGGCTTTCAGCAAGGTTAAACAGCAGTTTATATAGAAAAACCCCTCAAAATAGAGGTGCCGCAAGACAAAGATTGATGCAGAAACCCTTTCAGAATTTCTCCAGAAGATGTGAGACAAGAAGATGAATATATAGCCAATAATATATGTAGCAGCAAGAGAGAGTACAAATATTGAGGAAACAACCTCTCAAGAGAAGAAATGCAAGCCTCCACAACACATGTACATAAACATGAAAAGCACTGCTATTTCTGCATAAACCCCAGACTAAGAAAAATGTTGTATATGATATAATGTTGCTCTAAAATAGTGTCAACACATGGATATGAAAATAGATGGCTCAAAGACAATAGGGGAGCAAAGCTCTATCCCTTATAAGCAAAAATATCTCAATCCTCCAAGGGATTGGCTGAAATGCACAATACGGCAAAAATGCCGAAGTTGCTGGGCAGCTACTGCAACTCCAAACTGAAATCAAACAGAAAAGGCTGAAGATGATGAGAAACTGAAATAGACCTCCTCCAATAGATCTCCAAAGTGGAAGGTTGATCCTTACACTTGAGATCTTCCCCTCAAATCAACCGGCAAACCCTCACTGTAGATACACCATGAAAATAACGCAGTAACTGAGAGGGACTGCGCAGTAGGGGCAGAATAATTGTTGGCCTGATGCCAAGATCTGCAAATCAGCTCCAATATCTCCCAATCTGATCCTCCAAAGGAAAGAGAGACTCTCCCTCTGAAAAACAAGAGAAGGAGGTGGTGTCGCAAAGTCACCACGGCAACACCCTACAACACAGTATTACGCTGTTGCAGCAATAACGCTGTCCTGGAGGATGATGCTAAGAAAATAACCTTGCCCGAGCAGGCACTCGAAGTCCCCCGGGGCTAAGGGTGAGATCTCCGCACGGAGACACTCGGTGCACTAAACAGTGCAGCAGACAGGCTAAACAGCCAGCGTGCCAAAGAAAGACAAATGTCTCACTCAATAATCAATAATCCAAGAATCCAAGCTTGAATCAAATGAGGAGGCTCCTCCATCTTTTATAGTGTTGGTTTCCCTCCAAAACCCAATGTAGCCTCTCTCTCTCCTCCACATCCTCATCCTTATCCATATTCTCATCCTTATCTGCGCAGAAGCTTGGAGAAACTTCTAGAGTGTACATAGACCCCCTCCTCCACGTGGTGTTGGGTCCCCCCTTGACTCCCACTTACGTCACAACGTTGTGCTACTAGGTGGATGTCTTATTTCATTTAAGTGAGTTTAGACCCTCTTTACTCACTTTTTATTTACTTACAAACTATAGGTGGAAAAATAAACAAAATAGAATATTCCAATTTGCTGTCGCAAATTAGGAATATTACACAAGTAAATCAGTGAGACAAAAAACCTCCTAGGATAGAAATCGTCACCAACATACTAGGCTTACCTAGGTTGTTACATACATGACGGTCTTACTGTAATATTTCTAATTAACTATGGCTAATTGGAATATTCGAATTTTGCTCAATTTTGTCATCTATAGTTTATTCATAAATAAAAAGGTGAGTGGAGGAGACATAACTCACTTTAGAAATAGAAGTTCACTCCCTAGTAGCACAACGTTATAACTTAAGTGAATCGAGGGGGCCAAGAGACCACGCAGAGAGGGGGCCCACGTAGACACATGGAGGGACTGCGCAAGCCAAGAGGGAGCACGTGGCAACGTTGGAGGAGGTGAGCATTAGGGTTGAGAGGGGCTCATGCTATATAGAGGGGAGAGCCTCCTCATTTTGTTCATTTGTTGTTGATGATATTGCGCTGGTCGTTTTGACTTCTTGAGCACGCTGGTTGTTTAGCCTGTCTGCAGCACTGTTTAGTGCGTTGAGTGTCTCCGATCGGAGATCTCACCCTTAGCCCCGGGGGACTTCAAGTGCCTGCTCGGGCAAGGTAGTTTCTTCAGCATTTTGTGGGAGGATTGGTGTTTGGGTCTTGTTGCGGAGCTGTGCATTTAGAGACTACACAGTCATTGAGAGGGAGGACGCAGTTTATTCAGGAGGAGCTCCAGATTGGGTTTCTTGCAGGGGCTTTGAGCCTGGAGATTGAGTAGAGGATCAGCCTTTGCCTTTGGGAGGATTTTGGTGGAGTTTGAGGCCGTATTTCAGTTGTTCCTATTCAGCCTCTGCGCAGAGCCTTGGAGGGCAGTGTAATTCCCCAAGGGGGTGATTTTCGGGGGTCAGCCATTTCTGATATGATTTCTTGGTTTTGCTGTGGTTGATGAGTAGAGGTGGATTCCAGATTTTCAGCTCATTCCGGCAAGGGGAACAACCCCTAATCATCAGTTCATTTCAGCAGTAGCAGCTACACGGCAGTTTTCCAGCAGCTGAGACGCAGTTCAGAGAGCAGCCATTTCCTGGTTATTCTGAGTATTTCTTCACTTGCCTTGAGCAAGTCTAGGTGCCATCACTCTGATCACCTATTGTACTTCATTATATTTCTTAGTATAATAAAATGGCTTAGCATTCTCTCTCTACTTCTGGAGCATTTGTTACACATATTATCTATGTTGTTGTATGTCTGCATTACTGTTATTTTTATATCTTCGGGCATCCTAGTTCTATACCACTTGGTGTGTTTTTCCTCATACTCTTAGATAGAGTCTGGAAAGGGCCAAGTAGCCTCCAAATCTCACCCTCTTCTCAGAGGTGAAATATCTGGTAAATGCCCTCCCAGTCCATCTCTGGTTAGAGTTTGTTGTGTTTTAGAGATATCCCCCAAAAAGGGATATTACACTTACTTAGATCATTTACATCATAAACATGCAGAATGGGTTTACATTATTCATAAAACTATCGACTAATGATGGAATCTGAATGGCGCGACCACGTCGAACATGATGAATCCCATTTGAAAAAATGGGGTTGTACTGCTATGGGGTCGTTGACAAAGTGTGGTCAACATCTGGCTCTACTTGGGGACACATTGCTTCACCAGAGGAATGTGAGAATCCAAAATCTGTATCCAAGCAACACACAAGATTACATAAGTAGCGTCCATCCAAATATCATCATATAACATTAAGCACATGAAAAATAGAAGCTCTTCTTTCATTTATTATTCTACTTAACATGAAAAGTAAATCTACTCTAACTGCAAAATGAAATGCTGAAATAACAAGGGGTAAGGTTAGAGATACAATACAAAGGATGCCCTGTGGCATCAGATGTGCTCAATATAGTGCATACTGAGCATTTACCTACTTTTAGGCAAGCCTGTAGGCTGCTTTTCAGATGTGCCATGTGCAATCTTGCATACGGTAGGACTTTGTCTTATCCGAAAATCGAGCTTCTCACAGCCATCAGATGTATCGAACCGCTTCCTTTTTTTTTTTTCTTTTTCGCTTCAGGCTTTTCTTCGTGGCAGACTGCATTTTTGATGATGTGGAACATTGTGCTTGTGAACTTTCAGACGAAGTAATCATGATATGTGTGACATGCCTCTCTTCATTCTGCATCTGTTCTAGATCCTTTTCAATTTCTTCATTAATGTGACCAGCCACTTTCTTAGGACAATCACAACAAGACGAGACATGCTTCAATGGATTAAGAGAGTTATGATCTGTTGAAATCTACTTGGTTTTCTGCCATCTATCATCTGGATCAGGCTGAAAATTTTGTACATGTGATTTCCTTTCTTCTAACTTCTTATGCATGGAACTTATTTCTCTGACATGCCTTACTATTAATTTCGCTTGATTGAGCTCGGTTTTCACGAATCTGTCTTGCAGGTGATATGATTTTCCTCTATAGTTTTCATTTCTCGAGTGTGCTTTGCTTCCATTTCAATCATATGTTTCTGAATAATGGATATCTAATTAGCATGATTAACTTCTATTACCTTTAATTTGTTCTCAATGGTATCCATTTCTTCCATATTTATAACACAAGGTGCTTGTTTCTTCTCTATGGCCAATAATCTACTCTTAAGAGATTTTTGATCAACTTCCATGTCGCTTATAATTTTATCATTTTTCACTTTCATGCCCATGAAGCAATTTTGCATATAGTTTATCTCTCTCTTATGATTTGCTTGCATGGTGGCCAACTGATTGTTGTGATCAAATTCCATGATGACCATTTCTTCATCATGTCTTTCTTCCATGGCATTCATTTGATTGGAGTGATTGAATTCCATGATTGTTATGTTTTCCTCTAAGGCTAACAACTTGTTTTGTATAGCATCAATTTCCCTGGTATGATCCGTTGTTAATCTTGCTTGGTTAAGTTCCATATTCTTAATTATTTGAGCCTAGTTGGCCTCCATATTCTTGATTACCTAAGCTTGATTTAGCTATATATCCTTAACCATCTGAATCAATTCGTTAACAAGATGCTTATCGTTGTCAACACTAATTTGACAACTTGTTTCATCTTTACCATTATCATGGATTTGTGCTGTCGTGGTACTGTCTGGAAGGCTCCTGCTGATAGTTGAGTTCTCTACAAGATCAATTTCATTATTTTGCATAATATTGGGAGCACAAGGCGAGTCATCTTGTTTTATACATTTATTTGTAAAAGCATTGACGATACTTTGCAAAGAATCAATATAACCCCCAGGCCAATTACTCAACCATTTCATAACATCACCATATAAGGAACAGCAAAAGAGACGTATCTTGATATCTTCTCGATTATATTGTGAAGGAAGACAATATTTGTTTATTATATGAGTAATTGTTAAGAGATGCTTTCGAGCAGCGGCTGAATTACCACCCGAAAACATAGGCATTTTTCGAATGGCTTCCTTTGGCATGTCATAAAAAGGATCATCCATGATGACTTACTTAAATGAAAATACCAAACGGATGTTAGAGAAAGAGATCCTTGTTCAAGAAAAGTCAAGAGATCCACAAGAAGTGAGCTTCTTAGTAGAAATTCTCGTAAGAAATGAAAGAATTGGAGTCGCCACTTGAACATGAACCTAATTTTAAAACAGAAGAAATAATCGAGAATAGCAGATGGATATCAGGGGGGATTCTTGTCTGGGAGTAAATAGATGAATAAGTGAAGTCGCCACCCAAACAAGAAGCCAACCGAAATGTCCAGGTGCTAAAGATACGATGATGAAATGATTAGTGAGATGATGAAATATAAGATGATGAAAAGATGAAGAGATGAAATGGCGCCAGAAAATGCTATGCTTTGTGACAGGCTAAAGAATGACGAAAGAAGATTAGAAGATTAGAAAATGTCGCTAAGACCAAGGACAGAAAAACTCTATCCCCGGCAACGACGCCAAAAAATGTTGTCACACAGATTGTCTAGGCACCATGACAACGGCTCAGAACGGGGGCTGTGACCCTGATCCCCAATCTCTCTATCTAAGTTGTCTCCTTGCAAGCTAAGGGAGGTAGACCCTAATAGAAATGAATAAACAGAATTGGTTGAGAATCAACCAACTCAGGAGACATAGCTGAAAGACCAAGTACTTGAAGAGATTAACGAGATTTCACGGATTCAATTATATTAAAACCAGTGCCTTATGGAGTTAAAAGATCTCGTTATGCAATTAAAGCCAAGTAATTGATGTATAACTGCTACTAGTTAAAACGCAAATGACCACAATGATATTCAATAGAACGCACCACAACTTATGCATTAAAATAATCTGAATCCACAGCAATGCAATCATGAGACGACTATCAAATTGAAATGCCAGATCATTGCAATATTTCCGAATTTATGATGTTCTAAATAACTCAATCCAAAAATTAAAATGTTCCTGTATAGTCAAATTTTAGATAAAAAATTTAAGCTCATTTGACTAGAAAGTTTTTTAGAATTTTTGGAATTTTTTTTATTTTTTATTTTTTTTTTTATTTTTAAATCCTAAAACAAATTAAAACAAAAACTAAAACTAACACTAAAATAAACTAAAATTAATTAATTAAAATCTAACAGAAAAAAAAATCTACAACTAACCAAAATCTAAGTTAGACTAAACGCTAACCCACAAAATCGAATTAAAATCTAAAACCGAAAACTAAACTAAACTAATGTTAAAATCTAAAAACATAAATAAATAAATAGATAAATCTAAAACTATGACTAACAAAATCAAGACAAAAATCGAAATTAGACTAAGACCTAGAACCTAACGCTATCCAACTAGACTAACAAACACTAACAAATAGAAAAGTAAAAAAAAAAACCTAAAGGTTTTGAAACGAAAATCGAAAATGATTTAAAACTTAAAACTAAACCCTCTAAAAAAAAAAGAATCTGAATCAAAAAAGATTAAAACAAATGGACGGGGCTTTTAAACTTTGATTGTAGGTCGATGGCAGAGGGGAGACGGACGTCGACGGCAGAGAGATGGAGGGCAGCGTAATGAACGACGGCAGAAGGAGGAACTTTGCAGGTCGATGGCCAAGGAAAATGCGGTGTGAGGAAAAGGGGCACGACGGAGGGCAAGGTGAGGAGAGGGTTGACGCAAAGGAGGAGGGATAACGCAGTGGTGATGAAAAGGACGCGGACGGGTAGGACGTTGACGGCGGAGAAAGATCAAAGGGTTGCGGACGACAGAAGAAATGCACCATATGCAGAGGAGGGAAGGCGGACAGCAGCGTAGAGGATGGCAAAGGAGGTCAAGGGCAGAAGAGAAGGGCTAGACGGCAGGAATGACAGCAAAATTAACGGCAAAGTATGTCGACGGAGCCTGAGGAATGGGAAGCGTCAAACAGGGGCAGCGATTACCTCAGAACAAACCCAGTACATTTTAAAAAAAAAAAAAAACGTCCAGTAAAATTAAATTTTTTCCGTCAAACTCGGATTTTAGATGCACCTTTAATAAAATAACATTCAGATCTACCAATAGAAGCGATTCTGAGATCAGATCTGGCCCTCCGAGGGTTAGATCTGTTTCAGATTAAAAAAAAAATCGAAAAATCCCCCTGCAAACCTATAAAACCCAAATGAGATCCGAAGCTATACAGAAATAAACCCTGAAATCCTAAAAGAAATACAAATTTACAATGCTAATTTACAGATTTTGAGGCCCTCATGGCCAGATTTAAACCCATTTCAGCACAATTTTTAGAAATTCAAATTTTTAAAGAGAGGCACAAGTCCTGTAATGTTCCAAATTTTTCTTCAATAAATTGGAACATTAATTTTTGTCTAAATTCATTTAGGAGATGAATAATCGGGTAAGGAGGCCCAATTGATAATAAAAATCCCTCTAGTATGAAAAGGGATCAACCGTGGAACCAAATTTCACACCCTCCTGTGTGAAAGGAGATATTTGCAAAGAGGTTTGACCAAGTCAACCAGTGTAGGGTACGAGGTGGAAAGCACTACATGACAACGTAGGAGGGAAGCTTCTAGAGGAAGGGAAACCCTAATTCGAAATAGGGCCCATGGAGAGTCTTCATTTCCTATATATGGAGAGGAGGAGAGCTATTGCCATTCATGCATATGTTTATGATATTGAACTGGTCATTTCGACTTCTTGAGCACGCTGGCTGTTCAACCCGTCTGCAGCACTGTTTAGTGCATTGAGTGTCTCCGTTCGGAGATCTCACCCTCAGCCCCGGGAGACTTCGAGTGCCTGCTCGAGTGAGGTTGTTCCATCAGTATTTTGCAGGAGAATTGGTGTTTGGCTTTCATAGTGGAGCAGCATATTCATAAACTCCTCCATAGCATTATAGCTGCACCAGCATAATACTGTGTTGTAGGGTGTTACAGTGGAGACTCCACAACACCTCTTCCATTGCTTGTTTTTCAGAGGGAGAGTCTTTCTTGTCTTTGGAGGATCAGTTTGGAAGCTTGGATCTTATTTGCAGATCTTGGCATCAAGCCAGCTCATATTCTTGCCCCTACTGCGCAGTTTGCTTCAGTAACTGCATTATTTTCCATAGTGAAATTGCTGCGGGGTTTTGCAGATTGTGAGATCTCAAGTGTAAGGATCAGCCTTCCACTTTGGAGACCCATTGGAGAGGGTTTACTTCAGATCTTTCATCTTATTCAGCGTTCTCTATCGAGTTCTAGATCGGAGTTGCAGCAGCTGCCCAGCAACACCAGCATTTTGCCATTTTGTATATTTCAGCCAATCCTCTAGAGGATTGATGTATTTGTGCTTCTAAGGGTTAGAGCTTTGCTCCCCTAGTGTATTTGAGCCATATAATGTCATATCTTTCAGTTATTATGTGATATGGAGCAGTACCCCTTATAAACTACGTCCTCATAGCTTGGGTTTATGCAGAAATAATGTTGTTCCTTCATATTCATGTACATGTATTATTGAGGCTTGCACTGCCTTTCTTGAGAGGTTGTTTCCTCAAGACTTGTACACTCTTTTGCTGCTGTACATTATTCTTGGCTATATGTTCATCTTCCTGTCTCACAACTCATTGTATAACATGGTATGCTCATGTATGCGTTTTCATGTTGCTGTAGCTCACTTTTGAGTAGGATTCTTCAAGCAACTCTATAGACAGAGTCTGAAAAGGGCCAGATAACCTCCAAATCTCACACTTCCTTGAGAAGGTGACACATCCGGTAAATGCCCTCTCAGTGAATCTCTGGAATAGATTGCTGATTGCTAACATTTCCAAAATAGGAATATTACAGTGGTATCAGAGGATAGATCTAGCTCAGCCTATGGAGCTAGTTGTAAGCAACCGTGGGGATATTTTTCTATGAACAATGTTATGAACCTAATTCATAACTAATGTAATAAATATAGTCATTAATAGAATAAAAAAGAATAAATGTAATTACTAGCTAATCAATTAGGATTATGTTAAATAGTCATTAGGTTAATGAAAAGGCATGTCTAAAAGACATGCCCATTCGTGAAAAGGTACCTGCATAGGGTATAAAAGCAGGACCTCATTGTAATCATTCAATCGTCATATATCATATCAATAAATATTTATTATTATAAATACCTCTTGTGTATTTTTTTATAATTAAAGCCATTGTTGCTATTAACCCTACAAATCTACAAGTCTTGCTGCTATAGTAACCAAATCTCCAACTTCCGTTGCTACAGTGGTATCGGAGCCATATCAGAGCCATATTGAGGACAAGTTGAAGCAATGGCACATAATGTCGTCTTACAAGCCTATGAGCATAGTGTACGATCCCGGGAACATTGTTTACCGTATAATGTGCCATTACGTGAAGATCCCAAAAAAATTGAGCAAATTAGAAAAATTCAAGAAAAGCTTCAGCAATTAGAGAATTCATGTGCAAAAGTCACAAACAGTTATAAAAAATTTTCTGCAGGTCTTAAAAAAATTTCTGCAGTAATCCATAATAGAGAAGATGAAAAATGTTGTAATAATGAGAAGGCAGTTAGTTATGCCAAGGGAAAATCAAGTAGAACATCCATGGTAAATTCAAGTAAATACATTCCCCCACCAATGCGTAATAAAGGAAAACAACCAACTAATGTTGAAAGTAAAGAAGAAGGGAAATGTTGGAAATGTGGAGACAAATATTTCACAGGACATAAATGTGTTTTTTATACAAGAAATGAGATTGCCATTAGTGATGTTTGTCATTCTGGACATCGTGTTAGTCAAACAGAAGAGGATCTGAATGGACCATGTGTTCCTCCATTTGCTGGATTCGATCTAGTTTTGTGTCCCAACAGTGGTGAATGTCAGACTAATATGGAGGATGACTCCAGAAAGTTGATGCCAGGCCCAGGTTCCCACTTCTCTCAGGAGCCTGATGTTGAGCCTCAAAATTGTGCTTTCCTTCACCTCATTTTACCTCATTTTCCCTTGTCCATTTCTATCTTAGACCCAATTGATCAATGAATACAGTTAAAATTACTTCTAGAATGATTTACATGACTGACTTGTTAAATTTTGTGATTTTTGCCATTGTAAAGCATTTTGACCGGAACTAGCTGCAGAATGCAGACATTCCGTAGCTAACCGGCGATTCTGCAGCTGCCTTCATGTTTGAGTATGTTCCAGGTGGCCTCTTGAGAAAAACCGCATATGGGCATGATCCACGTCATGTCTACATGGTTCGTTGCTCATCATGGAGGAAGAAACGAATTCTGGGTATGGTTTTGAACGTGGGGAACACATTTAGGAAGGAAGACTTCTATTACGACTGTCTCAGTCCAGATGTCTTTTCCTCTTCACGCAGCCACTTCAAAGAGTCCTAACGTGATTCGAATAAGGAAAGACAGTGTTCCTGAATTGTTGCAATTATTGTTATGTGCATTTGCTTTGTAAACTCTTGGGAGACCGAGAGCTATGTTGGAGATTTTATGTTAGATTTGATGCTAGATTTTGTTTAGACTCTGTGTTACATTCCTGAAGACGCAGAGTGTTATGTTCAAACTATTTCATCTTTAATGGAGCAGACAAAGTTATTTTGAAGGCGTGATTTAATTTGGAGTTGAATGCCGTCAAGTGGTAGAGGGCCCCTGCCTCTTGCACGGATTTATTTTGCGTAAATTAGATAAGTTTTCTAGCTGCCTTTACGTTTTTCATTTGAATTAATAGTTGTTTTTGTTAGCTACTGTAGTCGTACTCATTCTAACTCTTCCAAAAAACTATAATGATGAATGTTGAATGACTATAGTATTGTAGGATTAGGAGTTGAATTATTAG
The DNA here is from genome assembly GCA_034641835.2 of Pinus albicaulis. Taxonomy (NCBI): domain Eukaryota; kingdom Viridiplantae; phylum Streptophyta; class Pinopsida; order Pinales; family Pinaceae; genus Pinus; species Pinus albicaulis. The sequence continues at coordinate 919,749,060 of CM076584.1, read as the reverse complement.
TTGTTTTAACTAGCTACTGTAGTTATATTCATTCTAGCTCTTCCACAAGAAGACACTCTTCCAAAAGATTATAATGATGAATGATGAATAGCTATAGTACTGTAGGATTTAGTTGTAGTTTTTGCTATTCAATATCACAGTTGCACTTGTTCTAATCACTCTTCCACAAGAAGAAACTCTTCCAAGAAATTCTTAAGAAGTTCAAGACATGACTGTGATAATGAATGATTTAGTTGTGTGTTTGTACTAAGTATCATCTCTGTTCTTGCTCTTAAACGCTTGCCCAAGACATCATAATGACGAGTAGGGTATGGATGTGATAACTTAGTTTTTTTTTTTCATTTGCTTTCAGTCCATTTGCTTACAATTGCACTCAATTACACAGTCAGAATTGTTCTACCCCTTCCAAAAGAAGGAACTCTTCCAAAATATCACTAATGATGAACAAACAGATTGTGTAACTTCATAGAATAATGCATGTTAGCATAGTTAGAATGCTCCGGAGTTTCATTGCATTTAACTCATGTTCAATTACTTTGTTTCAAGTTTGATGATGACTTATAATTCAGCATTGTTCTAGATTAGTGGCATCTTAGGTTCATTCTTAGATTAACTCATTGCACTTGCACTTCATATTCAAATTGTCATCCATTGCACAATATATTATTTCAGTTATTAGGATTAACAAAACAGCCTTCATTATTCACAAACATCTTTTTGTTCTAAAATCTACAAATGATCCATAGCCATATGAACAGAAGACAACATCACTATAAGGTCTGAAGTATCTCTGCAATTTCCTCATCATTTTATAAACAGAGCTCTTCCTCAAAAGAACTACTTTGAAAAAGAAACCAATAACTCTTTGAGTAAAGGTTCTATGACATTCAATTAAATTGCAGAATAGAACTAGGAATTAGTCATAGAATAGAAAAGCTTAGAACAAAATGTTGCATCATGGTAAGATTAGTGTTTAACTGTTTAGTTAGAGGATTTGCATATTTAGTGATCATTTCTCAAGTTTAGTTTGTGTTTTGAATCATTTGTCTGAAAGTCATTATCAAGCTTTGCTTTTATTTAGTCATAGTTTAGATTCTGCTTCAGTGTTTCCAATTGCATTTGCCATTCCATACATTAGGCTTAACTCTATTTTTGACCACCAACTCCTTTACATTAGTTTTCTAGGCATTTTCATTGTGAACATAAAAATCACCAAAAGACCAAAAACATCATAAATCATCACGAAAGACCAAAAACATCACAAAACACTACACACAACGCATTAGGAAACAAGCACCTAGGTACATATGGTACACTTCACTTCAGCAGTTTACAAATCCTGGTTGACAATTAAATGAGCTCGGTTTGGGAGACTAGATTGAGACCAAACATTTTGGCGCCATTGCCGGGGAAGTGAAAACTAGGTAACCTTTGTTTCTTAGCATCCAAAAACAATTTTATGCGTAGGGAGAGAGATTCAAGGGGAAGATTTATAAGCAGCAGAGGCAGAAGTTTGATTTCTAGAACACCACTTGTTTCATCTAGACCTAGAACTAGTACACCTTCAACTCAAACCCATCTTCCATCCTTTACTGATCCTGGACTTCTAGAAGATCTAAGGTCACCTATTCCATTAGGGAAACCTCCCACTTCATCCACTGAACCTGCCATAGAAGAAGATCTAAAAATTCTTGTTGGGGATACAAACCTTTCTACTTCCACAGGAGAGTCAACCATGGCAGAAGAAGGAGGAGGAGGAGTTGTTAATGGAGAACACACATTATTTGGAGGAGGTAGAGGTAGAGGTAGAGGAGAAGGAGGAAGAGGAGGTAGAGGTGCAGATGGAGTAAGAGGTAGAATAGGAAGCTCTTTTGGGTTCCCTATACTTGATGGAAAAACCAATACAACCATGAAAAACATTTCACCTTCTGTCCTTCCGAACTTCTATGGACTTAAAACTGAGGATCCTGAAACTTTCTTATTCGAATTTGAAGTGTGAAGTGCTGTGTAGGACTTATGACTACCTACAAGATGCTCAAAAACTGAAATTATTTCCTTCAAATTTGAAGGGAGCGGCATTGAAGTGGTTTATGAGTCTAATCAGTAGTTCTATTAGAACATGGGAAGAAATGAAACAAGCATTTCTAGAGAGATACTTGGATTATTGTATGTCGGTTAATCATAAGGAAGAAGTGTTCAAGATGTTACAAAAAGAAGATGAAAACTTAGAAGATTTGTTGGAAAGATTTAAATACAACATAAAAAGGGCAAAAATGGAAAACCTAGATCAAGACACCTTAAAAGCTCTTTTGTTGAAAACAATTAGGGATGAATGGTTGGATATCCTTAACATGATGGGAAAAGGGGATATATCACAACTCACATTACCTGAAATATTTGAGTTATGTATTAACCTTTCAAGAGGGAAATCCAAAACTGTCAAAGGTCCAAGAGATCCTGCTCTTGCAAGGGCAAGTAAGTCTGCTTCTGGGACAGTAAGTAGATCAGAAATAGGACACATGCTTGATGATTTTAAATCCGACATCTTAGGGAGTCTTAGTGAACAAATAGACACCCTCAAGATACAAAACAAGCAAAAGGCTGAATCTGATGCCTTGGCAATCTTTTGTCCCAAATGTAGGAAGAAACATGCCTTGAGAGAGTGTCCTCTAGATGTAAAAGTTGTAGAAACCTGTGTTATTTGTTATGAGAAACATGAGACCAAGAATTGTCCTTCTCTTCCTGGTCTCAAGGCTGTTTTTCAGGAAGAAACTCCTACAGACTCCACAGAATCTCTTAACTTTGTATCTAGAAGACCTTGGCAGGGATCTCAGACACAAGGATTCCATGATCAAATATATAATCAACCTCCACCTTGGAATTCTTGGCAGCAACCTTGGCCCCAATTTCAAAATCAATCTCAAGCTTGGGCACAAGGATCACAAGGCCCCTATGGAAGATACTCTCCATATTATCAGTATCCACCATCCTATCCACCATATCCACATTTTTATCCTCAAAATTCCCAACAAAATTTTCCTCAAAATCTTCAACAAAATTTTCAACAAAATTCTCAACAACATCATCTGAACCAACCTCATCAAAATCAACCACTTCCATTACCATTCCCTCAAAAATCCAATCAATTACCAGCTCAGCCCATACCAAACCCCAATAATAAGAATCCTCAAAATACATACATGATAGAAGGACAACAATTTCCAACTTATTTAATTACTCCTCTAGACCTTAGTGATGTTCAACTTAGGTCTGGAAGGATACTTGAGAAGAGGAAACCTTCTGTGATCATACAAGAACAAGATAATTCTGAGGAAGACTCCCTACGGGTTAATAAAAGTCTTGAGGAAGATACATCCTTTCAAGATCAAAACATTGAAAAACTAAAACAAAAAGATCCAATAAATCCAACTCCAGTATTAGAGCAACCATCCACATCTACTTCTATACCTCCCTTTCCGGAAAGACTACAAATTGATAAAGGTGTAGAAAAACAAATAATGGTGCCTAATTATGATTTCTTAGATGAATTGAGAAATGTTTGCATTAAAATCCCATTATTGCAAGCCATCAAGGAAATCCCAATTTTAGCCAAAACAATAAAGGAGTTGAGTATGAAGACAACAAGAAAAAGAATAAGAGAAACCAAGAAAATTCAACTGGTAGGACAAATAGCAGACGTTATGATGGGCGAGATTGCTATTCCAAAGTATCTTGACCCAAGAAATCCAGTTGTCAAAATTCACATCAATGGAATTGAAATTCAAAACACACTCATTGATTTAGGAGCAACAATAAATATCATGAGTAGACAAATCATGGACAAACTGAAACTTCCTAATCTTCTCTTTACACCCACACTATTACAATTAGCGGATAGATCTGTGATCAAACCAGATGGGGTAATAGAAGACATTCCAGTGTCCCTAGATTCTTGGGAGTACCCTGTGGATTTCATGATCCTAACTCCTAAGAATAATCTAGGAGGCCATCCTGTTATATTAGGAAGACCTTGGTTGGCTACAACTAATGCTTTTATTAGTTGTAGGTCCGGTGATATGTATATCTCTGATGGTAGTTCAACTAAGAAATTCACTTTATATCCTCCAGCTAGGACAATTACGGATCTAGATGACACTCAATGGATAGAGGATGAAGAAGATTTACAACCACTCTTCACAATTTCGGAAATTAGTGAAGATAATCAAATTCTGAATACTCTAGAAAACTTTGAATCCTCTCCAGAACACAAACATGAATCATTTCAAGAGGGATCCAATATTGAGTTTTTGTCATCTAGGCAGATGTCTCTTCATTCTATGGACAAATTTGGCAGCTCTACAAGTGAAATTTTTCCAGGCAAAACTTTGAATATAAATAAGAACCTAGAAAAATCTCAACAAGAAGAGTTAGTCAAAATATTACAGAGACATTCTTCTGCATATGCATGGGAATACACTGACAAGAAAGGGATAAGTCCCAAGACTTGTACTCATCACATCTATATAGAGGCAAATTGCAAACCAATCAAACAGCCTCAAAGACGGATGAATCCAAATCTTAGGGAAATTGTCAAGGAAGAATTACAAAAATTGTTAAATGTTAATTTTATCTATCCTATTTCAGATAGTCAGTGGGTTTCTCCTTTAGTAATTGTACCTAAGAAAAATGGAAAATGGAGGGTGTGTGTTGACTACCGAGAACTGAATAAAGCTACTCTTAAAGACCATTTTCCCTTACCTTTCATAGATCAAGTATTAGATACATTAGCGGGTAAAAAGTACTTTTCATTCTTGGATGGATTTAGTGGTTACAATCAAATCCAAGTAGCACTTGAAGACCAAGATAAAACCACATTTACTTGTCCTTGGGGTACCTATGCCTACCGAGTATTGCCATTTGGATTATGCAATGCACCCGCAACATTCCAAAGGGCGGTATTAGGAATTTTTTCTGATCTAATACATGACTGTGTAGAGGTGTATATGGATGATTTCACAGTTTATGGGGACACATTTGAAGAGGCTTTAGAAAACTTGGAAAAAGTCTTAAAAAGATGTCAAGAAGCAAACATTTCTCTTAGTCATGAAAAATGTTTTATGATGTTCATTGAAGGTATTGTTTTAGGGCACCACATTTCAGGGGATGGGATTAGAGTTGATGAGGCGAAAGTTGAAGTTATTTCTAACCTATCCATTCCAAGTTGTCAAAGAGATGTTAGAATTTTTCTAGGATTTACGGGGTATTATCGGAGATTTATAGAAAACTTCACCAAAATAGCATCTCCTCTCTTCAAATTACTCACCAAAGATTGTGAATTTAAGTGGACTTCTGATTGCCAGTTAGCTTTTGAAACCCTGAAAACCAAAATTTTTGAAGCACCTATATTAAGGGGACCTAACTGGAAGTTACCTTTTCATATCTCCACAGATGCCTCCGATACAGCTCTAGGAGCAGTATTGGGGCAGAAAGACTTGATTCCCTATGCCATCTATTATACCAGTAAAAATTTGACTCCTGCAGAGTTAAACTATACTGTAACTGAAAAAGAGTTTTTATTTGTTGTTCATGCCATAAACAAATTTAGACACTATATAACAGGCTATGAAACTTTTTTTCACACTGATCATTCTGCAATTAGATATTTAATGAACAAATCAATCACTAATGGCAGAGTTATAAGATGGTTTGTAATATTCCTAATTAGCATTGCTAATTGGAATATTTCATTTTGTTTAATTTTGCCGCTTTAGCTAAAAATAATAAATAAAGTGAGAAATAAGAGGGGTCATCTCACTTTATAAAATAAAGTGCTTTCCTAGTTGATTGACGTTGTAACTTAAAGGGGTGGCCTTGGGGGTCCACACGTGTATGAGGGGAGGCCTCACGCTGACCCAAGGTTAACTGCGCAGGCCAAGGAGAGTGAAGGACGCAGTCAAGGTTTTGGAGGGAGTTTAGCACTATAAAAGGTGGGGTTCTCACCTCATTTGGGCATGCTTGATTTGATATTGATATTGAGAGCTAGACTTCTGTCTGCTTCAGCACGCCGGTTGTTTAGTCGGTCTGCAGCACTGTTTAGTGCACCGAGTGTCTCCGTTCGGAGATCTCACCCTTAGCCTCGGGGGACTTCGAGTGCCTGCCCTGGTAAGGTTATTTTCTTGGTATCACCCTTAGCTTCGGGGGACTTCGAGTGCCTGCCCTAGTAAGGTTATTTTCTGAGCATCATCCTTCAGTTTCAGTGGTAAATTGCAGTAGTTTCTGGTGGAGATTTGGCAGAGGAGATACCCCTTCTTGAGATTGCGCAGATCTGGAGAGATAGCAGCAGATCTAGCCTTGGAGGACGCAGATCTGGAGAGATAGCAGCAGATCTAGCCTTGGAGGACGCAGATCTGGAGAGATAGGACGCAGATCTGGAGAGATAGCGGCAGATCTAGCCTTGGAGGACGCAGATCTGGAGAGATAGGACGCAGATCTGGAGAGGGAGGACTCAGATCCAGCAGATCTGGGCAGAGAGGACGCAGATCCAGTCAGGGAGGACGCTGATCTGATGAGCAGGGTCTTTGTATGAGGGTTTGGCAGCGTTTTTCAGTGTTTCCAGCCCTGAGGAGTTGGTCATCTCATCCGGAGGACTTGTGGCCAGCGTTTCATCTGTCTTCTGTGCTGTCACTAGAAGAGACAACGTTTTCACTTGTGAGGGCTTGACTGGTGGTGGAGCATCAGTTTCACATTTTCTGGGGTTGTCTGGAGGATTGAGATCAGCCATCTTTCTAGTTTCCAGCTCATAGTTCCAGTGCATTCCAGCAGCAGTTCTTCATAGCAGTTCTTCAGCCAGCTAGGACGCTGTCCTTATTTGCAGCCATTATTTGTTCTGAGAGGGTCTCCACTTGCCTAGGGCAAGGATAGGTGTACTCATTCTGATTATCTTGTACTCCTATCTATGTGTTCTGAGATTAATAAAATGGCTTAGTATTCTGGCATTCTATGTGTACTTGTTCCATTACCTGGTTCCAGCATTTTGTTTTATATATCTGTCTGGCATATTTCTGTGTATTACTGGTTATTTCCCCTTTGGGGATATTACATGGTTGTTATTATTGCAAGAATTCAACATTACTATTCTAGATAGGCCTGGAAAAAAAAACACTGTGGCTGATTTCCTGTCTCGAATCCAAAATATCAAAGATGACACTCCGGTTGAAGATCAATTTCCTGATGAATATCTTTTTGCAATCTCTACTCAAACTCCATGGTTTGCTGATATTGCCAATTATTTAGTTTCGGGAAAATTTCCTTCAATTATGAATGCAAGGGATAAAAGAAAAATCATTAATGATAGTGCAAGATATTCATGGGTCGCTAATGAGTTGTACAAGACAGGTCCAAATTTGATCATTAGAAGGTGTGTTCGTGAAGATGAGATGCCTGAGATTCTCAAGGCATGTCATGATGAACCTTGTGGCGGACACTTTGCAGATAAGAGGACAGCTTATAAGATCCTTAATTTAGGATATTATTGGCCATCCTTGTTTAAAGATGCTAAAGAGTATGTCAAAAGGTGTGACGGTTGCCAAAGGGTAGGGAAACCTTCTCCTTCAGGTGAGATGCCATTACAACCTTAGGTACACATTGAACCTTTTGAAAAATGGGCTTTGGATTTTGTAGGACCTATTAGTCCTCCATCAAGACAAAAGAAATATATATTAGTTTGCACTGATTATGTTACTAAGTGGGTAGAAGCTAAACCATTACTTGTTGCTAATGAATCATTTGTAGTTACTTTTCTTTTTGAGGATATTTTTACTCGTTTTGGTGTCCCAAGGGAAATTGTTACAGATCAAGGAGCTCAATTTACATCAAGGCTAGTGGAGCAAATGATGGAGAAGTACAAAATCGGACATAGAACATCTACTCCTTATCATCCACAAGCAAATGGTCAAGTGGAATCCACTAATAAAGTCATTGAAGGAATCCTAACAAAGACTGTTCATCTACATAGAAGAGATTGGGTAGATAGGCTTCTTGAAGCCTTGTGGGCCTATAGAACTACATGGAGAAACACAACAGGCCATACTCCTTATGAGCTTGTTTATGGAAAGCAAGTTTTTTTTCCTATAGAGTTCCAAATTCAAACATTCAAGATGGCAGTTCAGCTAGGACTTGATCTAACGGAGGCACAAAAGCATAGACTGGAGCAAATTAATGAGTTGGATGAGATCAGACAAGATGCAGTTCAGAAAACAAGTCTAGTCCAACAGCAAAGGGCTAGATGGCATGACAAGTACATCGAGGAGAAGAAATTCAAAGAGGGTGACTGGGCTCTCTTGTTTGATTCAAAATTCAAGGATTTTCAAGGGAAATTTCAGACACATTGGCTTGGGCCATATGAAATTGTTCGAATTTTTGATAATGGGGCGGTAAAAATCAGAACTATAGATGAAGATGAGGTCACTTTTCTTGTGAATGGTCATATACTGAAGCTATACCACAAGCCACTCTCAAGAGAAGAGTTTGTCAAGAAGTTCCAAGAAGACAATGATGTGAAGTTAATGAAGAAGAGTCTCTCTTCTTCATCAACTTGATTAAATTTTCTGAAGCATTTCTCTTTTGAAAAAAAAAAAAAGGTATAAACATGAAAACCAATCACTGATTGGCATGTTTATACAGAAAAGATAGGGTGAAAATCAGAGTCTCTCTGACACTCTAACTTTTCCCATTTTTGTTTTTACAAACAACTGTTACAAAAATCATAAGTTCAGTTCCATAGTGCTTATGATTCATTTCATTTCATTTCACTCCATCCACTTATTCATCCATACTCCATCTCATCCATCATTCATATTTCACTCCATTCCACATTTCATTCATCTCATTCCATCTTTCATCCATCTCATTTTCATGTCAAAATACAAAATTTGATATCTTGCTGTAAGTGAATAAAACATGTCCTGAATTGCAGTACAGTCCTTATGATTCTTTCACTCCATTTCATGAACTGAACCCATTCCATTTCATTATCCACTTCATACATATCATAATCCATTATCCATTTTCATTCATACCACATAACATTTCATCCATATTCCAAAAACACTCCATTTTCATGATTAAAGTGCTCTACAGGAACATTCTGCAGCTCAGTGGACATTCTGCAGCCAGACAGTCTTTTCGCAGCTATAAATCCTGAAGACATCAACCAGCAGACATCAGAATTGCAACAAAGTGACCCAGTGTATTCATGAATCAAAAGCATCAAGAAAATTATGAAGACTCCTCCAAAGGTGAACAAGAAGACAAAGGCTACAAAAAAATCAAATAAAAGGCAAAGGTAACAAGTTTAAATTATAATGGCATTTCATAAAAGTTTAGCATAGTTTAGTTATGGATTGTTCGAAAAGGTTGTTTTAATTGTTTTTATTGATCAATACCAATAAACCCTCCACAGACTTTGGATTAAAATCTTCCATTTCAAATTTCATATCCGATAGCACTTAAGCGGTTAAAAATGGCCGAGGTATTTGAATTCTCCACGTCTCTTAACCAAATCATTCAATGATGATTTCCTCTGCCGTCGTAAAATCCTCCGCTGTCTCTTCAATCATTAATACATTCCCTCCACCTCACTCCACTACTTCATTCCGTGACCACTGCCATTACTTCATTCTGTAGCCGGCATTTCATTCCGAAGAAAGAGATATTGTTATCACCGAGAGCAGAGCCAAAGGATATCAGTTTGAATAGCATTGAGCATTGTAAACGCAGAGCAGAGCAGAAGGGTAAATTTGGAAGTATAACAGTGTGAGGACTTGAATCCACTTGATCCCGTGGACAAATAAAATATCACTGTGAACAGAGTTTGAAGCATTTTCACTATAAACACAGAAGTGTAGCAGTGTGGAGTTTTGAAGTCTTTTGCTACCAAAAGACAGAGGTGTTGTAGTGTTGAAATCGAAACCATTTGCTACCAAGAGCCAGAGGTATTGCACAAAAGAAATTTGAAGCCATTTGCCACTGTCTATCAGAGACATATCAGCTCGAAATTTGAAACTGCTTTCATTATCAAACAGAGGCATATCACTCCAAAGTTCAATTGTCAACAGAAGCATATCAGTCCAAGGTTTTGAAGGCATTTGTCATTATCAATCAGAGGTATTTCATTATGAAGTTTGGAGCTATTTTCATTTAGAACTTGAAGTCCTTTCAATTCAAAGGTGAAATTCATTGTTTTTGTGGGTAGAAGAGTGTTTATTTGAACATTGAAGAATCAATAATGGGTTTAATTGTAAGAACTGAACCAGTGGGTTCAAAATATTTAGAAGGCTACCCACAATGCAAAGAAATGTTACAACAAATAGGATAGCTTCAATTTTTGGAAAAATTTAATGGCTTCCATAAGGAAGTCACTAAAACATTTGCAAGATCATTTCAAGGAATCGAAGTTGAAGTGGGGGATGTCAAGTTTACTGTCACTGAAGTTTTTATTGCAGAGGCTACAGGGTTGCTCAGAAATGGGGAGAGATGGTTTAAAAATAGAGAATTCCACAATGACTCTTGGAAACAAATTTTAAAATCACCAAATATGGATGTCAGTGTATTCAAGAAAGGAATTCCCAGTTCTGCATTGAAAAACAAATGGAGAAACATACTACTTCTTTTGCAAAAATTTGTTACAAGTGAGGGTAGATATGGGACATTTTATGTCTACCACATTAGACTAATGATGCATTTTCTGGGAGAAGACTTAAACCTACCATATTTCTTGCTTCAAAGTTTGAAGAAGATGGCTTCCTGTGTTCAGAGAAGAGTTCAATTTTTAGAGACAACCCTGTATCATCATGGTTTGGTCAAAATCTTGATTGAACATCATCTAGCTAAAACAAATGATACATGGGATGATTTCTTAATAAGAAATCATTTTGAAGAAGCAAAAGAACCATCACCTGAACCACAGCCTACAAGAAGAAGTAGGAAATGGAGGGCTTCAGAAGTTGAAATTGATAAAAAAGTCCAAGAAAGCAGTGAGGAAATCATTTTAGAGAAGTTGACTCAAATCAAGAGGCAACTTAAGGAAGAAAAGGTAATCAGGAAATCTGCCATGGAGAAAGGAGAGGGATCTTCTCAGCCTAGAAGAAGCCACAGATTAAAGGGGAAACTGAAGAAAACACTAATCAAGCAAACATGGGTAATCAATATAGAAGATGAAGAAACATCCATTGAAGAGGATGTTGAAGAAGATTTTTATGAGGGAACCCCTGAAGTTGACCCTGCTCAACAGGAAATTTATGACTATGTGAAAACTTTGGAGAGGAGAGCTTCAGAAAGCAGAGAGAGAACCCCCAGTCCTCCACTGTCTGAAATAGATATATTAAGGAGGGATAGATATGAGTTGGAATTGCTGAATAGACACATCAAAAACGAAAATGAAATTCTCAAGGATCAAATCAAGCTCAAAACTGATATGAACTCAACCTTATCCCTGCATATAGACAAAGTGGAGAAGACCAATGAAAAGTTGAAGACAAGGAACAAAAAGCTAATCAGGGCACTCACCAACCTCAGGTTCAAACTTGTTATCAGGAAACCCAGAAGACCTCTAGCTTCCAGACAAAGGAGAAGAAGGGGATTAGATGTGCTTGCAGAAGCCTCTGAATTCATAGGATAATTTGCATGAGGACATGCAAAGAGACAGCAGTGGGGGTATGTTGAGCCTCAAATTTGTGCTTTCCTTCACCTCATTTTACCTCATTTTCCCTTGTCCATTTCTATCTTAGACCCAATTGATCAATAAATATAGTTAAAATTACTTCTAGAATGATTTACATGACTGACTTGTTGAATTTTGTGATTTTTGTCATTGTTAAGCATTTTTACCGGAACTAGCTGCAGAATGCAGACATTCCGTAGCTAACCGGCGATTCTGCAGCTGCCTTCATGTTTGAGTATGTTCCGGGTGGCCTCTTGAGAAAAACCGCATATGGGCATGATCCACGTCATGTCTACATGGTTCGTTGCTCATCATGGAGGAAGAAACGAATTCTGGGTATGGTTTTGAACGTGGGAACACATTTAGGAAGGAAGACTTCTATTAGGATTGTCTCAGTCCAGATGTCTTTTCCTCTTCACGCAGCCACTTCAAAGAGTCCTAACGTGATTCGAATAAGGAAAGACAGTGTTCCTGAATTGTTGCAATTATTGTTATGTGCATTTGCTTTGTAAACTCTTGGGAGACCGAGAGCTATGTTGGAGATTTTATGTTAGATTTGATGCTAGATTTTGTTTAGACTCTGTGTTACATTCCTGAAGACGCAGAGTGTTATGTTCAAACTATTTCATCTTTAATGGAGCAGACAAAGTTATTTTGAAGGCGTGATTTAATTTGGAGTTGAATGTCGTCAAGTGGTAGAGGGCCCCTGCCTCTTGCACGGATTTATTTTGCGTAAATTAGATAAGTTTTCTAGCTGTCTTTACGTTTTGCATTTGAATTAATAGTTGTTTTTGTTAGCTACTGTAGTCGTACTCATTCTAACTCTTCCACAAGAAGATGCTCTTCCAAAAAACTATAATGATGAATGTTGAATGACTATAGTATTGTAGGATTAGGAGTTGAATTATTAGTTGTTTTAACTAGCTACTGTAGTTATATTCATTCTAGCTCTTCCACAAGAAGACACTCTTCCAAAAGATTATAATGATGAATGATGAATAGCTATAGTATTGTAGGATTTAGTTGTAGTTTTTGCTATTCAATATCACAGTTACACTTGTTCTAATCACTCTTCCACAAGAAGAAACTCTTCCAAGAAATTCTTAAGAAATTCAAGACATGACTGTGATAATGAATGATTTAGTTGTGTGTTTGTACTAAGTATCATCTCTGTTCTTGCTCTTAAACGCTTGCCCAAGACATCATAATGACGAGTAGGGTATGGATGTGATAACTTAGTTTTTCATTTTCTTTCATATTTGCTTACAATTGCACTCAATTACACAGTCAAAATTGTTCTACCTCTTCCAAAAGAAGGAACTCTTCCAAAATATCACTAATGATGAACAAACAGATTGTGTAACTTCATAGAATAATGCATGTTAGCATATAGTTAGAATGCTCCGGAGTTTCATTGCATTTAACTCATGTTCAGTTACTTTGTTTCAAGTTTGATGATGACTTATAGTTTAGCATTGTTCTAGATTAGTGGCATCTTAGGTTCATTCTTAGATTAACTTATTGTACTTGCACTTCATATTCAAATTGTCATCCATTGCGCAATAAATTACTTCAGTTGTTAGGATTAACAAGACAGCCTTCATTATTCACAAACATCTTTCTGTCCTAAAATCTACAAATGATCCATAGCCATATGAACAGAAGACAACATCACTATAAGGTCTGAAGTATCTCTGTAATCTCCTCATCATTTCATAAACAGAGCTCTTTCTCAAAAGAACTACTTTGAAAAAGAAACCAATAACTCTTTGAGTAAAGGTTTTGTGACATTCAATTAAATTGCAGAATAGAACTAGGAATTAGTCATAGAATAGAAGAGCTTAGGACAAAATGTTGCATCATTGTAAGTTAGTTGTTTCACTGTCTATTTAGAGAATTTGCATACTTAGTGATCATTTCTCAAGTTTAGTTTGTGTTTTGAATCATTTGTCTGAAAGTCATTATCAAGCTTTGCTTTTATTTAGTCATAGTTTAGATTCTGCTTCAGTGTTTCCAATTGCATTTGCCATTTGTCATTCCATACATTAGGCTTAACTCTGTTTTTGACCACCAACTCCTTTCCATTAGTTTTCTAGGCATTTTCATTGTGAACATAAAAATCACCAAAAGACCAAAAACATCATAAATCATCACAAAAGACCAAAAACATCACAAAACACTACACACAACGCATTAGGAAACAAGCACCTAGGTACATATGGTACACTTCACTTCAGCAGTTTACAAATCCTGGTTGACAATTAAATGAGCTCAGTTTAGGAGACTAGATTGAGACCAAACACCTGACAGAAAAATTAAGAATTGTTTAGAATATGTCAGAAGCAGTAACAATGGTGCAATAGCAGTAGCTAATAAAGAGGGATCTCCAGGGTTCAATTTATCTAGATCTTGTGTAGCTGAGACTTTGTTGGTCAGCCGATGTGGACCAGTCCTAGCTTGTGAATTCTTCAGTGCTCCAAACTCTTCTGCTGATAATTTTAATGTTAATTCGGTAAATGGTGTTGATATAAATACTTGTCAGAAAAATTCTCTTACAACGCTCGGTCAGCTAGCTAACAATGTGGAAGTATTTGAGGCAAGGAGAAGGAAAGCCTTTCCCAGTCATTTATGTTCTGATGATTCTCTACTAGGGGTGGGAGGGTGTAAACCTGAAATATTTAAGTGCAATACTCGATATGTGGATATTGATACTTGTCAGACAAACTCCGTTACAACTTTCAGTCAATTAGCTAATGGTCCAAAGGTACTTGAGGCAAGAAATAGGCAATATCTTTCCCTGCATAATTTATGTAGGGGTGATTCCTTTAATACATGCTCTGCTTTACTAAGCATAGGAGATAGTGACGCTAAAAGCTTGGAAACGAATGATTGTATCAAACATCAACTGGCAAAGAAGCATACATTGAATGTTGTATGGAAGAATTCAATTTTAAATTTCCAAATTAAGGAATCACTCATTCTACAATCGGGGATCATTGATAGAAATTGCAACCAACCTTTATATTCTACAAAAGTGAAATCTGAAGAACATGTCATATTGGGTCTAGAGATGGGAATAGTCAAAGGAATGTTAACAGTAACACTGACTGCAAATCTTGCCCATAATCATATAGGGCCAATATATGAAAACAGTAAAATGCTGCAGATTAGTGGATTTGCTGAAAATAAGCACAATCCTGCTAATAAAGATATAAACCAAGGAACACTCGTTGTTTTTAACTTGGATCCTTTGGCCAAAATCAACAAACTGTTGCATGAAAGTGACAGTGTCAATGACGAAGACTCCAAGAATCTTGTGAAAAATTTCCGATGGGGTTACATTCCTTCCGATACCAAGTTAAGGTGGTTCGAGTCACCCTTCGTATCAACAGTCGACTGCATAATTCGACTGGAGGACTTGGCAAATTACGGGACTGTCGATTTGTCAGAAGCCCCGTGGAAGATACGACTCTTTTTCAAATTTGACAATTGTAAACAACAATACTTTTAACACAATCATGATATTTGTTCTTGGTGAGATTGATGGAAGATTCAGGAAATTGCTGCGAATGCCTCTGTCAGGTGGAAAGAGGGAGGCAATTTTAGAAATGAAAGACACTCCACGATGGAAGGATGGGTTGTTTCACACAATGTGCAGCACTTTTGGGTTCAGCACGCCCGAGATTTTAAGGCAGAGGTGTTACGATGCTCGCAGCGCAGACATATGGTCGTGCGGAGTAATTCTGTACGAACTTAGGTCTGGTTTTCTACTATTCAGTTCTGACATTTTGCCCGACATGTACAAGAGAATGATATACATGCAGTATAGTTGCGAGAGACACTGCTTCTCGGGCGAAGTTCGATGCCTCAAGAAGGCTTCCAGAGCGTTCAAAATCCAGACATATGAAAATCCAGAGACCATTCGAAGGTTATTTGAGCGAGACCTGTCGGTTCTCGGAAGACACCTCAGAAAGCGTGCTCTTGGTATGCTGCGTAAATCACGGTTGGCCGATATCGTTGTTACCGAGCCAAGTTCAAAATCGTGTGAATCGGGTGCTCTGTCCGTTCCGTCGTTCTGGATATGGAAGGTAACTGGTCAATGGACTCGATTAAATCAGCAAAAAACGCTTTTTGTCAAACACAAAACAACGTCCGTGAAGTCACTAAAGGGCGTATGAAACGATGTATCGTTTATCAGTGACCTTTTAAGACGCTTAGGTTAGATTTAATTAAAATCATAACAAAAAGTTATAATATATATATATATAAATTATAATTATATAATTTATATATATATAGAAAAAACAAATATTATTATTTAAATTATTAATAATAATAATTATAATTATATATTAAACAAAAAAAATAGAAGAGAGGAAATAGCACAAAACAAAGGAATCTTGAGGACAAATTTTACGTTCAAGATGACAAGGGCCAGATGAAAGATATTGTCAGAAGTCAAGCTTTGAGGACAAATCTTTTCGAGAAGGAGGCAATGTTATGAACCTCATTCATAACTAATGTAATAAATATAGTCATTAATAGAATAAAAAAGAATAAATGTAATTACTAGCTAATCAATTAGGATTATGTTAAATAGTCATTAGGTTAATGAAAAGGCATGTCTAAAAAACATGCCCATTCGTGAAAAGGTACCTGCATAGGTATAAAAGCAGGACCTCATTGTAATCATTCAATCGTCATATATCATATCAATAAATATTTATTATTATAAATACCTCTTGTGTATTTTTTTATAATTAAAGCCATTGTTGCTATTAAGCCTACAAATCTACAAGTCTTGCTGCTACAGTAACCAAATCTCCAACTTCCGTTGCTACAAACAAAGGGGGTAGGCAGAATATTACCCACCAAACGCAGTAGAGGTGGAAAATATGGGGGTCTCACAACAGTATGACCAACATTTACCAGCCTTCAATGTGCCAACCAGGATCACGATGCCTACATTCTTACCACCAGTACCAAGTGAGAGAGGGAGGCGGCATGATCATATACCCTTTGGAGATTATTTCCGAGAATGGCAGTCCAGGGGGGAAGACTTCAGAGCAGCGTTTCCCTTCAAATATTATTGTCAGCTCAGGAAGGATGAAGGAGGAAGGAACAGTGGGGGGTCTAGCACGCAGAGTTCAGAGTTGCAGCGTACCACTAGGAAGACACCTTTTTCCACATATGATGGATCCACTGATTTCACGGTTCGAGATCGGGTGGAAAAGTTGGATACCTCTTTTCAGCTTGACCGAATAACGGAGGGGAAGCCATCAAAATGGCTACCTCGCACTTGGAGGATGAGGGCACACAGGATCATGGGGAGCATGTGGATACACCCAGTGTGACGCAGGGGTCGCCTGTGTTGGAGACTTCTTTGACCAAATCGGTTGACACCTCAGTAGAGAGAGTAAAGCTTACCCCAATAGTGCCATCCATTGAGGTGATGACCGGGGTAGTGTCCGAGTCTTCAGGTGGTAGCAGCTTTCTTGGCTCAGTTTGTGAGTCTAAGCCCAAGAAGAACAGAACATTGAAAAAGATGAGTTTATTCTCATCTATTTTTAGATCCAGAGGAGACATCTCCAAGGAGGTCAAGAACACTGAAGAAAAGGAAGTACCATACACTTCCTATTCTCATCAAGAAGGAGGCATTGAGCATGGAAGATACTTGGATCATCAGATCCTCAGTGATTACCTTGTTGAGTATAGATCTCAACCTAGAGCCTTCAAGGAGACTCTAGATTTTCCTCATTTCATCCAGCTGAAGGAGGAGAAGAGACCATGAAGCAGAAAAGAAATCAAAGGCAATAGCTTTCTATTGTCTACCTTTGATGGGTCATCTAATGCAAGAACTTGGGTGAGAAAGTTAAAGGCATTTTTCCTACTACATCCTATAGCAGGGAAAGAAGTTGTTGAAATCTCAGCACTGCACTTGGAGGGTGAAGCCTATGATTGGTGGTGCAGCCACTTGAGCCATGCAAGGGTCAAGACTTTTGCAGAGTTCACTCAAAGGTTAATCCAAACCTTTGATGGAGAAAGAGCAAAGAAAGAAAAGATCACATCACCTCTTAAGGAGGCTTGTGATAACGCTGTCACACTCATGGAGGAGGAGCCACATGCATCAACAATTGGGGCAGCCAACACTTTTGAGGAAGGGACTCTTGTAGCCCTGCAAGAAGTTCCAAATGCACATCAAGGTATGACATTGTTGCAGCAAATTCTTTTGATCAATGTGGAGATTTACTTTTGCATGACCAAGGGTCAAATCACATTGCTACCATAGAGCAGTTTGGTTGCACTGCATTGTGCAACATGGAAACACTCAAGAAGGAATCAAACCATCATTCTCATGTGCCATTGTTGGATTGTACATCACATTGGAGGTTGGGGTTTGGAGCCTTGAAGACTGATGGTAGACATCTTGGAGTAAGAAACCCTTTCTCCCTTCATGATGACACTTTCTCAATGAGCTCCTCTCAGCTCAAAGAGGAACTTCTACTTTCAGATCCAAGACCTCAAGGCTTTTGGAAGACTATGGATGAGAGGGAGGTCTCAAGGAGAGATCTCATTAGAGGTGCACTTCAACACACCATGGATTGCAATGATTTTCTTCCTTTCTCACAAGAGCAGATAGAAGATGGAGGACATCTTAGGATGGATAACATCTCTCATGCTTGTGTTGGACATTCCTTGAGCCATACACATCATGATGGGAGGTTTTTGCCTACCACCTATTTGGGTCTTGATAGGGTCTCATTGATCCTTGAGAAGGTTGCATTTCAAAATCCCATGAAGTGCAAAGACAGGAATTTGATTTGGGAGGATGGTAGCCCTCATGGGTGGAGTACCAAGATGAGGAGAAGAAGGAAGCATCCACAAGAGGTTGAGTGGATGTGGTTGATGGGCAAGGAGCTAGGAGGTTACTTGCAGATATATGATACCGAGCAGCAGGAGGCTTGGCTACGCTGGTTACTCTTGAAAGAGTTTGGCCATCACTTGGCAAACACTTTTTCTAAGAGTAGGAGGAAAGGTACTTGCATCATTGAGCAGCATAGAGTATGGGTGCATGATGTTGATGTGATTCTCATATCATTCATTGTGCCTTCATCACATGAGTTGTATGATGGAGGTATGGGGAGGCAGCAAAATGTCTTGTTGCTTGGCTTGTTTTTGGGAGAGCAAGAGCAGATTTGCTCTCACACTTTGCATGATGTTGCAAGAAGAGGAGATGGCATTATATCTTTGGTCTTTGATGATTTGGGAGCTCTTCCATCTTGGGGAGTATTCCATATTTGTTGCAGCATTATTAGAGGAATATTTGACAAGGAGCATGTCATAGAACAGAGTTTGGTATTGACAGGGGCTTATTTGCATAAGCTCACAGTGCTGTCACTTTGGAGCAGAGCCTTATGGATGAAGTATGCCCAGCGGAAATAAGGTGGATCCATAACCCATAGGTCCCAGGATCACTTCATAATTGTTGCACTTGATGAACAAAGAGGAGGTAATGATGATAGAGGCATCTATGGCATATTATTCTTGACTTGGGTTTTCAAGCATAAGGAGGATTATCTTCTTGCAGCACATGGTTCGTTTTTCCTCATAGCATGCCAAAACACTATGGAGGACTCATTCATGGATCCATGTACCATCTTACTTCCAACATATGGTGGGAAGTTTGTATATACATTCATTGATTTGCACACTCTTGCCATTCTTATGTAGCGCATTGCTTCACAAGAGGGCAAGCTTGTCACATTGCTCCATGAGTTGTATTGGGCCAATATACATGATGGAGGCAGCCATCTCTTTTGTGGCCATGGGAAAATGTTTTAACATCACTTGTATGTTTAGTTTATGCACTCTAACATGTATCATATGGGGACATGCACGATTAACCATGTAAGAAGAAACATTTTGCCTTGTACTTTCCTCAAGCAGCAACTTGTAAAACTGCGACATACTTGTTTGGGAAGCTGTCGGTACCTTCTTGCACCACATGAAACCTTCAGCATTCTCTTCATTCTATTGTTGATCATGACTTCATTTGCTGATATAGATCAGATTTGTATGAGAAGCATGATTATGATGGAGACACATGAGTTGGATGTGTCTTTAAGTGGGAAAAATTCTCATATTTTCTGCACTACATGTTCTAATGGGAGCATGGGAGGAGATATGGCCACCACAGCCACATGTTTGTTTCCTTTTGAGGTGGGCCATGAGGCTGATATTCATCCATTGTACAGCCATGGGCAAGTGCTTGATCAGGTATTGTTGTTACATTCAACCATTTACTATCCTTTAGTAGATGTGATGAATCTTGTACATTGCTTGCCATGTAATTTTCTGAAGTTGCAGTGGGTGGAACTGCGCTATATCTTTGTGAGATATTATTTGCATCATGCATCATCATGTAAAACTTGCAGCAAACTTCTCCTTGGGATATTCTATAATGACCATGTCCTATTCATCATGGATAATATGTTTTGGGCCCGCCTGTTCCTCATTGTTGGAGGAGAACTCTTTGGAGGATCTTTCTTCATTTTTCCATTTGAGGGCAATACTTTTGCAGCCCAGGATCAGCATACACTCTACACTTGTCATGAGTGGAGAGAAGGACAGCATGGGGTAAGCTATGATGCTTACCATGATCAGATTTTCAGCCCACCTTCATTTCCGGAACTTGAGGTGGAAGGAGATTTTCAGGAGTTGTCTTGTTGGGAGGTGGCTCATTTTGTTTGGATGATTGCTTGGGGATGGAGGATCCACATGAAGGAGATGTTCCTCATTATATTCCAGACTCCATGCCTTGAGTGGAGATTCTTCAGTTCTATTCTTGCAGTTGCTTGGGGACAAGCAACATTTGGGAGGGGAGGACTATAATGTTCCAAATTTTTCTTCAATAGATTGGAACATTAATTTTTGTCTAAATTCATTTAGGAGATGAATAATCGGGTAAGGAGGCCCAATTGATAATAAAAATCCCTCTAGTATGAAAAGGGATCAACCGTGGAACCAGATTTCACACCCTCATGTGTGAAAGGAGATATTTGCAAAGAGGTTTGACCAAGTCAACCAGCACAGGGTACGAAGTGGAAAGCACTACATGACAATGTAGGAGGGAAGCTTCTAGAGGAAGGGAAACCCTAATTCAAAGTAGGGCCCATGGAGAATCTTCATTTCCTATATATGGAGAGGAGGAGAGCTATTGCCATTCATGCATATGTTTATGATATTGAATTGGTCATTTCGACTTCTTGAGCACGCTGGTTGTTCAGCCCGTCTGTAGCACTGTTTAGTGCATTGAGTGTCTCCATTCGAATATCTCACCCTCAGCCCCGGGGGACTTCGAGTGCCTGCTCGGGTGAGGTTGTTCCAACAATATTTTGCAGGAGAATTGGTGTTTGGCTTTCATAGTGGAGCAGCGTATTTATAAACTCCTCCACAGCGTTATTGTTGCAGCAGCATAATACTGTGTTGTAGGGTGTTGTAGTGGAGACTCCACAACACCTCTTCCATTGCTTGTTTTTCAGAGGGAGAGTCTTTCTTGTCTTTGGAGGATCAGTTTGGAAGCTTGGAGCTTATTTGCAGATCTTGGCATCAGGCCAGCTCATATTCTTGCCCCTACTGCGCAGTTTGCTCCAGTAACTGCGTTATTTTCCATAGTGCAATTGCTGCGGGGTTTTGCAGATTGTGAGATCTCAAGTGTAAGGATAAGCCTTCCACTTTGGAGACCGATTGGAAAAGGTTTACTTGAGATCTTTCATCTTATTCAGCCTTCTCTATCGAGTTCCAGATCGGAGTTGCAGCAACTGCCCAACAACTCCAACATTTTTCCATTTTGTATATTTCAGTCAATCCTCTAGAGGATTGATGTATTTGTGCTTCTAAGGCTTAGAGCTTTGCTCCCCTAGTGTATTTGAGCCATATAATGTCATATCTTTCAGTTATTATGTGATATGGAGTAGTACCCCTTATAAACTACGTCCTCATAGCTTGGGTTTATGCAGAAATAATGTTGTTCCTTCATATTCATGTACATGTATTATTGAGGCTTGCACTGCCTTTCTTGAGAGGTTGTTTCCTCAAGACTTGTACACTCTTTTGCTGCTGTACATTATTCTTGGCTATATGTTCATCTTCTTGTCTCACAGTTCATTGTATAACATGGTATGCTCATGTATGTGTTTGCATATTGTTGTAGCTCACTTTTGAGTAGGATTCTTCAAGCAGCTCTATAGACAGAGTCTGAAAAGGGCCAGATAGCCTCCAGATTTCACACTTCCTTAAGAAGGTGACACCTCCGGTAAATGCCCTCTCAGTCAATCTCTGGAATAGATTACTGATTGCTAACATTTCCAAAATAGGAATATTACAAGTCCTAAAAGACTCTACAAAACCATTAATTCCGTAAGATAGCTTTGGGAATTTAGAAACAATGGGCTTTTTCAGATTTACGAAATTTGCAAGTCAGCTGGTCCAACTGAAGACTTCCCCAGATGCTCAAACCTTTAAAAAAAAATTCCATGCACACTTAGATCTGAAATTTAGATTGATAGAGATTTAAGAAAATAAACATGAGACCTTTCAGAAAAATAGATATCTAGTTTTTCCATTAAATCAAAAATGTCATTTTATGAACCCAGAAAATTGCACAAGATGCCTGTATGCAGATTAATCCATGAAGGCCATCAACCATAAAAATGCAAAACAAAGTAGCAAAGTTTAGAGATAAATCACCACATAGATCTGGAAAAGGAACAACAAAGTTTGTAACCCCAAAGTCTTTATGCTTTATTCATCAAAAGGAATCACAAGAGCTTCCAAGAACAAGTGCACGATCCAAAGATCGGATGATTCAAAAACTAACAAAGACCTCTAATTTATAAGATAAAATCTCCAATGGCTAGTTCGGTTGATCCATGTCAAAATAATCTCGATCTTCGAAAAGATTTGATCATATTTTAATCTGGACAGTCGAAATTATAAATTTGAGGAAAAACGAATTTATCATTTAATTCCATTTTAATTAACTCAAAAATACTATTTTTGAATTAATTACCTCAAAATTTTGACTTTGACTTAACCACCTAGGCCCAAGGGTCCAAAATTTCTTGAAATTCTCAATATTCCCTTGGCCGGGGCTTTTAAAAAATCATTTTCTAAGGACCAACAAATTTTGCCTCTGAAGAATTTTGACTCACCTAGGACCTAAAATTAATTAAATTTCTAGTTTAAGATTTTTTAATTAATTTGACCAAAATTTTTAATTAATTGACTGAGAGGGGATTTAATTATTTTTTCCAACCCTCTTTACATAAGATAAATACATTTAGACACATGAAGGGGGAATACCCATTCGTATAGACCCTCAAATAGGTACCCAATTCTACGACTCAAAACATGATCTAGTAGACCAAGTAGCTTGTAATAAAATAATCTAGCCAAATAGCTAGGATTATTCCCAAACTACTTTTACAAGGACTCGATAGAAAACACTAGGACTCACTTAGCATGCTGATGACAAAATCCACCCTAGCTTTGAGGTGAAGCTGGAGGGGAAAACTCTGTCGATCACTTGTGTCAAAAAACACAAGTAAATCAGTGAGACAAAAAACCTCCTAGGATAGAAATTGTCACCAACATACTAGGCTTACCTAGGTTGTTACATACATGACGGTCTTACTTAGATCATTTACATCATAAACATGCAGAATGGGTTTACATTATCCATAAAATTGTCGACTGATGATGGAATCTGAATGGCGCGACCACGTCGAACATGATGAATCCCATTTGAAAAAATGGGGGTGTACTGCTATGGGGTCGTTGACAAAGTGTGGTCAACAGGGTGTATTGCATACTACTATGTACCCAAGGAGAAGAGGACCAAGCTAGAGCCCACTACAGAGAAGGGAATCTTTGTGGGCTACATTGAGACCTTGAAAGCCTTTCGGATTTATATTCCTGCACAGAGAAGAGTTGTTGTCAGGCGGGATGTGAAGTTCGAGGAGGACAGGGCTTTCAGGAGGTCATGGGAGTTAGAGTATCTGGATTCACCAAACCTTCAAGAGCAGCTGAGTCAGTCAAAGGGATCCAGTGGGCAGGGATCAGGAGGTACATCGATTACGGTGTCAGGTCCGTCAGTGAGCAGAGCCTCGCAGAGTCAGAGGGGTGGTGCTTCGGGCAGCATGCAGAGCAGTTCACTAGGTAGTCCACTGATGGACAGTTCACACCGTACTTCAGCATCTACAAGTACAGGTTCATGCAGGAGGACAACAGACAGACATTCAGGAGTTCAGGCTTCTAATGAGGATGGGGATTCTCCCTCTCCGGTGGGAGAAGTGTGCTCAGGGAAGAGGAAGCCCAAGTGGCTTCAAGATACCTTGAGAGAGGCCACATCTGTTACTGGGCCGAAGAGACGGGTCAGAGAGAGCAGAGCACCTGAGCAGTTTTGTAGCTATATGGAAATGGTTGCCATCATCGTTGACTCTGAGCCTTCTAGCTATGAGGAGGCAGCTATCCAGCAAGTCTGGAGAGAGGTCATGCAGAAGGAGTATTCTTCTATCATAAAGAATGATGTTTGGGAGGTGGTACCGAGGCCTGAGGGCAAATCCGTGGTTACTTCCAGATGGCTTTACAAGATAAAACACGCTGCAGATGGCAGCATCAAGAAGTTCAAGGCTAAATTTTTGGCTAGAGGGTTCTCCCAGGTAGAGGGAGTTGATTATGAGGAGACCTTCACTCTCGTGGCTCGATATACTTCCATTCACTCCATTATATCGATAGCAGCAAAGATGGGTTGGAAGATCCACCGGATGGATGTGAAGACCGCATTTCTCAATGGCTTCATACAGGAGGAGGTGTACATTGAGCAACCGTAGGGCTTTGAGGTGCATGGGAAGGAGTCCCATGTATGCAAACTGAAAAAGGCACTTTATGGCCTGAAGCAAACTCCTAGAGCTTGGTACTACAAGATTGATACATACTTGCAAGAGATGGGTTTCACGAAGAGTGATGCAGATCCAAACCTATACTTTATTGTGGTAGGTGAGGAGCCTCTCATTCTAGTGTTGTATGTGGATGACTTGGTCATTACGGGTGCAAAGAGACTCATAGAGGGCTGCAAGAGAGATCTTGTTTCAGAGTTCGAGATGAAGGACATTGGCTTGATGTATTACTTTTTGGGTTTGGAGGTGTGGCAGGAGTAGGGGCATTTCTTCCTGAGACAGGGGAAGTATATTGTGGACATCCTTAGCAAATTTCACATGGAGGATTGTAAACCCATGTCAACACCTATGATCACTAACTAGAAGAAACTTTATGCTTCAGATTCCGAGTTGGTGGATCCCACATTGTATAGATAGTTGATTTGTTCCTTGATGTATTTGGTCAACACTAGACCAGATATATGTTTTGCAATCAACACGATGAGCCAGTTCATGTGTGAGCCCAAGAGAGTGCACTAGGTTGCTATAAAACACATTTTGCGATACTTGTAGGGGACAATGGATTATGGTCTGGATTATAGACAGGGAGATGAAGTGAGATTGGCAGGTACACTGGTTCTGATTGGGCAGGTTGTGCTTCTAATAGGAAGAGCACTTCAGGGTGTTGTTTTGGGTTGGGTTCGACAGTTGTGTCGTGGTTCAACCAAAAACAGCAGTCAGTAGCATTGAGTTCAGCGGAAGCAGAGTACATGGTAGCTAGTCTAGCAAGTTGTGAGGCCATATGGCTTCGCAAGATGTTGTTTGGCTTATTTGGTCAACCATTGAGACCTTCAGTGATTTACTATGATAATCAGAGTTGCATTAAACTCACAGAGAATCCAGTGTTTCATGACAGTTCAAAGCATATCGGGATCAAATATCATTTCATCAGAGACTATGTTAAAGCTTGAGTATATTCCCACAAATGAGTAGGTAACAAATATATTCACCAAAATCGTACCACTGGGCAAGCATGTCTACTTCAGAGACAAGATGGGTGTGGTGAAGAACACTTTCCTCGGTAAGAGTGAGTGTTAAAATTTGGGTACCAAAGGACAAGTGGTTCCCTAAGGCTTTGATCTTTGGCCTAGGGAAAAGTGTCCAAATGTATTTAACTTTTTCTCCTAAAGTGACTTTATAAGTGGTAAAGTCAAATCTAATTTAAAAGTGACTTTATAAGTGATAAAGTTACTAAGTCTAATTTTAAAGTGACTTTAATAAAGTCAATGTGAAATTAGAAAGTGAAAAGTGACCTTGGAAATAAAAGACTAAGAGGGTCTTTATTAAAGTGGGGTGAATTAAAAAATAGAAAATGAGATTTAAATGCACATTTAATCTCAGCCCTAGATCTAAAGCTATCTCAGCCATTGGGTTTAGGGATTCCGCAAAAGTCACTTAGGGTTAGGTTAAAGGAGGAAAAGAAGAGAAAAGGTCATTCAGTCTCTCATGAGCAGATTGAGAGAAGAGAAGAAGAGAGCAAGGAGATTTTCTGAGTAGTGAGGTGAAGGAGAGCAGAACCTTGGCACGCATACCGAGGCAGCATTTCAGCAAATCTGTACAACTAGGTTAGCACACAGTTCAAGGCAAATTTGGGCACGAGTTTCAAGGCAAAACTGTGCAGCAACTTTGGCACGCATTCCTAGGCAGTCATATAGCGGTTTTGGCACAGATTTCGACGAGCATTTATTACTAGCTTTTAGGCACAGATTTCGAGACAGTCCGTATAGTGAGCTATTGTCCCTGTGCACAGAAACCGAGGCAAAAATAGTACATTTATTGTTGTCCCTCTACACGCATTTCAAGGAGGTCGTACAACAACATTTATTGTTGTTCTGCACACTTTTCAAGGAGGTCGTACAACAACATTTATTATTGTGTTTTCTGGGCACAAAATTCAAGGAGTCTGTACAACATTTATTGTTGTCCCTGTTTTACTATTTGCACAATTTTCGTGGAGGTGGTTAAGCACGAAAAAACGAGATAAGTTGTATTTGTTTGGTTGCTAGAATTTTCTATGTATTTCTATTTCATTGTAAAAGAAAAATTATCAGAAATAAAGGGGAGTTCTCGAACTGGTTTCCCCCAAGAGTTGTAGGGGGTTTTTCCAGGGTCATAATGACCAAAAATCAGCGTGTCATTTTTTGTGTGTGGCTGAAATAATTTCCGAGTTTTATTTCTGCATTTTCTAGCACTTTGAAATTTCCAGAATTTGTGTTTTCATAAAATATTTATTATTTCCAGCTTGTTGAATGTATGTTTATGGGAATGGGCATTTAACTACATGGGAGTAATAAGAAGAAACTAATAACCGGGGTTGGGCTAAAATTTATACACTCCTAGGGTTAGGTTTTTGGATGTTTAGGGTTTTCCATTGTTTCTCAGTAATATATAGGCTTTCAAGCCTCATTGTAACACAGAGTTCATAGGCTTGTAGCTGCCACATCTCTTCCCAGAGATAAGCTACCAGCGCCCTAGCTAGTTTATTTCCATCCTGTCTGTAAACAAATTTCAACTATTTGATATTAATGAAATGAAGTGTTATTTCTGTTGCATCTTTGTATTTATGGTTATATGTGTATTCTGTTGCGTTCCTGCATAAATTCGGATCACTGGTATCAGAGCAGTATGCTCTTTCTCGATCCTTCTTTGAATGTCCCCAACGAGGTCGAGGTATAAGGAGTTAGGGCTCGATCTGGTTGAACCCTTGAAAGATCAGCCTCGCAAACCCCGACGATTGCCCATGGGGGACGAAAAGAAAGACGAGGGAGTAGGAGATCCTATCAAAATATTGCTCGAGGAGGCCCTTGAAAAACAAAGGAACGCGATCATGGATAACTTCGCCCAGATCCTTCAACGACTACCCACTGGTGGCGCATCTGCATCCAGCAATCACTCTGGAGGTGCAACCCCTTTTAAGGTACAAGATGTTGTCGCTCCTAGAGACAGTCTAGAGTTGTGATAGACCAGTGCCTAGGACATCTTAGCATAGCAAGGAGCATATAATATAATGTAGGAAGTTGTCAGCTTCAGCTCACATGCTATCTCCTGTAAACTGGGAAATGAAATAGAATGGGACCAAACTCTCAGAAACTGACACAGGAAAAGAGATACTGCAGAGGCAAGATGCAGAACTCTAATACAAAAGCAACAGACAATTTAGAGACAGTTCACTGCAAAGCGGGCCGATTCAGAAATACTTCACAGACATAAATTATCGGAGGGTGTATGTAGTGAAAGAAATATTAAGAAGATCCTAGTTAACATTGAGCTGATACCCAAATATACAATACCACCATGCATGGGCTTATCAATCTAAGAATCCATACATGATAATAGCATTTTAAAAGCACCCTCCCAAAGCAACTAATATAGCAGAAGTATGGTTTAGATAAGTAATGGAACATAATATCATGCATGAGCCATATTTAAAGCGCTTGACTGATTCGAGCATGGGCATCAACTAGGATGAATCTATACCAGAAATCAGTGAGCCACTCGCATTCCAAAACATGATACCAGAAAGATGGATGAAATGAAATGTTCTATTAATATAACACAATAAAGAGAGTTACAGACTGTGAAATACCAAAGGCCAGAATCCCCTTTGACAGATAGAACTCCTCCTCACTGAGACCCTATGGGCTCTGAGCCTCCATACAAGAATTTTACAAAATGTATGCAAAAAGCCTTTCACTGCATTATTTTCTGATAAAAATCTGGAACCCTTACAATGCGTTTCTTCATGGTTTTTATAGGAGAATCCAAAACCTAGTAAATGAAGTAGGTGATGAACATTTAATTGTATCATTAAAACAAAATGGTGGAAAAGTGCCCACCCATACTGCTTGACGGCGCTGTAGCGCTGGATGTACTTTGCGGCCTGTTAACTGAAATAAATGCACTGGGTAAAAATCTCTTCAGGAACACGATATAGGGATAACCATACTAAAATTTTGTCCTTTCCTGAAGGTAAATTTTGCTGAAATGAAGCCTGGAGGATATTGTTTTTTGTGTATATATCTTTCGAATGATATGCAAGATCTTCAACCTGGTACTCTGCTTCAGAAGGCTAGGACAAGGCCCCCAAAATCTTCAGCTACCTGCCTTTAATTCTCTGCTGATCACTGATATTCTTTATCTGCCCCATTGATATCTCCATCTATGAAATCGGCGCCTTGAATGCCCCTGCAGGGTTTGACAAATTTTACCCCTGCTTCTTTAATGAAAGCCGTGTCATAACAGCTTCCCAAATCCTTTTTCCATAATTCTGCCTCTGATAAATGGTCCTTTGGAGTGTACTCGGCTTTTGTAATGGAGGCTGGAACTTATGATAATTCTTCGTCGCTATAAACCTGCAAAACCCGAGAACATGTTAAGAAATCCAAGCATATGAGGATGGAAGGTGTGGCGGGGTTAATGGAAGTGGTCGTACAGACTAGTGAAATGGTGAAGCGGCGCAGGGTGGTGACGAAGAAAATGCAGCACAACAGTGTGGGATGACCATAGAGAGAACTAATGAAATGCGGAAATGAACGTGAAGATACGTAAGGAACGAAGAAATGAGCAAGATATAGGTCTAGGGTGGCGGAGAGCACGTGGAAGCAAACTGGAGGACAGGCGGCACGATATCAAAACAACGAGGAATGGATGACGTGGAGGATTGACTTTGGGAGCTGGCCAAAAGCGGGTGAGCAGATCTTGACTGCCCGATCTCGGGAGGAGATCGACGGTTAGAAAAGCGTCGGAGGCAATGGACTGTGGACCAGGAGCACTGTACACTTGGACTAAAACTCGTGCAGCTTCGAAGCGCGACGACCGTCGGATGAAGGCCCTCAGATCGGACGGCTGTGATGAATATCGCTGCATGACTTTGGTCGAACATTAATGCGCGATGGAGGGCGGTATTCGGGCCGTACGCGGGGACATGTGGTGAACGCTGTATGGAATCGCTGGCCCAAGGAGGAATACCGCCTACCGCCGAAAGGCGGTGCGATACATACCACCTGGTTTTGAACAATGTTTTGGGCGTGGGGACCACAACGGCGGGAGGGCTGAGGTACGTTGATCTATGGCCTGATCGGACGGCTCAGAACGTGCCCGGTATTCTTTGATAAGCGCCTAGTGCCTTTGCTCTCGGTTCTGGCTTTTGGTCCCGTGGAGGAAAGGAGCAGAGGCTTAGCAGAAGGGGCTAGGCCTGTGAGATTTTCGGCTTTACAATCTGTGGCTTTTTATAATGTAATCTGAGGGCGGGAAGGCAATGATAGTCGTAGAAATGATTTTTTAAGGCTGGAAGAGGGGATTTGCAGGATTATAAGCCAGTTTGCCTGTGGAATTTTTATAGGAATCCGATTATGATCAACACAAGTAAACTTTGACATTCCCATATTTGATGGGCAAATAGATGCAGATGCCGTAGTTAGATGGTTGAATATATTAGAGAGATATTTCTCAGTTCATGACTTTTCCGACTAGGAGAAGATTATTTTTTCACTGCTCAAAGTCGCCCCCCATGTCGAGGACTGGTGGGAAACCTACTATGAGAAAAAGGACGAGGGGGAACCCTCTCTGTTCTCAGTCATACCCACTTGAAATTCTTTCCGAGACGTCATCAAGGAACAATATTATCTCGTGGGGAGCTATGAGGACAAGTACATACAATGGACTACGCTATGGAAGCAAAGGGATCAAGATGTGTATGAGTTGACGAATCTGTTCCATACCCTGCGCACAAAGTTGGGTATCAAAGATTCGGAGAAACATTTGGTGTTGAAGTACCGTAGTTGTCTGCATAGATACATTTAAGAGGAAATGGAGTTCCTTGACATCTCCTCGCTTTGTATGGCATATCAGTATGCTGCTAAGATTGAGCAGAAATTCAAATAGAAGAAGTGAGACTTTGGATCTACGAATCAAAAGCAAGTGAAAGGTACCCCCATACCGCAGAACAAAGGACAAAGCCAAGATATGGTGGCCCAAGACAACCTGCCAAAGCCGCAAGCAAAGAATAACACTGGGAAGCGAAAGGACATAGGAAAATAGTGTGAGTTCCATAGGAGCTCCACTCAACACAAGTGAGTGTTGAGCCAAGCAGTCACTGGTGGCCGAGATGAAGGCTTCTGAATCAGATGCATGCTCCGACATTGAATCAGAACCCGAGAAGGAGAATGACAGAGGGAAGCAGATTATCGATGCGGAGCCCAACGCCATTGTTACCACCACAAAGATCCAAAAGGAAGGATCGGAAGATCCAGAGGAGGAGCATCTCTTCCACTCCCATATGTGGGTAAAGGGTTCCCTGCTACACTTCATTGTCGACAGTGGGAGCCAAAAGAACCTCATTTTAGCAGAGGTCATGAAGCAGTTGGGTTTTTCGACCACAGCACACCCACAGCTGTACACCATAGGGTGGCTTGACCAAGAACGAGATCTCTGCGTCAGCCAGCAGTGTTGCCTTCCCTACACATCAAGCCCTTCACTGATGAGGTATTATTTGACATTGCTCCTCTTGATGTTTGTGATGTATTATTAGGCCAACCATACTTGAGGAAGCGACATGTTGTGTATGGGTCCCGGTCTCACACTGTTATTGTTACTTTGGAAAATTAGTTGTATAAGATACCAGAGGTACCACTGCTTGTTGCTATCTCTTTGGTTACTGCAAAACAATGTAGTGAGCTCATTTCCAAAACCGAGAAATTTGTTTTCCTAATGATCCGCCATTAGGGCAAGAAGAAGATTGTGGCCACGACCTCCAGACAGGGCTCCTTCGCACAACAACAACAAATGGACAAGATCGTGGAGGAGTACTGGGACATCTTCACCTCACCCACAGGGGTGCCTCTGCACTGTCAAGTCAAGCACCCCATCGATCTGACCCGAGGTGCGTCGCTGCCCAATGGACCGATCTATCGGCGCTCTGTTCTGGAGAACGATGAAATCAAGAGGCAGATTTAGGAGCTGCTATAAAAAGGTAACATTCGGCCAAGTTCATCGCCCTGTGGGAGCCCGATCGTGTTGGTGCAGAAGAAGTATGGGACTTGGAGACTCTGTATTCACTATTGGGCACTGAACAAGATCACTGTCTGGAATAGGTACTCGATCCCATGGATTGATGACCTTCTAGACCAACTCAAAGGGGCAAAATATTTCAGCAAGATCGACTTGAAGTCCGAGTATCACCAGGTACCAATCGAACCGTCCAATATGTGGAACACTGCCTTCAAAGCCAAGGAGGGTCTGTTCGAATGGCTGCTCATGCCTTTCGGGTTGACAAATGCTCTCGCAACCTTCATGAGGTTGATGGATGACATCTTGTGGCCTTTCACCAACTCAATTGTAGTAGTGTACTTGGATGACATCCTGATCTTTAGCCAGACTTGTGAAGAGAACCTCCACCACATCCAATAGGTCCTCCAAACACTGTGGAAACACAAGTTGTGTGCCAATTTGGAGAAGTGCACTTTTTGCATGACCCAAGTTCAGTATCTGGGATACATTATTGATGAGCGGGGGGTGCATGTGGATCCAACCAACATCCAAGCCATTCAAGATTGGCCAGCCCCAACCACTCTAACAAAGATTCGCAGCTTTCTGGGTCTTGCTAATTTCTAGAATAGGTTCGTGTTGGGGTTCTCTCATATCACTTGGCCCTTGAGTCAAGTCACCAAGGGAGGAGCGAAAGCAAAATTCTTTTGGTCGGAATCTCAACAGAAGGCGTCCGTAGAATTGAAACATCGCCTCTATTGTGCCCCAGTGCTCACATTACTAGACTTGCAACAACCATTTGAAATCAAGACAGATGCCTTTGACTATGCTATTGGAGCAGTTCTTACTCAACAGGGGCATCAAGTGGCATATCACAGTGAGACACTGTCCGACACAGTCCGAAAGTATCCCACTTATGACAAAGAGATGTATTCCATTGTGCAGGCTTGCAGACAATGGAAGCATTACATTTTGGGAAAGGAAACGATCATCCAAACAGACCACCGACCCCTGCAGTTCATAAAGACACAAGGGAAGTTGCAGCACGATCGCCATCAGAAGTGGTCCACATATCTGCAATAGTTTCATTTGAACATCAAGTACAAGAAGGGTAGCACCAATAATGTTGCAGACTGCGTCAGCCGACCACTGATCGTGGCAATAACCATCGTGCTCAACTCTTGTGGGCACGAGACTTCTGATTGGCCGCTTCTCTACAAAAGCGATCCAGAATTTGGCCACACATACAAGACGCTCTTGGAGGGTAACTGAGTTCCAAAATTTCACCTCCAAGATGCACTACTATGTCACCTGGGACACCTTTGTGTTCCTTCAAGCAAGCGTGCCAAGATGATTTGGGAAGCGCACTACAGTCGAGTCATTGGGCATTTCGGGGTCGAGAAAATAGTGGCAGTACTGCAGAAGTATTTCTATTGTCCAAACCTTCAACAAGATGTCGGGAATTACATCAGATCCTGCACTGCCTGCACCATTGCCAAACCAACCATCAAGAAGCAAGGCCTCTATACTCTGTTGCCTACCCATAGTTGACCTTGGTAATCCATCTCCATGGATTACATGTCGGGCCTTCCTTCTACTAAGCATGGAAATGACTGTGTTTTCGTGGTTGTCGACAGATTCTCGAAGATGGCCATTACGGCGGCCTGCAAGAAGAATATCATAGCAGAAGCCACTGCTAAACACTTCTTTGAACGAGTGTGGGTACACTTTGGGATCCCACAGTCTATCATCTCAGATCGGGACAGCAGGTTCCTCAGTACATTTTGTTCCAGCCTCTGGTCAATGTTGGACACCAATCTCACCAAGTCCACAGCTTTCCATCCCCAAACCGATGGCCAGACAAAGGTCGTCAACAGGATGATCGTACACATTCTGCGCATGTACAACTCAAAGCATCCACGCACATGGGATGAAAGCCTCCCCTATGTACAACATAGCTATAACCAGGCCCTCCAAGGCTCAACCGACCACAGCCCCTTTCAGGTGGGCTTGGGATTCTAGCCACTATGTCCCATTGACGTAGCCATGCCATTTACAGCTACTCAGGCTAATTCGACTCATGTCCAGTTTGAAGCTGAGAAGGCGAACAGCTTCATTGAGTGCATTCAGCACATTCGCCAACCGGTTCATGACAGATTGGACAGAGCGCTAAGTACAAGCAGCAGCATGATCAACATCGGGTGCAACACAACTTCCAGGTGGGCAACAAAGTGTGGCTACATTTGTAGAAGGAGAGCCTCGCTGGACCCCACCGCAAGCTTCGCCTGCTCCGATATGGGCCATACACCATTACCAAGGCTGTAGGATACAATGCCTTCAAGCTCAGTATTCCACCATTCCTTGGTCTGCACCTAGTGTTCAATGTCGACCGCCTTCGGCCCTACTTTCCACCTCTACTGGACACATCCAACATGGCAGAACAACTCACACCAACAGAGTTAAACCCAAACTGCATGGAACAAGCCACAACTAATCGGATTATGGACACACAGATCAAGAACACCCGCCAGCAGAGGATCCAACTATATCGAGTTGTCAAAGCAGGTCAACTCCTTCACTAGGGCAAGTGGCTCACCAGGGACCAAGTTTAGCAGAAGTTTCCTCATCTCATGGAGGAACTCAAAGCAATGGGGACCATTTCTTCCTAAGGGGGAGGAATGATCCAGGTGGATATTGGTGGCCACCCGCCTATTCCACTTGGACCCCCACCGTTGTTCTTTCAGCTTTTCAGTTTCCTTAATTGTAGCACAATTTACTATTTTTTGCATTTTTTTGGTCATGAACTTCCGGAGCCGTTTTGAGGCCATAAATGACGTTTTTTGGGCATCAAACCTCTAGCAAAATGTGAGTCTATTCCGGACTTGACATTTGTTGTCAGCAGTTGTAGTCCTCGGATATATCTTTCTAACGATGTATCATGTGCGTCAAATGGAGATAGTATGCCAAAGTTACAACCCTTGGAAATTATTGTACCAATTTACCCTGACGGGGCCCATATTCTGGCATTTCATCTCCTAGGGTTAGGTTTTTGGATGTTTAGGGTTTTCCATTGTTTCTCAATAATATATAGGCCTTCGAGCAGAGTTCAGAGGCCTGCAGCCACCACATATCTTCTCAGAGATAAGCTACCAACTCCCTAGCTAGTTTATTTCCATCCTGTCTGTAAACAAATTTCAGTTATTTGATATTAATGAAATGAAGTGTTATTCTTGTTGCATCTTTGTATTTATGGTTATATGTGTATTATGTTGCGTTCCTGCATAAATTCGTATCAGTATCGGGACAGGTTGCAGCATACAAGAGCACGTCGAGGAGTGTAGTGATAGTAGATACTTGGTGGTATGCAGTGACACACGATGCGGCGCAACAGGCACTTGGAGCGTTGCCTCCAAGAAGACTTATGGATAAGGTCATTAGGTGTACCATTGGATGCATCTCACCTAGGATCGATGAGGACATTGTTGAGCATTTGGGGACACCATGTTTAATGGAGACAGGGCTTCGAGGGGGTTATCAGTAGATCCAAGGCGGAGATAGGGTTATCCGTAGGAGTACTCTTAAACATTCTGGCAGACTCTTGATCATACCCTTTGGGACATAGCCACCCATCATCCTCCGGTGTTGCTTACAGTTGCAAAGTATTTGGTTGTTTCCCCTTGACACGCTCCATTCAGACAGTAGGGCATGGGAGGTTCACCCTAGGCAGTTGGATGAGACACAGAGTGTCATGGGCTGGAAGGAGACTCTCCCACTGAGACACTTGGTAGGTGCATGAGTTGATAGATACAAGCATAGAGATGGTGTGGTTGATTATCGAGGTAGCATATGTTCCACCCCTGGGCTCACACTTGGGGAGGTGACCAAGAGGGAGTTGCACGATGCATTTTCAGCTAGACAACTCGAGGCATTAGGTGAGCATGAGGTGCGGGGGATGGTAGTCCTTGTTGACAGGATGATGCCTAGGCTCCCGGTAGTGTCGGGTCACATCATCAGGAGCTGGGATAGCAGATCTTGCTGTGTGATTTGGTAGGCGCAGAGCAGTTGGTTATTTGCGACTATTCGCGACATAGGCTCCTGATGCTCAATGCCTACCTATTGGACACCTACAGGAGTCAAAGACGGGGCACAGAGGGGTCCCAACCGCTAGCAGCATATCACAACAGCAAGCAGAGAGGATTGGGGATTGTGTACCTCTAGTATGGTTATGGTATCCAGGGATCCAGTGGATTGGTCGTGTACTCCACTCCTCAGTGAGCCTGGTCAGGATAATAGGTGAATTGATTCATTCACAGGAGGGAACATGAGGGACTACTGAAGCCCTCACCATAGGGCGAGGTAGATTGTTGCTCAGGATTGGGGCCAGCCATGGAGTGATAGGCATTGGCACTATTGAGTCGCTTTGGCAGGTTGGGCCTAACCTCAATCATCTCATAGATTGTGGCCGAGAGTTATGTGAGAGGAGGCTCTGGTACGAGCATGCTAGACAGTTAGTGATGACTAGGGGTTCGCGGGGTCAGCAAGACAATTAATTGTTGCGATGGGCATGGGACCCTAGTGTCACAATACTTGGAGGTTCAACTACCCATAGGGGTGAGTTGGCTTCTATAGGGGAGGGTCATTTAGATTTCAGTGATTCGCTGATGGCGTGGGCGACTTCATTAGCATGGCAAGTTGGACAGCAGGAGGATTACATGAGGATCTCATGCAGGAGATACTTCACTCACATAGGGATTGAGTTGTATCTTCAGGGGCCCACAATTAGAGTGCATGAGATGGACTATTCGGTAGGGCAGCTTCATGAGGATTTGGACAGAGTTTTAATGAGATGCTTTACTTATTTGCAGTAGACAGAGGGCTTCTAATGCCCATATCTGGCAAGATAGTGAGTGGAGCAAGTGGTGCTTCATGTTGATCAGGTTGGCTTGGGATCCTGGTATTGAGGGACCCCTTCACTATAGGACAATATAGATATCAGGTATGATCCAATGGCACATTTGGGACCCTGGTGAAGTTTGCAGTGATAGTGGGAATCCAAAGTCAGAGAGGGCACTTGTTTAGGCATTGCTTGAGGACAAGCAATTTTTGGTGGGGAGGATTGTAATGTCCCCAATTTTGATTTTTCATCCGAGGGAGTTAATGGAATTTAATGGGGAGGTGCTAAGCATAGCACAATTTTGTAAATTGAGCATTGGAGATATTTTTGGCGTATGGGACTTAGGAGAAATAGAAAATTATTTTGCTAGTGGGATGTGAGGTGCACACCTACAAGAAATACGCACAATTGGAGAGAAAATCGAATTGCTAAGGGAAGCAAGTCAAAATATTGGATGGAGGGACCCACATGAGAGGGCTAGAAAAATTATAAATAGGAGCATAGAAGCTATTAGGGGTCTTTTGTTCACTCATCTATTTTCTTTGTTGTTCAAGTGGTTTAGCTAGGTCACAAGTTTCTCTTAGCACAAAGTTCTCCAAGGGGAGAATTCACCCTTCTTTCGGTGGACTTTGAGTGCCACCCTAGGAAGGCAAGCTATTGCTACTTTGGTGAGAGGGTTATGGAGTATTGCAGCACATTTCAGCGGATAACTTCAACCAATTCGTACTCCAGGGAGGACATAGTAGAGAAACCGTATCACTCATCTCAGTTAGCTTCCGAGGGTATTTTGTCAGGAGAAAATCAGTGGACTTGCTTGAAGGAGAGCTCAGCCTTTGAGGAAAGTTTTGGAGTTGGAGGTGACTGCTATTGAGGGGAACGAATTTATCTTCCTAGGGCCTGTGCAGGGGGTCACTGGACAACATGTTTGTGGAGTTAAGTTCAGCTATCTTGTGCTGGGATTTGATGTAAAACCTCTCCCCTACATCCGGGAAAATTTCCTAGACCATTCCTATTGCAAATTGAGGAGAAATAAGGTGAGTTTGCAACAAATAGAGCCACTAGGGACGCAATCTCTACTAAAGAGTGCATAGCACCAATTTTGGGTAATTGCGGGAGGTCGGAATTAGCCCGAAACATTTATGGGTTTTGACGGTCAGGGGTCAAGGAGTTGGCTCCTAATTTTGCAGAAATTTTAGAGAAGTTTTGGTGCTCCAAACAGCAGAATTATTTGGCAGCCAATGGGGAGGAGAGAACTGAAATTTTGGGTCCCGGATGGTCGATAGAATTTGCCAAAACCAAGTCTGGGTTTTTTTGGGTTTTTGGCAAGGATCCCAGCGCTAATTTTCCAAAATTTTCTGGGCGGATTTGAGGGATCAAATCAAGGTCTCAACCCAACCAGCAATGCAGAATTACTGAGCCAGCACAGATTTCTGGAAGATAAACGCCTACATCAATTGGGCATTGACATATTGATCAACTGAGGCTTGTAGCTTGCCTTGTGCAAGCCCAGGTGCACTCCTATTTCGCATTGTACTCCGGCAGTTATATATTTAATAAAATTGTTTATTTGGCGTGTTTGGAGCATTTTATGTTTCATGGGTGTGTGCTGAAAAATTATTTGTGTTGAATTTCTTTGCATGTCTTTGCTTATCACTGTTAATTCCCATTAGGAACATTACATTGTCTTGGTCAGACCATGGCTAGTCCCTTGAAGTTCACTTCAGGTTCCTCTCATCCTATATACGATTGGAGGGCCTTTGGTAAGCTTACTTGCAGACTCATGGTTTTATAGAAGCCTGATTTTGTAGGGGTGATCATCAATGTATGGGCTAGTCCAACCCGAGTCAAGGTTCTAGGAGGAGCTTCTAGGATGAAAATAAAGAGTCACTTAGATAAAATTAAAGGGAGGAGCTTCTAGGATGAAAATAAAATAATAAAATAAATGTGCTTCTAAAAGGTTGGAGAGAGATCCATAAGTCCTTAAAAAGAGGGGAGAGCAAATCATTGGGGACATCTTGGATTTGGATATTTTCTCTTGGAGAGTTCTTTTGGGAACTTGGTTTTCAGGTTCGGAGAGCCCTAGGATGAAAACCCTAGGGGTTCTTGGTGTGTTGGACGAAACCCCAACTCACTAGTGGGAGGTTTCATTCAGAAATCTCATTGAGCTTCATCAGCATCAGTTGGTGAACAAATCTGGAGCAGATCTGTGGATTAGGGTGAGGATCACCCAGATCTCCAATTTGGGCTTTATTTCTAGTGATGTAACAGCTAGTCTTAGCCATTTGCTGGTGAATATTTAATATAACAATAAGGCTGAATTTTGTTGAGTCTACTGCATGTCTTGTGTTTATTCTCAGTTGCAGCATTTCCAGTTTCTTTCACATCTGCAATTTAATTTGTGCTGATAAAATTGTACAATTTTATTATGATGTATTGTTCTAAAATGAATTGTTGGGGATTTTAGCCAAATAATCTGAAAGGAATATTACATTCTAATTTCCCAGATAATAGTAATGCAAACTTGGATCAATTAAAAAATAAGTTTTTTGAACAATGGGCTAAGAAGAAGGATATTAGGTTCCTCTTAAACGCACTCACAAGCATCAAACAAACTGAAAAAGAAACAGTGGAAGAATTAACATTAGGTTTGACAAAATAGTCCAAGATATTCCTGACACCCACAAACCCCCTGTTCAAACCATGTTAACGTATTATCTAAATGCTTATCAAGGTTACTTTGCTTTCTTCCTCAATCAATCCAAAGCCAAAAATATAGGTGAGGCTGAAGAAAATGCCAAAGGAATTGACACTAGTCGAGCATTTCCTTGCAATCCTGATATGACAACACCAACTAAATCCTAGACAAAATCCCATTATAAGAACCTTGAATCAAATTACAAAGCTTCTACTTTTAATCCAAGTAATTCTAATGATCCAATCATTCTCATCACAAAACAACCCAAAGATTTTCAATTGTCTATGAAGGAAATGGTGCAAGGGAAACAGGCCATGCAAAATAAGATAATTGAATTGAAAAGAGGTCAACAATCTTTTCACCCTAGAAATAATTTTCAACCTAAAGGAATTTATAAGGCTTCCTCACAAGGTCATAAACCTCTAAATCCTTTAGAGTCTAATAATGTCTTAGATCAGTTTAACCCTCTCTTTTGTGGAGTTTGTAATGCGTTCCTCTTAGAGCAATATGATATTTAATCTTCAAACAAATATATACCTTCTAACCCTTTTTTTAATGACCATTTTTTTTTAAATCAAAGAATTTACTTTTTATAACCTTGACCTTTCCTTTAGGGAGTTAAATTAGCTTATATATATATATATATAATTTCCCTCTTTTTATCTTTAAAACTCCTTTATAATAATCCTTTCTATATATGTCTCATCGTGGGATGATCGAGTGGTTGAAACAATGGGATGTTATCCCCTCCACCTGGTTTCAAATCCCACGAATGGACATCTTTGGCCTATAGTTAGAAGGCTCAAGGATTATGTAACATTCCCAATTAGCAGCAACTAATTGGTAACATTAATTTTGGCCAGTTTTGCTTTTCTAAAGTTAATTTAGTTAATAAAGTGTGTGATGAGACACATAACCACACTTAGGAAACAAATCATTCCCTAAAGTCACTTAAGCATATATTTATTTTTGACAGCATGGGACCCAGGAGGGTGAAGTGGCAGCGTGAGGGAAGAGGTTGCGTGGGCGGCGTGGGCCCATGACAAAGCAGTGAGAGAGAGACAGCGCAGTTTGGTGGGGCCTGGGAGAGAGCAAGGCTCTCAAAGCATAAAAAGGGAAAGAGGCTCCTCATTCTCTCATTCTATTATGCATCTATGATTTCTGTCTTTTGACATTGTGCACGCTTTTGTTGTTGAGCGAAGTCTGCAAGTGTTGTTCAGCACACTGGGTGTCTCCGAGCGAAGATCCCAACCTCAGCCCCTGGGAACTTTGAGTGCCTGCTCGGGTGAGGAGTTCTATCCATCGTTTTGCAGGAGGGAGCCATAGCATCTTCAGCCAGGAGTTACGCATTTGCTTGGGCAGCGCAATCTCTTGGAGAGATCACGCAGTTTGTGGTGGAGGCAATTCCGGGAGTGAGGATTTGTCAGGGGTTTCAGCCCGAGATAGTGTGAAGGGATCAGCCCTTCACTATTTCATCATTTTGGTACAAGAGGAGGCCATTATTTGTAGAGGATCATTCAGGGCCAGTGTATTTCACTGGGATAGCGTTATTTCCTAAGGGAGGTCAAATTTCAGGGTCATCCATTCCGGGATTCCTTTTCGAGCTTTTCTAGAAATTTGGAGGAGAGCACATTCCCAGAGTTTCATATTTTTCCGAGCAGGGGAACAGCCCCAAAGAGCTATCCCATTCCAGTAGTAACAGCAATTCGACAGCAGCAACAGCAACAACATTTGGAGATTACGCAGTCCTTGACAAAGTAGCCATTCCTTGAGCATTTCAGAGAGTATTTCCTGCTTGCCTTGTGCAAGCCAAGGTGCCATCATTCTGATCACCTTTGTACTCATTGTATCTTTCAGTTACATAATTAAATGGCTCAAGCGTTTCTCCATATTTGCATTGTTTATGTGATGTCTCTCTATTTGTTGTAAACACTTGTTTATGTTGCTTTATATCACTGTTTATTTCTATTCGGAATATTACAGTGGTATCAGAGCTCATAGACTTGGCTCAGCCTGTGGAGTAGATTTTCTATGTCACCAGCAGGAAAACCATATATCACTTACCGGGGTAGAAAATACAACGACCAAGAGCGGAGGCTTGAGGCCACTTTTGGAGAGGGGGATTGCATTCCTGTAGTGGACGCAGAGGAGGAAGAACCAATGGCAGAGGAGAAGGATGAAGGGAGAGAGTTCGAGTAACTCCTCCTAAAGTCTATGCAGGAGTTATCGAGGAGGATAGAAGAGGTGGGGTAGAAGTTTACTGCAGACTAGAGACAGCGTGAAACCCCAAGGAGTTTTCACATTAGAGAAGGGTCCGGCACTTCCCACCATTTGTAGGAGCAGCTCAGAGCGCAGCAAGTTGTGTCACTTACTCCCCCACGTTCTACGATGCCCACATTTCTAGCTACAGGTACCGGAACGGGAGCACCTCAGGAGCCGTAGCTGGTTCATATGGGGGATTATTCTGTCGAGTATCGGTCCTATGGGCGAGAGTTTGGTGAAGCCCTCACTTTCCATGACTTTGTTCAGCTCAAGAAGGACAACCAACCCTGTAACCAGAATAGAGGGGGTAGATACACATAGGATGAGGACGTACAGCGTAGAGTGGGCAGGTTTTCTTGCCAACATTTGATGGGTCCTCAAAATGCTCGACAAAGGCTTGGGTGGAGAAGTTGGATATTTATTTCCAGCTCAACCAAATGGCAGAGGGAGAGGCCATCAAGGTGGCAGCACTGCACCTGGAGGGAGAGGCCCACGATTGGTGGTTCCACAGGATGGCCACGCTGGGTCACTCAGCAGTGACAGCGTATGCAGAGTTTACACGAAGACTGGTAGAGCGGTTTCACCGGAGGGATCCAGAAGAGCACTTTGTGGAGCTGACCAAGCTCAAGCAGACCAGGAACCCGGAAACCTACATTTCCGAGTTCTTGAGGCTTTTAGTGATGGTGCCTGACTTGTCCTCATCCAGGATGATATAAATGTTTATTGATGGATTGGCAGAACCTCTGCATGGATTAGTCAAATCCACGAGGCCTGCTACACTCCATGACGCAGTTGGGAGGACCAGGGACTCACAGGATGCTCTACCTAGGACCAGAGCTTCTTTCCCCTAGAGACCGGCATTTCAGCCGAAGGGGAAGGACACAAGGGTTCCACCTCCGAGGGGGAACCAAGGCCAAGGGCCTTTGGACGATGATACCAGGAGAGATTTGCGACGGAGGAAGCTATGCTTCACATGCTAGGAGCCATGGGCCTCGGGACGTCGATGTGCCATAGGGAAGGCACACTACATAAAGGTCTTCTCCGACAATGACGGGGAAGAAGATGCATACAAGGAGATAGAGGCAAGAGGCAGCGTTGTAGTGCAGAGAGGGGATCATCTACCACCTCCACTACCAGGAGCAGGAGGGGCAGCGTTTGCACCTACTGGGGGAGTCCTTGCTTCTTTGCGAGGGGTTCCCAAGTATTTGACACTGCGTGTCTGGGGCACCGTGCAGGGACAGCGTGTTTCAGTGTTGGTTGATAGTGGGG
This sequence comes from Pinus albicaulis, assembly GCA_034641835.2. Taxonomy (NCBI): domain Eukaryota; kingdom Viridiplantae; phylum Streptophyta; class Pinopsida; order Pinales; family Pinaceae; genus Pinus; species Pinus albicaulis. The sequence continues at coordinate 919,706,239 of CM076584.1, read as the reverse complement.
CTACCCACAACTTTATTGATGCACAGTTGGTAGAGCGGAGGGGAATACTGACAAAGAGCTTTGATGAATTTTCAATACTGGTGCCGAGTGCCAGAACTATGCGGTGTGCTAGATATGTACCGGCATTGGCAATGACCATGGGGACTTACACCCTAACGGATCATTTCCTTATGGTGGACATTCCAGACACCAATATGATACTGGGAGTGCAGTGGTTGATCACGTTGGGGAAGGTCACTACGGACAAGGAGACTCTGGAGATGGAGTGGACAGACAAGAAGATCAGTAAGCATGAGATGATCCGAGGCATGCACACTTATCCCCCGCAAACAGTTTCAGTACACCGGATGGAGGCAGACTTCTGGAAGGGAGATATAGAGTGGGCAGTGGTGCTGCGTGTTTCAGAGGCAAGGTCTACAGGGCAGGCTTTTCATCCAGATCTGCAGTCGATTCTGGACAGATATGCTACAGTCTTTGGGGATATACTGCTAGGGCAGCCATCAGATCGGGGATTTGAGCACACCATTGAGCTTGAGCAGGGCATTCAGGCCATGATTACTACACCCTATAGGCATCCCAAAGCCTACAGGGATGAGATTGAGAGAGCTATTCATGAGCTCTTAGCGTTGGGACACATCCAACCCAACACTAGCCCATTTGCTTCTTCTGTTGTACTAGTGAAGAAAAAGGATGGCACACTGAGAATGTGCATCGATTATCGGGTTCTCAATAAGAAGACCATGAAGAACCGATACCCCATCCCGCGGATTGATGAGCTGATGGATGAGCTGAGGGGGTCAAAGTTCTTCTCGAAGATTGATTTGAGGTCGGGCTACCATCAAATTTGAATGAGGGACCAAGATGTCCCCAAGATAGCCTTCAGACATCACTACGGCCATTTTGAGTTTTTGGTGATGCCCTTCGGGCTAACAAATGCACCGCCCACCTTCTAGTCCTGCATGAACCACATTTTCCGTGGTCAGTTGAGGAAGTTTGTGTTGGTATTCTTCGACGACATCTTGATATACAGTCGGACATGGGAGGAGCACTGACAACACATTGAGGTTGTATTGCGCATTTTGGAGGAGCAGTATTTTTATGCTAAGCTCTCCAAATGTGAATTTGGGTTGACAGAGATGCTCTATTTGGGGCATATCATTGGGGTGAAGGGAGTGAGAGTCCACAAGGAGAAGATCCGGGCCATTCGAGATTGGCCAGAACCGAGGAACGTGACTAAACTTCGGGGGTTTGTAAGCATCTGCACCTACTACCGGAAGTTCGTCAAGGGATTTTCCCAACTTGCTGCACCCCTTACAGACCTTACCAAAAAGGGGGCATTCAGTTGGATGGACACAGCGCAGAGGGCCTTTGACAGGCTCAAGGAGGTGATGAACAACTATCCAGTTTTGGTGTTGTCGGATTTCACGCAGCCCTTTGTCTTGGAGTGTGATGCATCTAGAGAGGGGGTTGGCAATGTGTTGATGCAGGGGGGCCACCCCATAGCTTTCAAGAGTAGGAAGTTGTTGCTGCATGAGAGGTTGTATCCCATATACGACAAGGAAATGTTGGCTATCATGCATGCATTGGCCAAGTTTCGGCGGTACTTGGTGGGGAACAGGTTTAGGGTGAGAACTGATCACAACAGCCTCCGGTTCTTCTTAGAGAAGAAGTAGTTGCAGGAGAGGCAGCAGAAGTGGGTCAGCAAGATCCAGGCATATGACTTTAACATTGAGTATGTCAAAGGGAGAACAACATGGTGGCTGATGCTCTTTCACGCAGGCCGAAAATGTTGTCTCTAATGAGCTCAGACACGGATTGAAGGGCTCAGCTATTGGTGGAGTACTCCAAGGACCGTTTTGCCTGTGAGATACTAGATGGACAGATTACAGATGATAGGTAGCGGGTGATGGATGAGGTGATATACTTTAGGGATAAGATCTTCTTGACAGGGAGCTCTCAGCTCAAGGAAAAGGCACTGCATGCCTCACATGACTCACCATTATCAGGCCACCAGGGGTTCACCAAGACCTACAGGGCCATCAGGGAGAGGTTCCCTTCAAGAGGCCTCAAGCAGGACGTACTCTGGCATGTCCACGAGTGCGAGGTATGTCAGCAGAACAAGGGAGAGATGAGCCATCCTGCAGGATTACTACAGCCACTTCCCATTCCGGAGGGAAAATGGCAGAGCATTTCCATGGACTTCATCACAGAGTTTCCCACGGTGCAGGGCAACGATTGCATATTTGTGGTCGTTGATCCACTGACAAAGTATGCACACTTCTTCGCTATATCAGCACGGTATACAGTAGCACAGGTAGCGAAGTTGTTCTTCAGGGATGTTTTCAGATTGCATGGTCTTCCGAAGACCATTGTTAGTGACCGGGACAATCGTTTCATGGGCAGCTTTTGGCAGGAGCTCTTTCGTTTGGTGGGTACAGAGTTGACTCTGAGTACCAATTATCACCCTCAAATGGACGGGCAGACAGAGATAGTGAACAAGTGGCTGGAAGGCTACTTGCGAAACTATGTCACAGGGCAGCAGAAGGCATGTCTCTGTTCTATGCTTTGTATGAATATCATGCTTTGCCTTTTGTTGACGTGATGTTTGGTGCTAGCAAGGGCCCCAGGGCCAAGGACTGGATCCAAGCAAGTCAGGATATACTCCAGGCTCTTAAGGATAACTTAGCTACAGCTCAGAACCAGCAAAAGCTGTATGCTGATAGGGGACGGTTTGAGAGGCAGTTTGAGGTAGGGGACTTGGTCTACTTACAACTTCAACCATACTGGCAGTCCACGTTGAAGTAGAAGGGGGCCGAGAAGCTCAAGCCTCGCTTCTATGGACTTTACAAAGTGATCCGCGGGATTGGGGAGGTTGCATATGAGCTAGAGTTGCCTACAAGTAGCCGGATCTATAACATATTCCATGTATCATGCCTGAAAAAGGCATTGGGGCAGCAGGTGACTGCAACAGAGGATCTTCCACCGACAAATGATGAGGGGCATTTGGTGTTGTAGCCAGAGGCCATCATAGAGACCAGGGAGAGACAGCTACGGAGCAGAACAGTCAAAGAGTACTTGGTGAGGTGGAGGAACTTGCCGGATGAGGATGCCACTTGGGAGAGTGAGAAAATTTTGCAGCACCCATCTTTGCAGTTGCTTGAGAACAAGCAACATTTTAGCGGGGAGGACTGTAATATTCCCAATTAGCAGCAACTAATTGGTAATATTAATTTTGGCCAATTTTGTTTTTCTAAAGTTAAGTCAGTTAATAAAGTGGTGATGAGACACATAACCACACTTAAGAAATAAATCATTCCCTAAAGTCACTTGAGCATATATTTATTTGACAGCGTGGGGCTCAGGAGGGTAAAATGGTAGTGTGAGGGAAGAGGTTGCGTGGGCAGCATGGGCCCATGATAGCGCAGTGAGAGAGGGACAACGTGGGCCAAGAGGGACAACGCAGTTTTGTGGGGCCCAAGAGAGAGCAAGGCTCCCAAAGCATAAAATGGGGAAGAGACTCCTCATTCTCTCATTCTATTATGCATCTATGATTTCTATCTTTTGACATTGAGCACGCTTTTGCTATTGAGCGAAGTCTGCAAGTGTTGTTCAGCACACCGGGTGTCTCTGAGCAGAGATTCCAACCTCAGCCCCGGGGGACTTCAAGTGCCTGCTCAAGTGAGGAGTTCTATCCATCATTTTGCAGGAGGGAGCCATAGCATCTTCAGCCAGGAATTACGCATTGGCTTGGGTAGCGCAGTCTCTTGGAGAGATCACGCAGTTTGTGGTAGAGGCAGTTCCGGGAGTGAAGATTTGTCAGGGGTTTCAGCCCGAGATAGTGTGAAGGGATCAACCCTTCACTATTTCATCATTTTGGTACATGAGGAGGCCATTATTTGCAGAGGATCATTCAGGGCCAGCGTATTTCACTAGGATAGCGTTATTTCCTAAGGCAAGTCAAATTTCGGGGTCATCCATTCCGAGATTCCTTTCTAGGCTTTTCTAGGAATTTGGAGGAGAGCACATTCCCAGATTTTCATATTTTTCCGAGCAGGGGAACAGCCCCAAAGAGCCATCCCATTCCAGTAGTAGCAGTAGTCCGACAGCAGCAATAGCATCATTTGGAGATTACACAGTCCTTGATAGAGTAGCCATTCCTTGAGCATTTTTTAGAGTATTTCATGCTTGCCTTGTGAAAGCCAAGGTGCCATCATTCTGATCACCTTTGTACTCATTGTATCTTTCAGTTACATAATAAAATGGCTCAGCTATTTTCTCCATATTTGCATTGTTTATGTGATGTCTCTCTATTTGCTATAAATGCTTGTTTATGTTGCTTTATATTACTGTGTATTTCTATTCGAAATATTACAAATTAGGCTTCCCCACCCTCGTGGAGTCTCAGCTCTTGCTAAGTCATAAATTCCTAGTATATCTAGCTTACAGCCTGTTGGATATACTCTTGGTGTTAGAGTGGCAGCCACTAGGTTTAATCTTGGATCTCAGCTAGATTACTTCAGTATGCTACTGATTCACCATGATTTAAGAAAAAAACAACCTTTATATATATAAAGGTTTTTTTTTCTTAAATCATGGTGAATTTTTATTCATTTAACTTTACACCTGCACATTTTAAAAATATACCTTTTAACTTCAATTCTTCTTAGTAGCTTAAATATCACCTTTATAACCTTTATATATATATTAACTCGAAAAATTTGAATATACCTTCGAAGATTTAAAACTAAGAAGAAAAAATAAATTTTATGAATGACATGATTGTCTGTATGGTTACAGTTACGTGGACAATTACAGTCAACCGCTAGTACAGACATGGAAGGTAATCTACTTGCATTAATATTACTCTCATATGAATGATTTAAGGTCCATGAGTCTATGGGACCATTGACAATGAATACTCCCATGTTTGGAGTCACAAACATATTCCCTCTTCTTTTTGCTGATTTTTGGCTTGGTGTGGTCCTCATCTTCTTTCCTTTTACTTTAGACTCAATCCAAGTAGCAACCCCACCCCGCAGTCTATGTTCCTGATGGGGCTGCATCATATGTATGCTCTCAATCCCACTTTGTAAACACTGAAATTAAATTGCACTGTGAGAAATGTGTACGGACGTGTGAGATATGTGTATGGTGCGAACAATATGCTGATTTTTGGTAGCATCGGATGTGCTCTAAGTCTCAAATTTTGCAGGGAGGCTTAGACACATGTATTCCAAAATACCCAGAAAGCCTTTTGGGAAATTCCACCCAGATGGAGTTTTATTAAAATAATTAATTATTTTTAATGGGACCCTAAGTCTAAACTTAGGGAATTAAAATAATTAAAGTATATTAATAGAACTGGGTGTGAATATTCTAGAAAAAGACGAAGATCAAGTAAAGTTAATCTTAGCCCTTGATTATGTTTTAATTCGGGCAGTTGATTTCTCAACGAGAAGGTTATAAGAGAAATCTTGATGGGCATTTGGCGAGAGAGAGTCTAGAGATTGATTTCTCAAGTGAGCAGCACAGTTGCCGGAAAGATCAGTGGAGGAAATTTCTTGCAATGAGGTGCAGAGATAGTTTCGGTTGGAGATTTTTCCCGAGTCGGGAATACATCACAGAGAAGGCAGAGAGAGGACGCAGAAGACGCAACGTAAAGGCTACGCTAGGCAACGCAGTGCCACGCAGATGCAACACTGAAGCCTTGAGGAGATCCGCAATTTTGTTGAGGGTGAGATCAATTTCAACGCTGAGAGTCGAGGTGTGAGACCGGAGGGCCAAAGATTGAAGCCTCTAGCCAGCAAAAAGATCAGCCGAAGGGAGTGACGCAGTTCCCAGCAAGTGTGATGTAGATCTTCGCAAAGGCAGTGCAAAGGCAGTGTGGGGCTTGTCAGTTTGGGGTTGGATCAGTGTCGGTTCTTCAGCGATAGTGTGAGGACATTTTCTCGCTACCTCTTTGCCAGTTATTTTTCTCTGTAAGGATGGCCAGTAAGGCATCCTAGATTGTATTCAAAACTACTGCATAATAATACAAACCCTTAGCTACTGCACCGATTTTCTCGCATTGGGTTTTTCTTGGGACATTAGTCCAAAAATAACGGTGTCACTTGTGTGTGTTGTATTTCTTCTTGCTCAGCACTTGTCTTCCGCATTTTATTTATTTAGTGACAGCTACAGTTGTATTTACTTCAATATTTACTTCTAGAACACAGTAGATAACTTGTAGAATTTAACAAGTAGGAGAAGTAATATCAGTTTGTTGTAGTAGGAATTTGGGTCAACGAATTTTCACATGGTATCAGAGCAGCACAGGTGAAGCAAGAGCGCAGATTGGAAGAGCTCAGCGTTGAAGAGAAAGAGGGAGATCAAATAGCTGCGTAAGCAGCAGATCGAATCCCCAAGGGTTTGCGCAGTCTAGTCTGGAAGGGCAAGATTTACGATGAAGTCTCTCTCTGAGCGAGTCTAAAGAGAGCTAGGACTTTCCAGTTCGTGATTTTTCAGCGGCAGAGGGAGCAATGCAGCAGCAGATTCAGCGTAGGGGAGTTTTCTGTGGGATGCAGTTTTTTGCTGCAGCAGTTGTCGGTGTAGAAAGCATCAGAAGAATGAAGAAGAAAACACTGATTTGAGGGAATTCTTCCTCAATGAGTTATGAGCTTCTCAGTTACAAAGAAGCAATAGCGAGGAGTAGATCTACTATCTCCAGCAGGGAGTGCGTAGGCCAACCTTAGCAGCTGCGTAGAGGAGAGAGAGAGAGCAGTTTCACTTTTGTTGGCAGAGATGGCAGTCAATGGGCTAAGAAATCAAGATCGGTTGGAGGGTGCTTCTAACTATGTGATCTGGCTGGCAAGGATCAAGTGCCTGCTAGATGAGCATGATCTCAAAGCCTTCATCGATGGTGTGGTAGTTGTCCCCGTGGTTATAGATCCGTTGAAAGCCTACAAGAAGGATATGGCGAAAGCCAAACGTTTGATCATCAACGGAGTGAGGGATCATGTAGACGTTGTATCAAGGATCTTCCGAGCAACGAAAGATGTTCTTGCAGGAGAAGATGTGATATACAAAGATGCAGAAGGGAGAACGCATTGATGTGTTCCATGTGAAGCTTCAAGAAACCCGAGATCAGTTGGAAGTTGTAGGATCAGCGCCTCAAGGGACCGATATGGTAAGACTGGCCCTGAATTCAGTCTCAGAAGAATGGCAAATCTTTGTCTAGAGCACCCTGGGTAGAGAAAGGTTGCCTGATTGGGAATCGATGTGGGCTGCTCTTTAGCAGGAAGAGATGAGGCGAGATATGATCAAGTGCAAACTTGATGGCAGCAACAGGAGTGGGACGAAGCCAAGGGAGGAGGAAGAGAATGCAACCCTTGCATCTAAAGGGCAACAGGAGCAGCAGAGGCGAAAAAAGGATGTCTCAAAGATCAAGTGTTTTCATTGTGGTGAGATGGATCACTACGCTACACAGTGTGCTCTCAAGAAGAAGGACAAGGACGAGAAACATGATCCGCAGGTTGCAACTGCAAGGATCAAGGAGGAGGAGGAGTTCGCCATGATTGCCCACATATCTCCAGGAGAGAATTGGGGTGATCTAGAATTGTAGTTCGAAAGAGCTGCAGTTGGGCAGGATCCTGGAGGAGTCCACCTCTTGGATCAATACATTGCTACGGGAGCCCATATCAGAAGTAGCAGGATGGACCAGTGTCAGTTGGTGCAGAGGAGTGTCAAAGTGACAGTGGAGTGGCTAGAGAACGCCAGAGTCTGAGCACTGCATAGCAAAGTTGGCAGCAGTGCAATAAGGCACAGCACAGAGTCAGCAGCAGCTTCAAAGGGTCAGCACAGAGACTAGCAGCAGTCAGATCTTCAGTATTAGATGCATCATGTTGAACACTTAGTTCAATATTTTGGATGTTTTTCTGCTGCAACCGCAACAGAGTTTCAGTGCAGATGCAGTTGGCAGCAGTATGCAGGGTCAACAACAGCATAGATGCAACAACGCAGTAGTTGGTGGACAACAGTGTCAAGTATCAACAGCGCAGAGAAAGATGTTACAAAATCAGTGTAATGCTTCAGTAGGATGCATTACTAGAGCACATTCCTCGCTAAGAGGGAGTGTTTATTTCTGGTAGCATCGGAAGTGCTCTGAGTCTCAAATTTTACAGGGAGGCTAAGACACATGTATTCCAAAATACCCAAAAAGAGTTTTGGGAAATTCCACCTAGAAGGGGTTTTATTAAAATAATTAATTATTCTTAATGGAAGCCTAAGTCTAAACTTAGGGAATTAAAATAATTAAAGTATATTAATAGAACTAGGTGTGAATCTTCTAGAAAAAGACGAAGATCAAGTCAAGTTAATCTTATCCCTTGATTATGTTTTAATCTGAGGTCGTTGATTTCTCAACGAAAAGGTTATAAGAGAAGGCTTGATGGGCATTTGGAAGTCAAATCGAGAGAGAGTATAGAGATCGATTTCTCAAGTGAGCAGCCAGAGAGATCATCAAGTTGATTCTTGCAATGAGGGGCAGAGATAGTTTCGGTTGGAGATTTTTTTTGAATTGGGAATACATCACAGAGAAGGTAGAGAGAGGACGTAGAAGAGGCAGCGTAAGGGCTATCCTAGGCAACGCAGTGCCACACAGAGGCAGCGCTGAAGCCTAGAGGAGATCCGCAATTTTGCTGAGGGTGAGATCAGTTTCAGTGTCGGGAGCCAAGGTGTGAGACCAAAGGGCTAGAGATTGAAGCATCCAGCCAGCAGAAAGATCAGTTGAAGGAAGTGACGTAGTTCCCAGCTAGTGTGACGCAGATCTACGTAGAGGCAGCGTGGGGCTTGTCAGTTTGGGGCTAGATCAGTGTCAGTTCTTTAGTGATAGTGTGAGGACATTTTCTCACTAACTCTCTATCAGTTATTTTTCTCTGTATGGATGGCCAGTAAGGCATCCTATATTGTATTCAGAACTACTGCATAATTATTATTATTATTATTATTATCTAATTTAAAGTCACAGCCAAGCCAGACACCAAATTGGTGCATGAGACCCCCTTGTTTGTGGGACAAGGGACCCACCTCCGCACAGTGATTTAACTGCTAAGTCTACGAAGGCATACATACTCTACCCCCCTCTGGTTTTGAACCTGTGACCTCTTAGGAGGAAACACATGCTCTTAACCATTAGGCCCATTAGGAAATACAAACCCTCAGTTGCTGCACTAGTTTTCCCGCATTGGGTTTTCCTGGGGACCTTAGTCCAAAAATAATGGTGTCACTTGTGTGTGTTGTATTTCTTCTTGCTCAGTACTTGTCTTCCGCATTTTATTTATTTAGTGACGACTGCAGTTGTATTTGCTTCGATATTTACTTGTAGAACATAGTAAATAACTTGTAGAATTTAACAAGTAGGAGAAGTAATATTAGTTTGTTGTGTGTAATAAGGTGGTCTACAGTTAGTAGCAGATGGTAAAGCAATGGCAGCAGACAGTACAACTACATATGTTAATTAAAGCTACAATGTCGATTTGGAATGTGTACAGACAATTACCACTACAAAAAAAAAAATTGAACAAACTGCTTAATTGCCTACACGGACCTCAAATTAAATTGTATGCATGCAATTTAAACCAGCCTAGATCCATCTAACTCTGGATCTATCATGCGTCGAGAGGGATCAAATCATTCGAGATGCAAACCTTTCCTCAAATTTTAATCCAAAGTTATTAAATCTAATAATATTAATATTATAATATACTAGCAAATTCATCGAAAGGTGAAAAGGAACGCCAAAGCCAATGCCCTGAAAACTTCACTCCAGATCCAGACCCGACAATCGCATTATCATCATGGGGGGCACCGGCGATTTTCTGAAAATTCATGTTACACGGAATCCTACTGCAGCAACTGATGGAAAATCTTCTATTTGTCATTTTACTGTAACAAATTATTTACTATTTTTCGAAATCCATTCACTACAGCCTACACAACTAAACTGCGGAAACAAATCTGAACACACGTAGATCACACAACCATCCAACACAATTATTTTTGGACCAATGTCCCCGAAAAAACCCAATGTGGGAAACCAGTGCAGTAGATCTGAGAGTTTATGTTATTATGCAGTAAATTCTGAGTACAAATCTATGATTGATGATATTGTCAAATCATACAGAGAAACTGACAGAAGAGATCTCGTGAGACGAACCTCACTCCTCCACGGGAAACTGGCATTAATCTGCACCAAGGCTGGACTGCCCTGTGCTGCCTTTGCGCAGTGACTGTGTCACAACTCGGCTGCCCTTCTACCTCTGCACTAGTCTCACTGCTGGCTGGAGACTGAGCCTCCGGAAAATCTCTCTGAGGTCTAACACTGGCTTTGCGATGTCTCCTCAGCAGGAAAATGTCTTTCCCTCTAGCTCCGCGCAGTGACTGCGTAAGCACTATGTCATTGGATCTGCGTTGATGTTGTGGCTCGCTCTGTCTATTGTTGTGTACTCCCCAGCTCAGGAAACCTTCCAACCGGAACTACTGCCCCTCACTGCAATGAAGAATCACTTAGATCTGATCTTTGTCTGAGCACTGCTTCGTTAGAAGAATTCGATCTCTAGATTCCCTGTGTCTCCACGAATGTGTTTTCTAAATGACCCTTCAAGTCCTTATAATCTTCTCATTGAGGATTCAATGGCCCAAATTAGATCTCTAATCAACGGCTAAGATTAACTTTTGACTTGATCCATTTATTCTAGATCATTCTCTCTCATATTCTATTAATAAACTTTAATCATTTTATTTTACTAAGTTTTGACTTAGGGTCCCTTTAAAAATAATTAATTATTTCTATAGAATACAATCCGAGAGGAATTTCACCAAACGCTTTCTGGGTTATTTAGAATACATGTGTCTAAGCCTCTCCACAAAATTTGAGACTTATAGCACATCTGATGCTACCCCAAATCAATAGATTTTACCTATGAATTTGTTCCAAAAATCCCTAGTGAGAGAACCTTCAGCCTGCCTTTCCACTTTGATGTGATGTGAGTACTTTCTGTGAACTTGCGTTGTATACCAATGGAAACAAAAAAGAGACACAAACGCTCAGACAACCACATTTTAAAATACACACAATCCTTTCTCGATGATGTGCCTGAAATGACGTACACCAACCAATATTGTCATTCAAGCGTACTCCTCTAACTATGAAGTGAATGGGATGAGTGCACACTCCGCCATAAAATGTTACTTCCTACCCGGCATAGTTGAGTGATGAACCAATCTATTTTGGAGCCAACAAAGGATGGACACAATTCGATTCCCCGAGAAAAGCTTATGCTATTGGAAGACAAAGCGCAGGCATATAGGTTGAGGCTAAACGTGAACAAAGGCTCATCTAAGATAGCCAAGAAGTCCATGCCCCGCCCGACTCCCAAGGTTTACCACATTCACCGATCGTGCTTTCGAGAGCTGGTACAGGAGCTCACAGGGAACGGTTTCGAACCCACGACAACAGCACCTCCCACAGCTTCCAATGCTCGCTTGAAGAAATTCGCTATGCCTCCGCTCGGCCCTACCTCTGCAGAACGATTAAATGTTGATTTGTTCCCGGTGTCCCCCATCCCATTCCTTTCTCACCCTTCACGAACAGGGAACATCGGTGAGGGAAGCAGTGCGCTAGTGACGGATCCCGGGTGTGCCTAACATTCACGCTGACATCGCAATCAGCAATCACACACTATTAACACAAGCAGTCGTTGTCCAATCATCATCCACGTGTCATAATTTAATAGGATGAAGGAGGATGAAATTGAAGTTCACTGATTTGCTGCACTGAACAATTTTTGCACATCAAAGGCCATAGAAAGAATGCCTTCGGCGTAATTAATATTAATATTAGATTTAATATCACTATTAGATTTAATGATTTTTTACATGGTATGATAATAAAATTTATAATAAAATTATATCAAATTAATATTTTCAAATATTACAATTTTGACGTGGAAATATTTATGTCTTTAAAGATTTTAATATATCCATAGGATATGGTTTTTACTTTTAGAGATTCATGTTACAAATATTTAATTAAAAGAAATATTCAAAGATTTTGGAGCATGATTTTCGATTCATTGCATTGAATTGTATTGCAGTTTTTTTTATCTATATGGTTTTTTCATTTTTGGTTTAGGTCAACATTAATTTTTTTTATAATTATTATTATTTTATTGGAGACGTGACATACTTACACATCCCCTCATATTGGGTTGTAGAATGCGCCTCTCCGCGCAAACATACGCAACCAATTTATTAATTGTATGGCTTGCAATAGTACAGCCCAGTAACTATGTAATATTCCCAATTAGCAATAGCTAATTGTAAATATTAATTTTGATTAATTTTGCCTTATATAGTTAAAATATAAATAAAGTCGGTAAAAGGAGCATGTGACTCACTTAGAATAAAACACACCCCCTAAAGTCACCTAGGAGACATAACGTTGTGGACAAGGTGGGCCAAGGGGCCAAGTGACAACGAAGGGGGTGACACACTTAGGCAGCGTGGGCCTAGCCAGCGCAGATGAGTTGGCAGCGTGGGCCAAAGAGAGACAGCGTGGACGTGGTGGGACCAAGGAGAGAGGGAGGCTCACCAAAGATAAACGGAGGGGAGGCTACCTCATTTCTCTCATTGATGATTATGCATTTTGGAGTTTGTCTCTAGACATTGAGCACGCTTGCTGTTTAGCTAGTCTGCACGTACTGTTCAGTACACTGGGTGTCTCCGTGCGGAGATCCCAACCTCAGCCCCAGGAGACTTGGAGTGCTTGCTCGAGTGAGGAGCCCTACCATATTTTGCAGGGGGAGATCGAAGCTTCAGCCATTGAGGAGCATTCCTTGGAGAGACTACGCAATCTTGGAGAGGGAGGATGCAGTTCTAGTTGGGGGAAGTTCTGGATTGAGGTTATTTCGGTGGATTCAGACCAGAGGATTAGGGAAGGGATCAACCCTTACCTATTGGAGACATTTTGCGGAGGGAGAGGCCGTATTTTGCAGTGTTGCCTTCAGGGTCAACGTTTTCCCTTGAGGGATAGTGTAGTGCCTCAAAGGAGGTAATTTCCGGGATCAATCATTCTTCGAAAGCTCTCTGGGATTTTCTGCGTATTGGGAGTAGAGGTCGTTCCCAGAGTTTCAGTATTTTACGAGTTGGGGAACAGCCTCTAAGACTCATTTCATCCCAGCAGTTGCAGCAGCACAGCAGCATTTCCAACAGCTTGGAGACTACGCAGTTGATAGAGGGAGTAGCCATTCCACACATTGTTCTAAGAGTACTTCTACACTTGCCTTGTGCAAGTCGAGGTGCCATCATTTTGATCACCTTTGTACTTATTTCTTATTTCTCAATATTAATAAAATGGCTCAGCGTTCTCCATCTTATGTATTGTCTTATGATTTGTCTCTAGTTGTTGTGTACCTTGTTTGTGTGCTTTATATTACTGTTTATTTCCCTTCGGGATATTACGTGGTATCAAAGCTCATAGACCTGGCTCAGCCTGTGGAGCAAGTTGTCTATGACAACGGAAGAGAAGCCATATATTTGCTACAGGGGTAGGAAGTACCGTGACCGTGAGCGTAGGTTGCAAATCACCTACGAAGAGGGTGACTGCGCTCCAGTAGTGGACGCAGAGCAGGAGGAACTTATGGCAGAGGAGAAAGATACCGCGAAGGAGTTTGCGAACATACTCATCAAGTCAATACAAGATCTGTCTAAGCATATAGAGGAGATGGGGCAGAGATTCACAACAACAGAGTCCATGCAGCGTGAAACCCTGGAGGGTTTCCACATTGGAGAGGGATCGGGTACGTCCCATCATTTGCAGGGGCACTACGCAGCACAACATGTGGCATCCCATACACCCCCACGCTCCACGATGCCCACTTCCTGGCAGCAAATACAGGGGTGGGAGTACAACAGGAGCAGGAGCCAGCCCACATGGGTGATTACTTTGCTGAGTACTAGGCATACAGACAGGAGTTCAGAGATGCACTCACATTTCACAATTTTGTCTTGCTCAAGCAAGACAGTAGACCCCACCATCATCACAGGGGGAACAGACATTCTCAGGACTGAGATATGCATCGTACTGTGGGCAGGTTTCACTTGCCAACTTTCGATGGTTCGTCAAATAGTTCGACGAAGGCATGAGTGGAGAAGCTGGATATATATTTCTAGCTCAACCAGATGGCAGAGACGGAGGCCATCAAGGTGGCAACACTGCATCTAGATGGCGAGGCCCAAGATTGGTGGTTTCACAGGATGGTTACACTTGGGCACTCGACGATAACAGCTTATGCCGAGTTCACTCAGAGGTTGATAGAGAGGTTTGATCGGAGGGATCCGGAGGAGCATTTTGTTGAGATGACGAAGCTCAAGCAGACCGGGAGTCCAGATACATACATCTCAGATTTCCTGAGACTCTCAGTGATGGTGCTAGATTTATCCGCAGCACGGATGATCTACATGTTTATCAACGAGTTAGCAGAGCCTCTTCAGGGTTTGGTCCGATCCACTAAACCAGCCACACTTCATGATGCAGTTGGCAGGACCCGGGATTTACAGGATGCTTTACCCTGAACTAGAGCGCCTTACCCTCAGAGAACGGCTTTCGAGCTGAAGGGGAAGGACATGAGGGCTCCGCCTCCAAAGGAGAACCAGAGCAGAGGGCCAATAGATGATGAGACCAAGAGGGATCTGAGGAGGAAGAGACTATGTTTCACCTGTCAGGAGCCATGGGCACCAGGACACCGTTGTGCCGCGGGCAAGGCACATTATATTGAGGTCTTCTCCGAGAGCAGTGGAGAAGAAGATGAGTACGACGACATAGGTGCAGGGGGGAGCCATGCAGCGCAGAGAGAGGATCATCTGCCGCCTCCACCACCAAGAGCAGGAGGTGCATCTTTCGCACCTACCAGACGAGCCCTTGCAACCTTGCGAGGAGTTCCCAAGTATTTGACACTACGTGTCCGAGGTACAATGCGAGGGCAGCGAGTGTCAGTACTAGTAGACAGTGGGGCGACCCACAACTTCATTGATGCATAGTTGGTAGAGCGGAGAGGCATTCCGATGGAGAATTTTGACAGGTTTTCAGTGTTGGTTCCAGGGGACCAGACCATGCAGTGTGCCAGATACGTTCCAGCGTTGGCAGTGACGATGGGCACTTACACGCTGACCGACCACTTCTTTGTGGTGAACATTCCGGACACCAACGTGATATTGGGAGTGCAGTGGCTGATCACTCTGCGAAAGGTCACCACGGACTGGGAGGCCTTGGAGATGGAGTGGGATGATAAGAAGACAGGGAAGCACAAGAAGATACGGGGCATGCATACTTATCAACCTCAAACAGTGTTAGCGCACCGGATGGAGGCAGACTTCCGAAAGGGAGATATAGAGTGGGTAGTAGAGCTATGCACTTCAGAGGCAGGATCTACAGGGCAGGCAGTGCACCCAGAGGTGCAGACCCTTCTTAACAGGTATGCTACGATATTTGGGGAGATACCGCCAGGACAGCCACCGGATCGAGGATTTGAGCACACTATCGAGTTGGAGCAGGGCATACAGGCCGTCATCACCACATCCTATAGGCATCCCAAGGCCTATCGGGACGAGATTGAGCGGGCTTTCCATGAGTTGCTAGCTCTTTGACACATTCGGCCTAGCACCAGTCCTTTCGCTTCTTCAATAGTACTGGTGAAGAAGAAGAACGGCACATTAAGGATGTGCATTGACTACAGGGCCCTGAACAAGAAGGCAATGAAGAACAGGCACCCTATCTCACAGATTGACGAGCTGATGGATGAGTTGAGGGGGGCGCAGTTCTTCTCAAAGATTGACTTGAGATCCGAGTACCACCAGATCCACGTGAGGGAGCAGGACATTCCCAAGACCGCTTTCAGATGTCACTATGGCCATTTCGAGTTTTTGGTGATGCCCTTCGGGCTAACCAATGCACCAGCCACCTTCCAGTCATGTATGAACCACATCTTCCGCAATCATCTAAGGAAGTGTGTACTGGTGTTCTTTGACAATATATTGATATACAGCAGGACATGGGAGGAGCATCTCCAACACATAGAGGCAATGTTGCGTATTTTGGAGGAGCAGCAGTTTTACGCTAAGCTCTCCAAGTGCGAGTTCGAGTTGACAGAGATGCTCTATTTGGGGCACATCATCAGAGTGGACGGAGTGAGGGTCCACGAGGAGAAGATCAGGGCCATCAGGGATTGGCCAGAGCCGAAGAACGTGACGGAACTTCGAGGGTTTGTGGGTATCTGCACCTACTTCAGGAAGTTCGTCAAGGGATTTTCCCAACTTGTTGCACCCCTTACAGATCTGACCAAAAAGGGGGCATTCAGTTGGACGGATATAGCACAGAGGGCTTTTGACAGGCTCAAGGAGGTGATGAGCAGTTGTCCGGTGTTAGCATTGCTAGACTTCACGCAGCCCTTTGTTTTGGAGTGTGATGTGTCGGGAGTGGGATAGGCGCGGTTTTGATGTAGGGAGACCACCGCATAGCTTTTGAGAGCCGGAAGCTCCTACCACATGAGCGGTTGTATGCCATATATGACAAGGAGATGTTGGCCATCATGCATGCATTGGCCAAATTCCGACAGTACCTGGTGGGCAACAGGTTCAGGGTGAGGACAGACCACAACAGCCTCAGATTTTTCTTAGAGTAGAAGCAGTTGCAAGAGAGGCAGCAGAAGTGGGTCAGTAAGATACAGGCTTACGATTTTGACATCGAGTATGTCAAGGGGAAGAACAACGTGGTGGCTGATGCACTCTCACGCAGACCAACAACGTTGTCCCTGATGAGTTTAGACACGGATTGGAGGGCTCGTTTTTTGGTGGAGTACTCCAAGGACCATTTTTCCTGTGAGATTTTGGATGGGCAGGTGACGGATGACAGGTACAGCATGATGGATGAGATCATCTATTACAGGGACAGGATCTTCTTGACTGAGGGCTCTCAGCTCAAGAAGAAGATATTGCAGGCTTCTCACGATTCACCATTATCAGGCCATCAGGGGTTTACCAAAACCTACAGGGCCATCAGGGAGAGATTCTCATGGAAGGGCCTCAAGGAGGACGTACTCCAGCATGTCAGGGAGTGCGAGGTTTGCCAGCGCAACAAGGGGAGATGAACCATCCGGCAAGTTTATTGCAGCCTCTTCCCATACCAGAAGGGAAATGGGAGAGCATTTCGATGGACTTCATCACAGGGTTGCCCACAGTGCAGGGCAAGGACTGCATATTTGTAGTCGTTGATCGACTGACAAAGTATGCTCACTTCTTTGCTATATCCGCACATTACACAGCAACACAGGTGGCAGAGCTATTCTTTCGAGACATTTTCAAGTTGCATGGTCTCCCAACGACCATCGTCAGTGATAAGGACAGCCGCTTTATGGGCGGATTTTGGCAGGAGCTCTTCCGCTTGGTGGGCACAGAGTTGACACTGAGCACTAGCTACCATCCTCAGAAAGACGGACAGACCGAGATAATGAACAAGTGGCTGGAGGGCTACTTGTGCAACTATGTCAGTGGGCAGCAGAGGGCTTGGTTGAAGTGGCTGCACTTAGGGGAGTACTGTTACAACAACACTCATCACATGTCTATCGGTATGTCTCCATTCTATGCATTGTATGGATATCATGCTCTTTCTTTTGCTGGCGTGATGTTTGGTGCTAGCAAGGCTCCTAGAGCCAAGGATTGGATCCAAGAGAGTCAGGACATTCTCCGAGCTCTCAAGGACAACATGGCTACAGCACAGAACCAGCAGAAGCTATATGCAGACAAGCGTCGGGTAGAGAGGCATTTTGAGGTAGGGGATTTGGTCTACCTACGCTTACAGCCATACCAACAGTCCATGCTGAAGTAGAAGGGGGCTGAGAAGCTCAAGCCACGTTTCTACGATCCATACAGGGTGATACGCAGAGTAGGACAGGTTTCTTATGAGTTGGAGCTACCTCAGGGCAGCAAGATTCATAATATTTTTCACATATCATGCCTGAAAAAGGCACTGTGTCAGCAGGTGATGGTAACAGAGGAGCTTCCACCTATAGACGATGAGGGGCACTTGGTGCTACAGCCGAAGGCCATTATTGACACCAAGGAGAGACAGCTGCAGAGCAGGACAATCCAGGAATTCCTAGTAAGGTGGAGGAATTTGCCGGATGAGGATGCCACTTGGGAGAGTGAGAAGATCTTACAGCATCCATCATTACAGTTGCTTGAGGACAAGCAACATTTTGCCGGGGGAGACTGGAAATATTAATTTTGATTAATTTTGCCTTATATAGTTAAAATATAAATAAAGTGGGTAAAAGGAGCATGTGACTCACTTAGAATATAACACACCCCCTAAAGTCACCTAGGAGACATAACATTGTGGACAAGGTGGGCCAAGGGGCCAAGTGACAACGAAGGGGGTGACACACTAGGCAGCGTGGGCCTAGCCAGCACAGATGAGTTGGCAACGTGGGCCAAAGAGAGACAGCGTGCACGTGGTGGGACCAAGGAGCGAGGGAGGCTCACCAAAGATAAATAGAGGGGAGGCTAACTCATTTCTCTCATTGATGATTATGCATTTTGGAGTTTGTCTCTAGACATTGAGCACGCTTGCTGTTTAGCTAGTCTGCACGTACTATTCAGTACACCGAGTGTCTCCGTGCGGAGATCCCAACCTCAACCCCCGTAGACTTCGAGTGCTTGCTCGGGTGAAGATTCCTACCATATCTTGCAGGGGAGATCGAAGCTTCAGCCATTGAGGAGCATTCCTTGGAGAGACTGCGCAGTCTTGGAGAGGGAGGACGCAGTTCTAGTTGGGGTAAGTTCCGGATTGAGGTTATTTTGGTGGATTTAGACCGGAGGATTAGGGAAGGGATCAGCCCTTACCTATTGGAGACATTTTGCAGAGGGAGAGGCCGTATTTTGCAGTGTTGCCTTCAGGGTCAGCGTTTTCCCTTGAGGGATAGCGTAGTGCCTCAAAGGAGGTAATTTCCGGGGTCAGCCATCCTTGGAAAGCTCTTTGGGCTTTTCTGGGTATTGGGAGTAGAGGTCATTCCCAGAGTTCTAGTATTTTCCAAGTTGGGGAACAGCCCCTAAGACTCATTTCATCCCAGCAGTTGCAGCAGCACGACAGCATTTCCAGCAGCTTGGAGACTACGCAGTTGATAGAGGGAGCAGCCATTCCACACATTGTTCTGAGAGTATTTCAACACTTGCCTTGTGCAAGTCGAAGTGCCATCATTCTGATCACCTTTGTACTTATTTCTTATTTCTCAGGCGTTCTCCATATTGTGTATTTTGTCTTATGGTTTTCTCTAGTTGCTGTGTACCTTGTTTGTGTGCTTTATATTACTGTTTATTTCCCTTCGGGATATTAAAAACTAACTGTATAACTGTACAGCGGTAGCAATTGGTGGTTTTATAGCCACGGGATAACTCTGGCTGTACAGATTACAGTAATTGAAAGATTGTATGGACTATAATTTGTACAAATAATTAATTTATTACAGGTGCTGACTGTAATTGTACAGTGACTGAGGAAAAATTCACTGGTACTATCCCTATGTGAAATAAGGGGTAACAGAAGACATCTAAAAGGTGAACTGCAGACACATTTGCAACACTGACTCCAAATATGTGAACGCAACCATAGAACCTGCCTCAAAAGATGTGAGCACCACCATAACGTGTAAAAGGAAAAGGCAAGCATGTAGATCTCTATCTATCCCAAGCCTGATGAACAACACCATGTTAGGATTCACAACTTGTACCAAACTCCCAAATCCCACATTCTCATTACAATACAGCTAAGAAGAATGCCTTGAAATGGAAAAGAGTCTCTGCATTTTCAAGCGGTAACAAGCCTGATGAGAGAGAAAGCTAGCTCTGGTGAGAGTGAGCTAATAAGGAAAATTTTGAGCACTAATAAGGAAAATTTTAAGCACTAATAAGTGTTTTGTTCCTATCTCTCTCATGCACACATCCTTACCATTATGTTTCTCATATAAACAAAACTTTCATTTTTTTACTAATTATTCATTCTATCCTTTTCAAGCCTAATATTCTAGCCACTAGAGAGGTAAGGAATCTGTAGAAACCAAAAATCCATAACCTGATTTATAGATCTATCTTTTTGGATAAATTAAAGCATGCCCTATTGCAATACCATTTACTGCAAAATGTATTAGAGTTGATTCCATGATACTTGCAGGATGATTCTTTTAACCATAATATCATTTTCAGTGAAGCCTGCTTACATGATTCACATATCACATTAATACTAGAACTCAGAACATAATTTCTCTTAGGAAAGGAGAGTGCAAATTGAACAATCTAAATCTCGTATTTGAACCTGAACCACTGTTTCATAATTTAGCAGAGCATCAATTGCCTTGCCTGACACATGCTCCTCAAATTTGTTTGCCTGAAATGCACATGTCATACAAATCATTAAAAAATAAAGTTCAAAACAAATAAATTCATTTTCCTAGGTCGCATTGCACCAGAAAAAAATGCCAATCCATTCGTATTAAATAATATAACAAATTTTCTGATACAGATTAAGTAAATCCTGAGTGCAAAGAAGTATTAGGCTTCTATGATCTCGTGTGAGTCAAATGAGCTTCATTTAAAATGTCTACTTCATTTGGCAATGAAATGAAAATTTTGTATGGCAGTTTAAATCCTAGGACCGATAATTTAAAATATATCAAGTGTGATCTTAACCTCTTGTGCTTCCTCCAGAAAAATTCTACACAATATAGTTCCTTCCCCTTAAATCCTAAGACCAAAAATTTAAAATATATCAAGTGATCACTTAAGCTCTTGTACTTCCTCTAGAATAATACTACACATTCAAAAGGCAGGTTGGGAAGGTCCCCGTGTTCTTTAAGGGTTCAAAACCAATGTCAGCACATTACAAGACATCATTGAAACAGATATTTTCGATTGAAAATTCTCTAGGCCCAAGACAGTTATTCATTTGAGGGACAGTAATTAGTTCCAGTAAAATACAGCATATTGACAGGTAGGAAACTTCCATCTCATAGTTCCAACAAACAGAAGTTTATTCATTCTAGTTACAGAAATTTATCCAAAGTAGAGGTGATCCATATGTAACACGGATCAACTGTCCTGGTATTAAAAATAACTGGAATAATCTCAGATAATGATTTGTCTTTACAGTATTATGGGCATTTCATTGAAAAGGTAATGGCATGATTTCAACAACTAGTTTTTATGTGTGCAACATTTTTCTTAGATCAAATTAGGCATGGCTCATCCAAGAACATTCTAAACATGGAAGAGATTTAATTACAAGAAACTTCTAGAGAGGAGGCATATGTGTTATCCATGAAATCTTTCTAGGCTATAGTCAGCTGTATCCTATAATACATGTCATCTAAGAGTTTACAATCGTCTACTGGACACCCCCACATCTTTTTAAAATGAAGCATTGTCATAAGTCTTGAGCAACATACCTTTCGTTTCAGTGATCACCTTGGATTCTCATGTAGCTATCATGCTATCCTAATAAGAATACACCACGAAGCTCAAGGATGGAGTGGGAAAGTAGCAACTGGAAATGAAGATGTTCCTAAGAGGGGATGTGTGGCACCACCAGACAGTAGGAACTTCAAATACACACTATCATCAAAGAATGTAGTTGATCTACAAATGTCTCCAGAAAATGAACTTTATCCCTGGCAATGGTGCCATGTTATCACATACACCCTGACTTCTTGAGATAAAGTCCTAAAGCTCAAGCAAGGTTTTGGTGTGAAAAAGAGTGAGGCCACTGCCACCTCACCAACCCTCTTCTACACTTTAGCCTGGTTCAACGGGGGCTTCCCTAGGATAGGATTACTGAATCTTATGCAATACAGTCCAAGGTGAAATGAAGAGAAAAATCTCGAAAACAGTTTTTTGATGGATTGAGTAAAATAAGTGGATTGAGGGACTGGAGACTAGTCTGTTTCCATTGGGCAGTGGGATCAAATCAAAGGGTGAAATGAAGAGAAAATTTTGGCAAACAGTTTTTTGATGGATTGAGTAAAATAAGTGGATGGAAGGACTGGAGACTAGTGTGTTTCCATTGGGCAATGGGATAAAATCAAAGGCTCGCATGTGAGGTTATCCTAATGATGTAAAGAGTGTTAATTTTTGTAGCATTGGAAAGTGCTCCAAGTCTCATATTTTGTGAGGAGGCTTGGACATCAGTATTCCAAAGAACCCAGAAACCGTTTGTGGAAATTCCACTCGGTTCATGTTTTATTAATATAACTAATTATTTTAATGGGGTCCCTAAGTCTAGACTTAGGGAAATTAGATAATTAAAGGGTATTAATATAACAAAGTGAAAATCTTCTCGAGAACGAAGATCAAGTCATGTTTTAATCTTAGCCATTGATTAGAGATCTAATCTAGGCCATTGATTCACCAACGAGAAGATTATAAGAGAAGGCTTGAGGGTCATTTGAAAAGTAAGCCGGGCACACACTCCGTACCCAAAGGAAATCGATTCTGAAGGAATAGAATTTGATTTCAAAGGGAGAGTTGCAGAGGTAGAAGAAGGAAGGGGAAGTCAGCAGAGACAAAGAAAGGCAAGAGGAGGATGCAGAGGGCCATAGAGGACAGCACTGAGCAGCAGCACTGAGTCCCCACGTAGAGTGACGCAGTCCAGCACAAGGACTGCGCAAATGTAATATTCCTAATTAGCGACAGCTAATTGGAATATTCGATTTTGTTCAATTTTGCCGTCTATAGTTTATTAATAAATAAAAAGTGAGTGAAGAGGGTCTCACTCACTTAGTGGAATAAAACACCCTCCCTAGTAGCACAACGTTGTGACTTAAAGGGGAGCCAAGTGGGGCCAAGCACCACGTAGAGAGGGGGCCCACGTATGCTCTAGAAGCTACTGCGCAGATGAAGATGAGCACGTGGCAAGAGAGAGAGGCTACGTTGAGGAGATAGGCCTTAGGGTTTTGGAGGAAGGCCAACGTTATAAAAGAGGGAGGAGCCTTCTCATTTCATTCATTCGTTGTTGATGATATTGAGCTGGTCATTTCGACTTCTTGAGCATGCTGGCTGCTTACCCTGTTTGTAGCACTGTTTAGTGCATTGAGTGTCTCCGGTCGGAGATCTCGCCCTTAGCCCCGGGGGACTTCGAGTGCCTGCTCGGGCAAGGTTATTTCTTCAGCATTTTGTGGGAGATTTTGGTGTTTGGTTTTGTTGCGGAGCCATGCATTCATTGAGACTGCGCAATCACTGAGAGGGAGGACGCAGTCCATCTAGGAGGTGTTCCGGATCGGGGTTTTTGCAGGAGATTTGTGCCGAGATTTTGAGCAAAGGATCAACCTTTGCCTTTGGGAGGATTTTGGTGAAGTGAGGCGGTATTTCAGCCATTCCTATTTAGCCTCTGCGCAGAGCCTTGGAGACCAGCGTAATTCCCCAAGTGGGTGTTTTTCGGAGGTCGGTCATTTCTGATATGGTTTCTGGGTTTTGTCGGGATTGGTGAGTAGAGGAGGATTCCAGATTTTCAGCTCATTCCGGCAAGGGGAGCAGCCCCTAGTTATCAGTTCATTTTAGTGGTAGCAGCTACACGACAGTTTTCCAGCAGCTGGGACGTAGTTCAGAGAGCAGCCATTTTTGGTGTATTCTGAGAGTATTTCTTCACTTGCCTTGAGCAAGTTTAGGTGCCATCACTCTGATCACCTATTGTACTTCATTATATTTCTCAGTTTAATAAAATGGCTTAGCATTTCCTCTCTATCTTTCTGGATGAGTTGCCGTAAATTCTTTCTATGTTATTATATGTCTGCTGCAATGTTATTTTTATATATACTTGAGCATTTTAGTTCTATACCACTTGGTGTGTTTATTTTATACTCTTAGACAGAGTCTGGGAAGGGCTAGGTAGCCTCCAGATTTAGTCCTCTTTCAAAGGCAGCATATCTGGTAAATGCCCTCCCAGTCCATCTCTGGTTGGACTTTGCCGTGTTTTAGAGATATCCCTGAAACGGGATATTACAGTGGTATCAGAGCATAGTTCTGGCTCAGCCTGTGAAGCTAGTTGTCTATGACACCGGGGAAGAGGCCATATATTTGTTACAAAGGCCGGAAGTACAGAGATCGTGAGCGTAGGTTGGAGAACACCTACAGAGAGGGAGACTGTGTACGGGTGGTAGACACCAGAAGTACAGAGATCGTGAGCGTAGGTTGGAGAACACCTACGGAGAGGGAGACTATGTATGGGTGGTAGACACAGAACAGGAGGAGCCTGTGACAGACGCAGAGCAGGAGGAGCCTGTGCTAGATTCAGAGCACAGAGAGCCGATGGCAGATGACACTAAGGCCAAACAGTTTGGAGAGGCACTCCTCAAATTGGTGCAGGATTTAGCAAGGCAGATTGAGGTGATGGGTCAGAGGTTCACCGCTGTAGAGGCTAGACAGCGTGAGACCCCACGGGTATTCCAGGTAGGTGAGGGATCACGTACATCCCACCATTTGCCGGAGCATGGTGGTGCTCAGCGTGATACTACTCAGCCGATGGCTTCATGTGCACCTACACATTCTACCATGCCCACCTTCTTCGGAGCAGACACAGGGGCAGGAGCCCAGCAGGAGGCAGAGCCCGGACTCATGGGCGAATATTTTGTAGAGTATCAGGCCTATGGGCAGGAGTTCAGGGATGCTCCCTTGTTTCGAGATTTTGTTCAGCTCCAGCGGGACAGTAGACCCCGCGACCATCATAGAGGGCACCGACATTATCATGATGGAGATACCCACCGCACATCTAGCAGATTCCATTTGCCCACGTTTGATGGCTCATCAAACAGTTCGGCAAAGTCTTGGGTGGAGAAGCTGGACATCTATTTCCAGCTTAACCAGATGTCGGAGACGGAGGCCATCAAGGTGGCAACTTTACATTTGGATGGTGAGGCCCAAGACTGGTGGTTCCATGGGATGGTTACAGTCGAACATTCTACAGTGACGACATATGCCGAGTTTACCAAGAGGTTGATGGAGTGATTTGACCGGAGGGATCTGGAACAGCACTTTGTTGAGCTGACGAGGCTCAAGCAGACTGGGAGCCCAGAAACATACATTGCAGATTTCTTGAGGGTTTCAGTGATGTTGCCAGATCTATCCGCAGCACGGATGATCTATACGTTTGTGGAGGGGTTAGCAGAGCCACTTCGGGGTTTAGTGAGATCTACTAGACCGGCTACACTCCAGAATGCTATTAGCAGGACGCGGGATTTACAGGATGCATTGCCCAGGACTCGTACACCTTATCCCCAGAGATAGGGTTTTCAGCCCAAGGGAAAGGATGTGAGGATCCCACCTCCAAAGGGGAATCCAGGACGGGCACAGATAGATGATGATGCCAGGAGGGCGCTAAGGAAGAAGCGGTTGTGCTTCACTTGTCAGAAGCTGTGGGCACCAGGGCACAGGTGTGCTGCTGGCAAAGCACACTTCATTGAGGTCTTTTCCGATGATAGCAGGGAAGAGGATAAGGAGGATGATGAGGGGGCAGGAGACAGTCAGACGGCCCAGGATCAGTTGCCACCTCCACCTCCAGGGAAAGGAGGTGCAGCTTTTGCACCCACAGGAGGGACCCTTGCAGCCTTGCAAGGAGTTCCCAAGTATTTGATGCTGCGCGTACGAGGGATAGTACGTGGCCAACGAGTGTCAGTTTTGGTTGACAGTGGGGCAACCCACAACTTCATTGATGCACAGAGGGTCGAGCGGAGAGGTATACCGACCGAGAGCTTTGACGGATTTTCAATTTTGGTCCCAGGAGCCCAGACGATGTAGTGTGCCCGGTATGTTCCAGAGTTGGCAGTGACGATGGCTACCTACACCGTGACCAATCACTTTTTCGTGGTCAACATACCGAATACCAATCTGGTATTGGGTGTTCAGTGGTTGATTACTCTGGGGAAGGTCACCACAGATTGGGAGGCCTTAGAGATGGAGTGGGATGATAAGAAGACCAGGAAGCACGAGAAGATCCGCGGGATGCACACTTACCCACCTCAGACTGTTTCGGCACACCGGATGGAGGCAGATTTCAAGAAGGGAGACATAGAGTGGGCAGTTGAGTTGTGGGCATCAGAGGTAGAGACCACCAATCAGGCAGTTCATCCTGATATACAGGTGATCCTTGACAGGTATGAGGCAGTGTTTGGGGATATACCACCAAGTCGGCCACCAGACCGAGGGTTCGAGCACACCATAGAGCTTGAGCAGGGTATTCAGGCAGTGATTACTACCCCCTATAGGCATCCCAACGCCTATCGGGATGAGATTGAGCGGGCCATCCAAGAGTTGCTGGCTCTTGGGCACATCAGACCCAGCACGAGTCCGTTTGCTTCTTCCGTGGTGTTGGTGAAGAAGAAGGACGACACCTTGAGGATGTGTATTGACTACAGGGCCCTGAACAAGAAGACCCTGAAGAACAGGTATCCTATACCCAGGATCGACGAGTTGATGGATGAGCTGAGAGGAGCCAAGTTCTTCTCGAAGATTAATTTGAGATCAGGGTACCTTCAGATTCGCGTGTAGGAACAGGACATTCCCAAGACTGCCTTCAGGTGTCATTATGGGCACTTTGAGTTTTTGGTTATGCCTTTTGGGCTAACCAATGCACCTGCTACTTTTTAGTCTTGCATGAACCATATCTTCCACAGTCATCTGAGGAAGTACGTATTGCTCTTCTTCGATGACATACTCATATATAGCAGGACTTGGGAGGAGCATCTCCAACATATAGAGGTAGTACAATATATCTTGGAAGAGCAACAGTTCTATGCTAAGCTCTCTAAGTGTGAGTTTGGGATGACGGAGATGTTGTATTTGAGTCACATTATTGGAGTGGAAGGAGTGAGAGTCCATGAGGAGAAAATCAGGGCCATCAGGGATTGGCCGGAGCCGAGAAACGTGACAAAACTTCGAGGATTCATTGGCATATGTACTTATTACAGGAAGTTCGTCAAGAGTTTCTCACAGCTTGTTGCACCCCTTACGGACTTGACAAAGAAGGGGGCATTCAGTTGGTCAGATACAGTGCAGGGAGCCTTTGATAGGCTCAAGGAGGTGATGAGTAGCTGCCCAGTGCTTGCATTGCCGGATTTTACCGAGCCATTTGTTTTGGAGTGTGATGCGTCAGGAGAGGGCATCGGCGCAGTATTGATGCAGGGCGGACACCCTATAGCCTTTGAGAGTCGGAAGCTCCTTCCACACGAGAGGTTGTATTCTATATACAACAAGGAGATGTTGGCCATTATGCATGCCTTGGCCAAATTCCGGCAGTATTTGGTAGGGAACAGGTTCAGGGTGAGGACTGATCACAACAGCCTCAGGTTCTTTTTGGAGCAGAAGCAGCTACAGGAGAGGCAGCAGAAGTGGATCAGTAAGATCCAAGCATATTACTTTGACATTAAGTATGTCAAGGGTAAGAATAACGTGGTAGCAGATGCCCTTTCACGTAGGCCAGCCACATTATCTCTTATGAGCTTGGATACAGATTGGAGGGCTCGACTATTAGTGGAGTACTCCAAAGACAGATTTGCATGTGAGGTTCTGGATGGATAGGTGGCGGATGACAGGTACAGAGTGGTCAATGAGATCATCTACTACAGGGACAGGATCTTCTTGACTGAGGGATCTCCGCTTAAGAAGAAGATACTCCAGGCATCATATGATTCACCATTGGCAGGCCATCAGGGGTTTACCAAAACCTACAGGGCCATTAGAGAGAGGTTCTCATGGAAGGGCCTCAAGGAGGACGTACTCCAACACATCAGGGAGTGCGATGTTTGTCAGAGGAACAAGGGGGAGATGAGCCATCCCGCAGGATTGTTGCAGCCTCTACCCATTCCGGAGGGGAAATGGGAGAGTATCTCAATGGACTTCATCACAGGGTTGCCCATGGTGCAGGGCAAGGATTGTATCTTTGTCGTTGTTGATCGGTTGACAAAGTATGCGCACTTTTTTGCCATATCCGCGCATTACACAGCAGCACAGGTGGCCGAACTATTCTTGAGAGAGGTTTTCAGGCTACATGGTCTTCCTAAGACCATCATCAGTGACAGGGACAACTGCTTCATGGGCGGATTTTCGCAGGAGCTTTTCCGGTTAGTGGGGACGGAGTTGACACCGAGTACCAGTTATCACCCACAGACGGATGGACAAACGGAGATAGTTAACAAGTGGCTGGAGGGCCACTTGCGTAACTATGTCAGTGGGCAGCAACGAGCATGGTTGAAGTGGTTGCATCTGGGGGAGTACTGCTATAACACGACACATCACATGTCCATTGGTATGTCACCATTTTATGCTTTGTATGGGTATCATTCCTTATCTTTTGTTGATGTGATGTTCGGTGCTAGCAAGGCTCCTAGAGCCAAGATTTGGATCCAAGAGAGTCAGGACATTCTCCGAGCTCTCAAGGATAATATGGCTACAGCACAAAACTAGCAGAAGCTGTATGCTGACAGAGGTCGGGTGGAGAGACAGTTTGAGGTAGGGGACTCGGTCTACCTACGATTACAGCCATATCGACAGTCGTCACTGAAGCAGAAGGGAGCTGAGAAGCTCAAGCCCCGCTTTTACGGGCCATACAGTGTGATACGTAGGATTAGACAGGTTGCGTATGAGTTGGAGTTGCCCCAAGGCGGCAAGATCCACAACGTTTTTCACGTATCATGCCTAAAGAAGGCACTGGGGCAACAGGTGACAGTGACAGATGAGCTACCACCCACGGATGATGAGGGGCATTTGGTGTTGCACCCAGAGGCTATTATTGATACCAGGGAGAGACAGCTACGAAGCAGGACTGCCCGAGAATTCTTGGTGGGGTGGAAGAATTTGTCGGATGAGGATGCCACTTGGGAGAGTGAGAAGATTTTGCAGCATCCATCACTTCAGTTGCTTGAGGACAAGCAACATTTTGCCGGGGGAGACTGTAATATTGCTATTTAGCGACAGCGAATTGGAATATTCAATTTTGTTCAATTTTGTCATCTATAATTTATTAATAAATAAAAAGTGAGTGAAGATGGTCTAACTCACTTAGTGGAATAAAACACCCTCCCTAGTAGCACAACGTTGTGACTTAAAGGGGAGCCAAGGGGGGCCAAGCACCACGTAGAAAGGGGGCCCACATATGCTCTAGAAGCTACTATGCAGATGAGGATGAGCACGTGGCAAGAGAGAGAGGCTGCGTTGAGGAGATAGGCTATAGGGTTTTGGAGGAAGGCCAACGTTATAAAATAGGGAGGAGCCTTCTCATTTCATTCATTCGAGTTTATGCATTTGAGCTAGTCACTTCGACTTCTTGAGCACGCTGGCTGTTTAGCCTGTCTGCAACACTGTTTAGTGCATTGAGTGTCTCCGGTCGGAGATCTCGCCCTTAGCCCTGGGGGACTTCGAGTGCCTGCTCGGGCAAGGTTATTTCTTCAGAATTTTGTGGGAGATTTTGGTGTTTGGTTTTGTTGCGGAGCCGTGCATTCATAGAGACTGCGCAGTCACTGAGAGGGAGGATGCAATCCATATAGGAGGTGTTCCGGATTGAGGTTTTTGCAGGAGATTTGAGCCGAGATTTTGAGCAGAGGATCAACCTTTGCCTTTGGGAGGATTTTGGTGGAGTTTGAGGCGGTATTTCAGCCATTCCTATTTAGCCTCTGCGCAAAGCCTTGGAGGCCAGCGTAATTCCCCAAGGGGGTGTTTTTCGGAGGTCGGCCATTTCTAATATGGTTTCTGGGTTTTGTCGGGATTGGTGAGTAGAGGAGGATTCCAGATTTTCAGCTCATTCCGACAAGGGGAGAAACCCCTAGTTATCAGTTCATTTCAGTGGTAGCAACTACACGGCAGTTTTCCAGCAGCTGGGACGCAGTTCAAAGAGCAGCCATTTTTGGTGTATTCTGAGAGTGTTTCTTCACTTGCCTTGAGCAAGTTTAGGTTCCATCACTCTGATCACCTATTGTACTTCATTATATTTCTCAGTTTAATAAAATGGCTTCGCATTTCCTCTCTATATTTCTGGATGAGTTGCCGTACATTCTTTCTATGTTATTATATGTCTGTTGCACTGTTATTTTTATATATATTTGAGCATTCTAGTTATATACCACTTGGTGTGTTTATTTTATACTCTTAGACAGAGTCTGGAAAGGGCCAACTAGCCTCCAGATTTCGTCCTCTTTTCAGAGGCGGCATATCTAGTAAATGCCCTCCCAGTCCATCTCTGGTTGGAGTTGCCGTGTTTTAGAGATATCCTCGAAATGGGATATTACAGGATCCAAGAGAGTCAGGAAATTCTCCGAGCTCTCAAGGATAATATGGCTACAGCACAAAACCAGCAGAAGTTGTATGGCAACAGAGGTCGGGTGGAGAGACAGTTTGAGGTAGGGGACTTGGTCTACCTACGATTACAGTGATACAAACAGTCATCACTGAAGCAGAAGGGAGCTGAGAAGCTCAAGCCCCGCTTTTACGGGACATACAGGGTGATACACAGGATTGGACAGGTTGCGTATGAGTTGGAGTTGCAACAAGGGAGCAAGATCCACAACGTTTTTCACATATCATGCCTGAACAAGGCATTGGGGTAGCAGGTGACAGTGACAGATGAGCTACCACCCACGGATGATGAGGGGCATTTGGTGTTGCAGCCAGAGGCTATTATTGATACTAGGGAGAGGCAGCTACGGAGCAGGACAGTCCGGGAATTCTTGGTGAGGTGGAAGAATTTTCTAGATGAGGATGCCACTTGGGAGAGTGAGAAGATTTTGCAGCATCCATCACTTCAGTTGGTTGAGGACAAGCAACATTTTGCCGGGGGAGACTGTAATATTCCTAATTAGCGACAGCTAATTGGAATATTCGATTTTGTTCAATTTTGCCGTCTATAGTTTATTAATAAATAAAAAGTGAGTGAAGAGGGTCTAACTCACTTAGTGGAATAGAACACCCTCCCTAGTAGCACAACGTTGTGACTTAATGGGGAGTTAAGGGGGGCCAAGCCCCACGTAGAGAGGGGGCCCACGTATGCTCTAGAAGCTACTGCTCAGATGAGGATGAGCACGTGGCAAGAGAGAGAGGCTATGTTGAGGAGATAGGCCTTAGGGTTTTGGAGGAAGGCCAATGTTATAAAGAGGGAGGAGCCTTCTCATTTCATTCATTCGTTGTTGATGATATTGAGCTGGTCATTTCGACTTCTTGAGCACGCTGGCTGTTTAGCCTGTCTGCAGCACTGTTTAGTGCATTGAGTGTCTTCGGTCGGAGATCTCGCCCTTAGTCCCGGGGGACTTCGAGTGCCTGCTCGGGCAAGGTTATTTCTTAAGCATTTTGTGGGAGATTTTGGTGTTTGTTTTTATTGCGGAGCCGTGCATTCATAGAGACTGCGCAGTCACTGAGAGGGAGGACACAGTCCATCTAGGAGGTGTTCCGGATCTGGGTTTTTGCAAGAGATTTGAGCCGAGATTTTGAGCAGAGGATCAGCCTTTGCCTTTGGGAAGATTTTGGTGGAGTGAGGCGGTATTTCAGCCATTCCTATTTAGCCTCTGCGCAGAGCCTTGGAGGCCAGCGTAATTCCCCAAGGGGGTGTTTTTCGGAGGTCGGCCATTTCTGATATGGTTTCTGGGTTTTGTCGGGATTGGTGAGTAGAGGAGGATTCCAGACTTTCAGCTCATTCCGGCAAGGGGAGCAACCCCTAGTTATCAGTTCATTTTAGTGGTAGCAGCTACACGGCAGTTTTCCAGCAGCTGGGACGCAGTTCAGAGAGCAGCCATTTTTGGTGTATTCTGAGAGTATTTCTTCACTTGCCTTGAGCAATTTTAGGTGCCATCACTCTAATCACCTATTGTACTTCATTATATTTCTCATTTTAATAAAATGGCTTAGCATTTCCTCTCTATCTTTCTAGATGAGTTGTCGTACATTCTTTCTATGTTATTATATGTTTGCTGCACTGTTATTTTTATATATACTTGAGCATTTTAGTTCTATACCACTTGGTGTGTTTATTTTATACTCTTAGACAGAGTCCAGGAAGGGCCAAGTAGCCTCCAGATTTCGTCCTCTTTCAGAGGCAGCATATCTGGTAAACGCCCTCCCAGTCCATCTCTGGTTGGAGTTTGTCGTGTTTTAGAGATATCCTTGAAACAGGATATTACAGCAAAAGACCACGCAGAGTGACGCAAAGGGAGCTAGGGTGTCTTTCGGTGTCAAAAATTCTCCCAAAGGATTCGAGAAATTTATCTCAAGTGTATTCTAGAAGTCTGCCCGTCTAATTCTTGTAAAGGATTTTCCTTGCTGAAGAACAATACAAACCCTCATCTGCTACACCGGTTTTCCCGCATTGGGTTTGTCCGGGGACAATTGTCCAAAAATAATTGTGTTCATGTGATTGTTTCTATTGCATTATCTGTGTTCTATTCTATTTTCTACTTATGGTTAAGTGAATACTGCAATTGTGTTTATTTCAGAATTTACTGGAAGAAAATCTGTAAATAACTTATCATAAATAAGTAGGCGAAATAAATCTATTACTGCAGTAGTGTTTCAGTTTGAAAATTTCACATGGTATTAGAGCAAAAGACAAGTAATAGAAGAGGAGGTTCTGCATTGGAACGGAGGTCCAACAGTGATGCAGCATCAGCTCCGAAGGGTTCACGCAGTTCTCCAGAATGCATGGAGGAACAGAGGGATCATGACGTTTCAGTTCTAGCATCCAGACTAGAAGAGGAATTTGCTTGTGTGTCAAGCATGGCCTCTCGAGAAATCTGGTATATTGACAGTGGAGCATCTGCTCACATGACGGGATTTCGAGAATGCTACTCAAGCTACCAGGAGGAGTAGATGAATTTTCAAATCACTATGGGAATCAAGGCAAAATGTACCCCTGTTGGAAGAGGCGTCATAATATTTCAAACAGAAGCTGGCAACAAGCTTCGGGCCACAAATGTACTACATGTACCAGGATTGGAGATGAATTTTCTCTCAGTGTCTCAGCTTCAGAACAAGGGTTACGATGTATACTTTATTGGCAACAAAGTTTATGTCAAACACCCAAGTTGGAAAAAGAAGGCACAAATAAGAGTCAGGAGCCATAAATTGTACAAGTTACAGCTTGAGTCCCCAATGGCACTAATAGGCAACACTGACGAAAGAGATTTGAATGAATTATGGCATTAAAGAATGGGGCATCTACATCATGGAGCCTTGAGAATTCTCAAGAAGACTGTCATAAGAGCTCCGAAACTTAGCACCAAGCGAGACGATGTCTGCAGAGGGTGCATATTAGGGAAGTATGCCAAGGCAGCATATTTGAGAAGCAGCAATAGGGCCCAGAGTGTGTTGGGATTGATACACACAGACATCTGCAGACCAATGTCCACGAATGCTCTCAGTGGTGCAAAGTATTTTGTCACCTTCATAGATGACCATTTCAGAAAGACATGGATCTACTTTCTGAAGACCAAAGATGAGGTCTTTCAGCGATTCAAAGAGTTTATGGCTTTGGTGGAGAATCTAACAGGAAAGCAGATCAAGACATTGCGATCAAACAATGGTGGAGAGTACATTGACAAGGACTTCACAAGCATCTGTGCAAGGAAAGGCATCAAGAGAGAATGGACTACTCCATATAATCCAGAGCATAATGGGTTCGCAAAGAGGAAGAACAGGACTATTGTTGAAGCTGCGACGGCAATGTTGTATGATCAAGACATGCCCAAATTTTCGTGGGTTGAAGCTTGTAATACAGTCTTGTATGTGCAGAAAAGGGTTCCTCATAACGCATTAGGTAAGGTTGCTCCTGAGAGTGTGTTCACGAGCAGCAAGCCTGAAATGAGCCACTTCAGGATATTTGGCAGTATAGTGTACTGCCATGTACCCGATGAGAAGAGGAAGAAGTTGGATCAGACTACAGAAAAAGGGTAACTTGTGGGGTATAGCGAGAGTGTGAAGGCTTACCACATCTATATTCCCGAGAGTAGGAAGATAGTAGTAAGACAGGACATGAAGTTCATGTAGAAATTTCTGAATCTTATACTTTATTCAGAAATTATTACTATTAATCCGATTATGCTCCTCCTACTTAGACAAGTTATTAATTGAATAAATTCAAGTTAAAATCGAAGCAAAACACATAACAGATCTCTACCAATCCACATCTTGAATAAGCACATGCACACATTGACAAAGTGACACAGTTATTTCTAGACAAATAGTCCCCGGAAAAACCCAATGTGGGAAAACTAGTCTCTGGCTACTGGAGGGTCTTATTATTAAGAATATTTCTGAATACACAAATCTGGGTTCCAGATCTGGAAAAACCAACAGAGAAAACACTAGATCTATAGCTCACTGGCTGATCTAGGGCCAAAATAATGACTGATCCACACCCTCAAATAGGATTTACATAACTCAACCAAGATTAGGGCCTAGAAACCCTAGCGCTGCCCATGAAGGCCTCTGCGTCAGCCTCTGAAGTCCTCCAAACCCTCAGCGTTGCTCCGAAAGGGACTGCGTTACCCCAGATTGGGTGACGCAGTCACTACGCTGCCCCTGAAGGGTCTCTGCGTAACCCCAGAGGGTCTCCTGCTGAAAATCACGTTGTCCTTGGAGGGACTGCGTTGTCCTTGTTGTTGCTGCTACTGCCTTCTTCTGTGTTGTCCTTGAGTTGATCTCTGCCTCTTCTGTATTCTAGACCCCGGAATCAGAACATCCCCTTGGTCTAAATTCCCCTCTCAGCAGCTGAAACACTTCTGAGTATTCTTAGCAAACCCTGCCCTAGAATCTCAGCTTAGCTTCAGTGCTATGCTTGTGTGTGTGTTTACAAATGATCCCAAGCCTTTCCTTTATACTTTTCTCGTTGATAAATCAATGGCCATGATCAGATCTTGAATCAATGGTTAAGATTAAAAGAAAGCTTGATTCGTGTGACTTAAGATAATTTCATCACATGTTTAATTAAATTCACTTTAATTATTTAAGTTCCCTAAGTTTTAACTTAGGAAATACATTAAAATAATTAATTAATTTAATATCTCCTAAACCAGATGAAATTTCCCAAATCCATTTCTAGGTCTTGTAGATCCAGTGTACTCTAGTCCCTCCACAAAATTTGGGAGATAGAGCACAACTGATGCTACCCCAAATATACAAAATCTCAACACTCCCTTTTAGCATCAAGTGTGTGCTCTAGCAATACATCACACTATGCATTACATAACTTTGAGTACTGGTTCTGTGTTGCGGCTTGCTGACACTCAACTCTGCACTGTTGCTGCCATTCTGTACTGTTGCCCATGACTCTGCCACTGCCACTCCAACTTCTGTACTGCAGCTCCCTCTCAGTATGTTGCATCTATGTTGTGCATAGCACTGCCACTGCTAATCTGCCGCACTACAACTTCAGTTGTTGAGAGAAACAACTAAATCTCCTGCCCAATCTTTGACAGACAAGTCAGATGGGCTGCATCCTCATCACTGAAGCTCCATAGGCTTCAGATCTGTGCTGGCATCTAAAGAACAACGCACAGCTACAACTCTGCCTGCGTAATCAGACTCCCTCTGCACTACTGAAGTCACATCAGCCCCTTGTGCTGAAATCCATCACGTTGCTACTGCACTATGTTGTCCCTCTGAAGTCTTCTGCGTTGTTGTAGCTCTGCACTAAGTAAGCAGCTCTGCTCTATGCTGCTGAAGTCACATTAGCCTCTGCGCTGCTACTGCTTCTACGCTGCTGCTGCCTTGCTCTGCGCTGCTCCTTCCAATATTCAGATCTACCTTTGCATGCTTCATCTATTATTTATGCACCCACTGCTCCACTTGTCCCGCTACCGTCTTAAGGCTGTCGTAGCTCGCATGTGATCCAAGAGATGAGCTACTCAAGGATCCCGCCTCTCCTCCATATAGCTCCTCTACATGTCCATGTCACCCCACCTCCGTGGTTCATGAGCACTCATCGTTGCATCATCTTCTAACCCATCATCTATGCCAAGGCTACATCATCCTCATCTTCCTTTTTCACTTTGCTCAATCCTGGGTTGTGTTGCCTCTTAGTGAATCTGCGGAGTTCTTGACGCAGAATTGACCACAAGCTGTCCCAATCTGAGAGGTTCGCTCTGCCCAAGATACTTTGGACAAAGGTTTCCCACTCATCCGTGACTGCATTGAGGGCAATGCTGACTATCACAGCATCATCTACCGTTGCCCCCGTTGCAGTCAATTGATCTCTGATTGACTGCAATCTGAAGAGAAAATGTTCCATGTCTTCTCCATTGGTCATCATGAATGACCTCATCTAGGTCTCCAATAGCATTTTTCTTTGGACAAACTTTCCCTCATACAGGGAAATCAAGGCCTTCCACATCTCGTTAGTTGTCTTCTTCTCAACTACGTGTGGTACAATATGGTCCTTGATACCATCCATAATCAGCCGCTTGGCATGCCCAGCAGCTTCCTTATGCTTCCGAAGGAGATCCGCAATTGTCGGTGTGGCTAGAGTCTTCTCTACATGCTCTCTTAGATTATATGCCTCAAGGACAATCAAGATCCTTGCTTCCAAACTAAAAAGTTTGAGAGGCCATCCAGCCTATCCTGATCATGCAGTCCATGAGGATCCATCGGCTTAGAATGTGTCGGAACTTCCTTTTCTCTTTGCTAGAGAAATGGATCTAAGGCCCTTGGTGAAACAAGCACCTTCTACTCCCTCTGACAACTGATTTCCCTTGGAAATCTACCAAATCAACTATGATTCAGCTTCTTCTTTGATCCTATAATCAAACTGCAAGTTTCCTTTGGCAGGAAACTCTCTGAGAAGTTGATCTCCTCCCGCTCTTTGTCACTTGTGCTAAGGCTAAAAATCTGAAAACTTCAGAATTTTAACCACACCAGCTCTTCTGAACTTCTGCAGCTTTCCTACAGTCTTTTCTGGATCTGACAGATTCAAATCTGAATTACACTAGCTGGCTTCAGACTAAACCAGCATTGTTTTTGAGCTGCCTCTGCACAGTAATTGCGTGGGCTTGCTAGGACATAGTGTTGGACAGCATCACCCTTCCCTCTGCGTGAATCTGCCTCTAAAAACTGCGTTGTCCCTTCATATCTGCGTTTCTGCTGCTTTTCCAGCTGCTTCCTGCAACTAAAACCTTCAATGTCTTCTGCTGGTGTCCCTCCTAGATTTGCAATTCCTCTGATACCATGTAGAAATTTCTGAACCTTATACTTTATGCAGAAATTATTATTGTTAATCCAATTATGCTCCTCCTACTTAGACAAGTTATTAACTGAATATATTCAAGTTAAAATCGAAGCAAAACACATAACAGATCTCTACCAATCCAGATCTAGAATAAGCACATGCACACATTGACAAAGTGACACAATTATTTTTGGACAAATAGTCCCCGAAAAAACCCAATGCGGGAAAACCGATCTCTGGCTGCTGGAGGGTCTTATTATTAAGAATATTTCTGAATACACAAATCTAGGTTCCAGATCTGGAAAACCCGACAGAGAAAACACTAGATCTACAGCTCACTAGCTGATCTAGGGCCAAAATAATGATCAATCCACACCCTCAAACGGGATTTACAAAATTCAGCCAAGATTAGGGCCTAGAAACCCCAGCGCTGCCCCTGAAGGCCTCTACGTCAGCCTCTGAAGTCCTCCAAACCCTCAATGCTGCTCCGGAAGGGACTGTGTTACCCCAGACTGGGTGACGCAGTCACTACGCTGCCCCTGAAGGGTCTCTGCATAACCCAGAGGGTCTCCTGTTGAAAATCACGTTATCCTTGGAGGGACTGCGCTATCCTTGTTGTTGTTGCTGCTGCCTTCTTCTGCGCTCTCCTTGAGCTGATCTCTACCTCTTGCGTATTCTAGACCCCGGAATTAGATCATCCCCTTGGCCTAAATTCCCCTCTCTGCAGCTGAAACACCTGAGTATTCTTAGCAAACCCTGCCCTAGAATCTCAGCTTAGCTTCAGTGCTCTACCTCTATGTGTGTTTACTAATGACCCCAAGCCTTTCCTTTATACTTTTCTCGTTGATAAATCAACGGCCATGATCAGATCTTGAATCAATGGCTAAGATTAAAAGAAAGCTTGATCCGTGTGACTTAAGACAATTTCATCACATGTTTAATTAAATTCACTTCAATTATTTAAGTTCCCTAAGTTTTAACTTAGGAAATACATTAAAATAATTAATTGATTTAATATCTCCTAAACCAGAAGAAATTTCCCAAATCCATTTCTGGGTCTTGTAGATCCAGTGTACTCTAGTCCCTCCACAAAATTTGGGAGCTAGAGCACAACTGATGCTACCCCAAATACACAAAAACTCAACAGTTCATAAAGGAGAGTGCCTTCAAGAAGTCCCAAGGAATTTCTTCAGCTACGCAGACTGAGGAGGATCCGTTGGTCCAGCCACAACGACCTACGGATGATGGCTCTGGTGCCTCTCCAAGGCACATGGATCCTAAGGATAGCTTTTCTGAGGAAGTGCAAGAAGAAGAGCAGGTGAGTCCACCCACCATATGTGGAAGGACGAGCAGAGAACTACAACAAACTCTGAGGGATGCAGAAGAGTTTGTTGGAGCTCCTAGAAATGAGAAGAGGGAACGCAAGCAGCCAAACAGGTACCAGGCATTGGTAGCACAAGTTGGAGAACCCTCTAGTTTTCAAGAGGCAACTCAGCATCAAGTGTGAGTAGATGCTATGGTGGAGTACAGCTCCATCGTGACAAATGATGTCTGGAAAGTATTTCCTAGACCTCCGAACAAGTCGGTTGTAGGTTCAAGATGAATCTACAAGATTAAATATGCTGCAGATGGCAGCATAGAGAAATTCAAAGCCAGGTTTGTGGCTAAGGGGTATGCACAGAAGGAAGGGATCAACTATGAAGAAACCTTCGCCCCTGTAGCTCGGTATACTTCAATCAAATCCGTCATATCCCTTGCAGCGCAGATGGGATGGGAAATTCACCAGATGGATGTCAAGACTGCATTCTTGAATGGGGTGATAGAAGAGGAAGTGTACACTAAATAACCAGAGGGCTTTGAGATGCATGAGCAGAAAACTCGTGTGCAGGCTTAAGAAACCCTTGTACGGACTAAAGCAAATCCCGAGAGCTTGGTATGGGCGAATTGACAGCTACCTGTAGAAGATGGGATTTGTAAAGAGTGACGCAGATCCCAACCTCTACTATCTGAGAGTAGGGGATGAGCCTCTAATATTGGTGTTATATGTAGATGATCTATTTCTGACTGGATCATCTAGGCTAATAAAAAACTGCAAGGAAAATCTGGTTACAGAATTCGACATGAAGGATCTAGGGTGGATACACTATTTTCTGGGTTTGGAAGTTTGGCAACAGAAGGGAGAAATCTTCCTTGGGCAAGGAAGATATACTACAAAGATTCTGAAGAGATTTTAGATGGAGGACTGTAGACCCATGGCTACACCAATGATCACAAACTGGAATAAAATCGACACGTCTGAGGATGATGAGCCTAATCCTACCTTGTATAGGTAACTCATAGGATCATTGATGTACCTGGTCAACACTAGACCAGACATCTATTATGTCATGAATACCCTTAATCAATTCATGGTAGAACCAAGGAGGGCTCACTGGGCAACAACCAAACATGTTCTCAGA
The DNA here is from genome assembly GCA_034641835.2 of Pinus albicaulis. NCBI lineage: Eukaryota > Viridiplantae > Streptophyta > Pinopsida > Pinales > Pinaceae > Pinus > Pinus albicaulis. Next base: position 919,666,516 of record CM076584.1, on the reverse strand, counting down.
TACTCGAAAGGGACAATCGAGTTTGGATTGAGGTACACCAAGGGCAATGAAATCCAGTTGAGTGGGTTCACTGACGCAGACTAGGCTGGAAGTCCAGTAGATCGGAAGAGTACCAGTGGGTATTGTTTCAGTGTCGGATCAGGAATGACTTCCTAGTGCAATAGGAAACAGAAATCCGTGGCACTAAGCTCAGTCGAGGCTGAATATATGCCAGCTAGCACAGCTTCGTCTGAGGCCATATGGCTTCGTAAGTTGCTCATGAACTTACTCAAGAAGATGATGGAACAGACCAGAATTTTGTCTGATAATCAGAGTTCCATCAAGCTCTCTGAAAATCTTGTGTTTCATGATCGGTCGAAGCACATTGACATCAGGTGCCACTTCATCAAAGACTATGTCCAACAGGCAGCTATACAATTCAAGTACATTCCTACAGGGGAACAGGTGGCAGATATCCTCACGAAAGCTCTGGGTAAGATTAAGTTTACTTACTTCAGATAAAAGATGGGGATGGTCAAGAATCCATTCCAGTAGGAGGAATGGATAGGTTCGAAATTCAGAGGGAGTTGCAGTACGGGTAAGGTAGTGATAGAGATGGTGTCATGGGCAACAGTACAGAAGGAACCAGCGCAACAGATGAGGGGCAGCAGCCGAGACATCAGCAGCACAGTAGATGCTTCAAGCCAGAGCATATGCAGTTGACATTTTGCTTGAACACTTTCCTCACTAAGAGGGAGTGTTGATTTTTGTAGCATTGGAAAGTGTTCCAAGTCTCATATTTTGTGAGGAGGCTTGGACATCAGTATTCCAAAGAACCCAGAAACTGTTTGTGGAAATTCCACTCGGTTCATGTTTTATTAAAATAATTAGTTATTTTAATGGGGTCCCTAAGTCTAGACTTAAGGAAATTAAATAGTTAAAGGGTATTAATAAAACAGAGTGAGAATCTTTTAGAGAATGAAGATCAAGTCATGTTTTAATCTTAGCCATTGATTAGAGATCTAATTTGGGTCGTTGATTCATCAACGAGAAAATTATAAGAGAAGGCTTGAGGGTCATTTGGAAAGTAAGTCAAGCACACATTCAGTACCCGAAGGAAATTGTTTCTGAAGGAATAGAATTCGATTTCAGAGGCAGAGTTGCAGAGGCAGAAGAAGGAAGGGGAAGTCAGAAAAGACAGAGAAAGACAAGAGGAGGATGCAGAGGGCCACAGAGGGCTGCGTTGAGCAGCAACATTGAGTCCCCACGCAGAGTGACGTAGTCCAGCGCAGGGATTGCGCAGAAGACCATGCAGAGTGACGCTGAGGGAGCTAGGGTGTTTTCCGGGTGTCAGAAATTCTCCCAGAGGATTCGTGGAATTTATCTCAGGTGGATTCTAGAAGTCTGCTCGTCTAATTCTTGTAAAAGATTTTCCTTGTTGAAGAATAATACAAACCCTCACCTGTTGCACCGGTTTTCCCGCATTGGGTTTTTCTAGGGACAATTGTCCAAAAATAATTGTGTTCATGTGATTGTTTCTATTGCGTTATACATGTTCTGTTCTATTTTCTGCTTATGGTTAAGTGAATACTGCAATTCTGTTTATTTCAAAATTTACTGGAAGAGAATCTGTAAATAACTTATCATAAATAATTCGGCAAAATAAATCTATTACTGCAGTAGTGTTTCAGTTTGAAAATTTCACAAAGAGGATAATGTGGATGAAACCCTCAAGCAACATTTACTCTTTCTTTGCTGTCCCAAATTACAGAAATATGGCTAAGGATATTACTAAAAGATACAACATCCAATATTTATGAAGATTATGGCTAAGAAGCAAGGAAACATAGAGAACATTCCAAAGATAACATAGTAGAAAATGGAGAGAGCATACCAAATTTTTATTCCATAAACATATGTCAAGATGCTTCAACAACAACAGAAATAGCAATATAGGTCTAAAATATTCCTCACCCACAAGATATTTGAGTTGATCCTCCAAATGTCTCCAATAGTTATTAAACTAAGCACCAAGAGATTTCTCCCCTAAACCAAAACATGAGAAATGATGATAAATGCAAACCTTTATATAGGTTTAAGTTCCATATTTCATTTACAATAAAATATGAATTGATTTCCTAGCCCCAAGGTGCCTAGGTTGAGTCGTGAACAACGTTGCACGAAGCGGGGACGAAGCGGGGGCGTTTTTTGGAAGCGGGGACGCGGAAGCGTCATTTCCAAAAAATCTAGGAAGCGAAGCGTCTCGGAAGCGTCTACTATATATATATATTTTTATTTTTATTTTTTTGCATTTATATTAAAAAAATATCCAAAATACCAAATTAATTGTAGAAGATATGGAAGCATGCATATTTGTACATAAATCAAGATACATATGACATCCATTGTACATTAATGATTAATTATTTGAGCATCAACCATTTAGAATAGATGCATCAACCATCTATAATCTAGATTCTTCTCCTCTTATCTAGCTTTTGCCTCTACCTCGATTATCTAGGGACATTAGTCAAAATTGCCCAATTTTGATCAAACCCTAATGCAAGCCTTAAAATATGGTAGAAAGAACTTAACATGCTTGATCGATTATTTTGACTTGATTGAAATGTAATTTTTTTGCTAACGACATGACAAAGGAGTTCAACAATTAACACCACCAACACTAGGGTACATATAGGGCTTGGTGCTCTTGATTAAATGCTAATCACATACCCTCATACATGATATAATCTAATGACATGCCACCATACCACTGATCCTGAATTCCTGAAAACTATTAAATCTGCTGAATTTGGAAGAGGATATGAAATTCTATTTTCTCCATATGAAGTCCGATCAGGCTGGAACCACTCTCAAACATCCTGAGTCATTTCATGGTAATGTTAAAAATTTAAGTAAAAGGATGAAAATGAAAAATAAATGAGAATGCCACTTTTACTTTAAGAATTTAAAATTACCATGAGGGAGCATCTAAGAAATATCTAAGGAGGTAAAAGAGAGCTTATATTTTTTTCCTCCTATCCCTAACTCAGCACTAACTCACCTACTAACCCAACCAAAGACAAATTTAAAAAATAAAAATTAAAAAAAATCATTTTTCTGACCTACATTAGTTGGATCCGTACGGCACTGTACGGAACCGTTCGCGATCCGTACGGATCCGTCCCGGAATCGCGGCGGTTCCGTACAGCGATCCATCGTACGATCCGCGGATCCACTGTACCGAATCGCGGATCCGGGCATACGGATCCGAAAAACCAGGAATCGCAAATTTTTTTGGGATCCACGGTTCCGAGTACGGATCCCGTACGGTTCCGTACGGGACGCGGTTCGGGCCTTGGAGCCGCGGGGGGGGGGACGTTTCCTGCAACATTGGTCATGAATAGTGCCTCGAGAGTTGTGGCTATCGCCTCTTGAGTTGTGACGATTCCTTGGGAGTCGTGTCTCCATTTGAAAATATATGTAGAGTGATCTCAAAAAAAACATGTCATGAGTCTAAGGCCAAAGTGCGACAAATAGGGGATCCATTAATAGGCATAAGATAAGTGTGCTCTCTAGGCATAACAACCTTTACAATACATAAGCAACACTTTTACATAAGGGTAAAGTGAATAAAAACCTATCGGTTTCGTAAGTCATGTGTCCTGGCAGATCCATCCCAAGATGTAATATCCCGTTTCAGGGATATCTCTAAAACACAAGCAACTTCCAACCAGAGATGGACTTGGAGGACATTTACCAAATATTTCACCTCTGAAAAGCGAGTGAGATCTGGAGGCTATCTAGCCCTTTCCAGCCTCTGTCTAAGAGTATGGGAAAAACACACCAAGTGGTATAGTACTGAAATGCTCAAGTAGAATAATAACAGTAGTGCAAGCATACAATAGCATATATATAGAACACGTAACTAATACTCAAGATATGCAAAGAGAATGCTGAGCCATTTTATTATACTGAGAAATATAAGTGAATACAATAGGTGATCAGAGTGATGGCACCTAGACTTGCTCAAGGCAAGTGAAGAAATACTCTCAGAATGTTGAGGGAATGGCTGCTCTCTGATCTGCGTCCTAGCTGCTGGAAAATCTGCCGTGTAGCTGCTACTGCTGGAACAAGATGAATATCTGGGGCTGCTCCCCTACTCGGAATAAGCTAAAACTCTGGAATCAGCCTCTACTCACCAAACCCAGAAAAGCCCAGAAAGCATTTATGGAATGACCAACCCCCGAAAATCACCCCCTTGAGGATCTACAATATCCTCCAAGGCTCTGCGCTGAGGCTGAATGGAAACCACCAAAATACGCCCACAAACTCTGCCAAAATCCTCCCACAGGCAAGCGCTGGCCCCTTGCTCAATCTCCAAGCTCAAAACCTCCGAAAGAAATCCAATCCGGAGCTCCCCAGAAATGGACTACATCCTCCCTCCCAGGACTACGCAGTCTATGGATGCACTGCTCCTCCGCAAAAGCCAAACACCAATCCTCCTGCAAAATACTGATGGAACAACCTCACCCGAGCAGGGACTCGAAGTCCCCCGGGGCTGAGGGTGAGATCTCTGAACGGAGACACTCGGTGCACTAAACATTGCTGCAGACTAGCTAAACAACTAGCGTGCTCAAGAAGTTGAAATGACCAGCTCAATATCATAAACATCGAATGATCAAAATGAGGAGGCTCTCCCCTCTATATAGCGTTAGCCTCTCTCAAACCCTAAGGCTCACCTCCTCCAACGTAGCCTCCCTTTGCCACGTGCTCCATCTTGGCCTGCGTAGTCCCTCCATGTGGTCTACGTGGTCTCTTGGCCCCCTTGGCTCACTTAAGTTACAACGTGTGTCTACTAGGGAGTGCACTTTTATTTTTTGAGTGAGTTATGTCCCCCTCTACTCACTTTTATTTATAATCTAACTACATAAGGCAAAATTGACCAAAATCGAATATTCCAATTAGCCATTGCTAATTGGGAATATTACAGTCTCCCTCGGCAAAATGTTGCTTGACCCCAAGCAACTGTAGTGATGGATGCTGCAAGATCTTCTCACTCTCCCAAGTGGCATCCTCATCCGGAAAATTCTTCCACCTCACCAAGAACTCCCGGATTCTCCTGTTCCGCAGCTGCCTCTCCCTGGTATCAATAATGGTCTCTGGCTGTAACACCAAATGCCCCTCATCATCTGTTGGCGGTAGCTCCTCTGTCACCATCACTTGCTGCCCCAATGCCTTCTTCAGGCGTGATACATGGAAAATGTTATGAATCTTGCTGCCTTGGGGTAGCTCCAACTCTTAAGCACCCTGTCCAACCCTGCGTATCACCCTATATGGCCCATAAAAACGGGGCTTGGGCTTATCAACTCCCTTCTGCTTCAGTGACGACTGTCGGTATGGCTGCAAACGAAGGTAGACCAAGTCTCCTACCTCGAACTGTCTCTCCATTTGACCCATGTCGGCATACAGCTTCTGCTGGTTCTGCGTTGTAGCCATGTTATCCTTGAGAGCTCGGAGAATGTCCTGACTCTCTTGGATCCAATCTTTGGCTCTCGGAGCCTTGCTAGCACCAAAAATCACATCAGCAAAAGATAAAGAATGGTATCCATACAAAGCATAAAACAGAGACATACCGATGGACATGTGATGTGTGTTGTTGTAGCAGTACCCTCCTAGATGCTGCCACTTCAGCCACGCTCTCTGCTGCCCACTAACATAGTTACGCAAGTAGCCCTCCAGCCACTTGTTAACTATCTCTGTCTGCCCGTCTGTCTGTGGGTGGTAGCTGGTGCTCGGTGTCAACTCTGTCCCCACTAGCAAGAAAAGCTCCTGCCAGAATCCGCCCATAAAGCGGTTGTCCCTATCACTGATGATGGTCTTGAGAAGACCATGTAACCTGAAGATCTCTCTGAAGAACATCTCCGCCACCTGTGCTACTGAATAGTGTGCGGATATGGCAAAAAAGTGTGTGTACTTTGTCAGCCGATCAATGACGACGTATATATAGTCCTTGCCCTGCACCATGGGCACTCCTGTGATGAAATCCATCGAAATGCTCTCCCATTTCCCCTCCGGAATGGGAAGAGGTTGCAACAAACCTGCGGGATGGCTCATCTCTCCCTTGTTCCTCTGGCAAACCTCGCACTCCCTGATATGCTGGAGCACGTCCTCCTTGAGGCCCTTCCAAGAGAACCTCTCTCTTATGGTCCGGTAGGTTTTGGTAAACCCCTAATGACCGGACAATGGTGAGTCATGTGACGCCTGAAGTATCTTCTTCTTGAGATGGGAGCCCTCAGTCAAGAAGATCCTATCTCTGTAGTAGATGATCTCATCTATCACCCTGTACCTTTCATCTGTCACTTGACCATCCAGAACCTCACAGGAAAATCTGTCCTTGGAGTACTCCACCAAGAGTCGAGCCCTCCAGTCTGTATCCAAACTCATCAGAGACAACGTGGCTGGTCTGCGTGAAAGTGCATCAGCTACCACGTTGTTCTTCCCCTTGACATACTCAATGTCAAAGTCATAAGCCTGAATCTTGCTGATCCACTTTTGCTGCCTCTCCTGTAGCTGTTTCTGCTCCAAAAAGAACCCGAGGCTATTGTGATCAGTCCTCACCCTGAACCTGTTACCCACCAAGTACTGTCGGAATTTGGCCAATGCATGCATAATGGCTAGCATCTCCTTGTCGTATATAGGATAAAACCGCTCATGAGGAAGGAGCTTTCGGCTCTCATAGGCTATAGGGTGGCCTCCCTGCATCAAAACTGCGTCGATCCTCTCTCCTGACGAATCAAACTCCAAAACAAAAGGCTAGGTAAAATCTGGCAACGCAAGCACTGGGTAGCTGCTCATAACCTCCTTGAGCCTGTCAAAGGCCCGCTACGCTGTATCTGACCAACTGAATGCCCCCTTCTTCGACAAATCTGTAAGGGGTGCAGCAAGCTAAGAGAAACTCTTGACGAACTTCCTGTAATATGTGCAGATGCCAACAAATCCTCGAAGTTCCATCACGTTTCTCGGCTCCAGCCAATCTCTGATGGCCCTGATCTTCTCCTCGTGGACCCTCACTCCGTCCACTCCTATGATGTGTCCCAAATACAACATCTCCGTCAATCCAAACTCACACTTGGAGAGCTTAGCATAAAACTGTTGCTCCTCCAAGATATGCAGTACTGCCTCTATATGCTGGAGATGCTCCTCCCAAGTCCTGCTGTAAATCAATACATCATCCACAGGGGCTTCACTCAATGAACCTATAACATATCACGTGCAATCATAGCATATTAAACAATACCCTTAATTTGAGTACATATTGGAAATTAACTCTAAAAATCACATTATTTAACCCCCTCCCAATATAAACCCAATACACCTTCCCAATTTAAAAAGCCCATAATTTCACTATATATTGTAGGTATCTATTTTTTCATTAACATTTTTTATGCCCCTTTATATTTTTTCATTAACTTTGAGCTCAATTTTTTATACTTTCCAATATAAAAACCCTTTACCCACTATATATCCCCCAATATATAATGTCATTTTTTCCTTATTATATATCCCCCAATATGAACCCACGTGGTATGGTATTGCTCCTGCAGTGAAGCCCCTGTGACATCATCGAAGAAGATCAACACAAACTTCCTCAGATGACTGCGAAAGATATGGTTCATGCATGACTGGAAAGTAGCTGGGGCATTGGTTAGCCCAAAAGGCATAACCAAGAACTCAAAGTGGCCGTAATGGCACCTGAAAGCGGTCTTGGGAATGTCCTGTTCCCTCACGCGAATTTGGTGGTACCCGGATCTCAAATCGATCTTTGAGAAGAACTGTACTCCTCTCAACTCATCTATCCATGGTATGGGGTACCTGTTCTTCATGGTCTTCTTATTCACGGCCCTGTAATCAATGCACACTCTCAATGTGCCGTCTTTCTTCTTCACCAACACCACCGAAGAAGCAAAAGGACTTGTGCTAGGCCAAATATGTCCAAGAGCCAGCAACACCTAGATGGCCCGCTCAATCTCATCCCGATAGGCTTTGGGGTGCCTATAGGTAGTGGTAATAACGGCCTGGATGCCCTGCTCTAGCTCAATAGTGTGCTCAAACCCCCGATCTGGTGGTTGTCACGGCAGTATCTCCCCAAACACCATATCATATCTGTCAAGGATGGACTGTATATCCGGATGAACTGTCTGCCCGGTAGTCCCTGCCTCTGATGCCCGCAACTCAACCGCCCACTCTATGTCTCCCTTCCAAAAGTCTGCCTCCATCCAATGAGCTGAAACAGTCTGGGGTGGGTAAGTGTGCATCCCACTTATCTTCTCATGCTTCCTGGTCTTCTTATCATCCCACTCCATCTCCAAGGCCTCCCAATCTGTGGTGACCTTCCCCAAAGTAATCAACCACTGTACACCCAATACCACATTGGTATCTGGTATGTTGACCATGAAAAAGTGGTCGGTCACTGTGTAGGTACCCATCGTCACAGCCAGCTCTGGAACATACCTGGCACACTGCATCGTCTGATCTCCTGGGACCAACACTGAAAATCCATTGAAGCTCTCCGTCGGTATGCCTCTCCGCTCAACCATCTGTGCATCGATGAAATTGTGGGTTGCCCCACTGTCTACCAGAACTGAAACTCGTTGTCCCCGCACTGTCCCCCGGACACGCAACGTCAAATACTTGGGTACTCCTCGCAATGCTGCAAGGGTCCCCCCTGTGGGTGCAAAAGCTGCGCCTCCTGCTCCTGGAGGTGGAGGTGGCAAGTGCTCCTGCGCTGTCTGACTGTCTCCCGCCTCTCCATCCTCATACTCATCTTCTTCCCCGCTACTCTCGGAGAAGACCTCGATAAAATGTGCTTTGCCGGCAGCACATCTATGTCCTGGTGCCCACGGCTCCTGACAGGTAAAGCACAACCTCTTCTTCTTCAACTCCCTCCTGGCATCGTCATCTAGTTGTACCCTACCCTGATTCCCCTTCGGAGGCAGAATCCTCACATCCTTCCCCTTTGGCTGGAAAGCCCGTCTCTAGGGGTAAGGTGTCCTGGTCTTGGGTAAGGCATCCTGCAAATCCCGAGTCCTGCCAATGGCATCCTGGAGTGTGACCGGTCTAGTGGATCTGACTAGACCTCGAAGTGGCTCTGCTAACCCATCAACAAACATGTAGATCATCCGTGTTGCAGATAGATCTGGCACCATCACTGAAATCCTCAGGAAATCTGAAATATACGTCTCCGAACTCCCAGTCTGTTTGAGCCTCGTCAGCTCAACGAAGTGCTCCTCCGGATCCCTCCGGTCAAACCTCTCTATCAGTGTCCGGGTGAACTTGGCATATGTAGTCACTGTCGAATGCCCGAGTGTCACCATCCCATGGAACCACCAATCATGGGCCTCACCATCCAAATGCAGCGTAGCCACCTTGATGGCCTCCGTCTCTGCCATCTGGTTGAGCTGGAAATATATGTTCAACTTCTCCACCCAAGACTTCGCCGAACTGTTTGATGAACCATCAAACGTAGGCAAATGGAATCGGCTCGCTGTATGCTGGGTGTCTCCATCATGATAATGCCAGTGCCCTCTATGATGGTCGCGGGGTCTGCTGTCCCGCTGGAGCTGAACAAAGTCTCTAAATGAAAGGGCATCCCTACTTCTCCACCCAAGACTTCGCCGAACTGTTTGATGAACCATCAAACGTAGGCAAATGGAATTGGCTCGCTATACGCTGGGTGTCTCCATCATGATAACGTCGATGCCCTCTGTGATGGTCGCGGGGTCTGCTGTCCCGCTGGAGCTGAACAAAGTCTCTAAATGAAAGGGCATCCCTGAACACCTGCCCATATGCCTGGTACTCAGCAAAGTAATCACCTATATGGCCAGGCCCCGGCTCCAGCTGTGCTCCTGCCCCTGTGTCTGCACCCAGAAAAGTGGGCATAGTGGAATGCGTAGGTGCATGTGATGCCATATGCTGGGTAGCATCACGCTGAGTGGCAATACGCTCTAGAAAATGGTGGGATGTACCTGATCCCTCGCCAATCTGGAAACCCCTTGTGGTTTCACGCTGTCTAGCTTCCACAGCGGTGAATCTCTGCCCCATCACCTCGATCTGCCTCGCTAGATCATGTACTGATTTGAGGAGTGCTTCCCCAAACTGTTTTGCATCACTATCATCTGCCATCGGCTCTCCCTGCTCTGCATCTACCACAGGCTCCTCCTGTTTTGCGTCTATCTCAGGCTCCTCCTGTTCTGTGTCCACCACCCGAACACAATCCTCCTCTCCGTAGGTGTTCTCCAACCTATGCTCAATATCTCTGTACTTCCTACCTCTGTAGCAAATGTAGGGCTTCTCCCCCGGTGTCATAAACAACTAGCTCCACAGTCTGAGCCAGATCTATGCTCTGATACCACTGTAATATCCCGTTTCAGGGATATCTCTAAAACACAAGCAAACTCCAACCAAAGATGGATTGGGAGGGCATTTACCAGATATTTCACCTCTGAAAAGAGGGTGAGATCTAGAGACTATCTGGCCCTTTCCAGAATCTGTCTAAGAGTATGGGAAAAACACACCAAGTGGTATAGTACTGGAATGCTCAAGTAGAAAAATAACAGTAGTGCAAGCATACAATAGCATATATATAGAACACGTAACTGATACTCAAGAAATACAAAGAGAATGCTGAGCCATTTTATTGTACTGAGAAACATAAGTGAGTACAATAGGTATCAGAGTGATGGCGACTAGACTTGCTCAAGGCAAGTGAAGAAATACTCTCAGAATGCTAATGGAATGGCTGCTCTCTGATCTGCATCCTAGCTGCTGGAAAATCTGCCGCGTAGCTGCTACTGCTGGAACAAGATGAGTATCTGGGGCTTCTCCCCAACTCGAAATAAGCTAAAACTCTGGAATCAGCCTCTACTCACCAAACTCAGAAAAGCCCAGAAAGCATTTCTGGAATGACCGACCCCTGAAAATCACCCCCTTGAGGATCTACGCTATCCTCCAAGGCTCTACGCTGAGGCTGAATGGAAACCACCAAAATACGCCCACAAACTCTGCCAAAATCCTCCCACAGTCAAGGGCTAGCCCCTTGCTCAATCTCCAAGCTCAAAACCTCCGAAAGAAATCCAATCCGGAGCTCCCCAAAAATGGACTGCGTCCTCCCTCCCAGGACTGCGCAATCTTTGGATGCACTGCTCCTCCGCAAAAGCCAAACACCAATCCTCCTGCAAAATACTGATGGAACAACCTCACCCGAGCAGACACTCGAAGTCCCCTAGGGCTGAGGGTGAGATCTCCAAACAGAGACACTCAGTGCACTAAACAGTGTTGCAGACTAGCTAAACAACCAGCATGCTCAAAAAGTCGAAATGACCAGCTCAATATTATAAACATCGAATGATCAAAATGAGGAGGCTCTCCCCTCTATATAGCATTAGCCTCTCTCAAACCCTAAGGCTCACCTCCTCCAATGTAGCCTCCCTTTGCCACGTGCTCCATCTTGGCCTACGCAGTCCCTCCATGTGGTCTACGTGGGCCCCCTCTCTACATGGTCTCTTGGCCCCCTTGGCTCACTTAAGTTACAACGTGTGTCTACTAGGGAGTGCATTTTTATTTTTTGAGTGAGTTATGTCCCCCTCTACTCACTTTTATTTATAATCTGACTACATAAGGAAAAATTGACCAAAATCGAATATTTAAATTAGCCATTGCTAATTGGGAATATTACACAAGACCCCTATGTACCTACCCCAACCATAAATGACCTCCAAGGGATAGTTAGCAGAGCCATAAGAGTAGGGACTATCTTGAAATGGGAACTAAGAGGACAAGCCACAAAATGTTTAGAGAAACCATCTAGATGAAAGAAAACACTTTACATAGAACATCTAAGCATGGTCTAGTACAATACATCATATACAATGGTCACACATTTGGCTGATCATAATAATACAATACAAGTCATCATAAAGGCATATCAGATCTGAGCTCCAACATCAACAAGATAGGCATAAGATCTGCTCATATGCTGGAACATGTCTGGCGAAGAAAATGAGGTACAACTAAAGTGAAACGGAGGGTTAATGGGATCCACATGTGCCTTTGATGCAATGATGTGGCTAATCCCCATTAATTTCGCTCAATTTAATAGCCCCAACACCAGTGAACTTAGAGTTGAGTAATCTCACACAACACTCACTGACCCATCTATGCAAGGAAATATAGTCCAAAGGAAGGGAACAATCACCAGATTTGCTTCAGCATAGATACATATGCCTGATCTTTGCCTCACAATCCCAACGCCTTCCTTTGTCCAAAACCAGTGCTTCCACATTCTTGTAAGCTCCCATCACCATACCGCTACCCTCCTATTCACATCGTACACCCTCCCACAGCCCTTCTGCAACTGCTTGTCATATGGCAGCTGTACAGCCTCCTAAACCTGCGCAAGTCCCCCGACCTGAATGCACTTCCTTCCCTACACTGAAACCCTGGCCCCTTATCACTCTCCCTCACTGACTCAATTATCTAACCAAAGCTGCTTTTGTCTAGTTTCTTTCTTATATGCTAATTGATATGTTATTTTATTACCAATTTAATTTATTATTATATATTTGTTAATTATACAGTATTATTGAGCCCCCGGGCACAACTCAATTGGTGATTGCCGTGAAAATGAATTCTTATGTGCAAGGAGGTTCGAGGTTCAAATCCCCCCCAATTCACCTATGCCTGCGGCAGGGGCATAGCACCTAGAGGTTCTAGTGGTAATGGTTGGAATCAACCCTGTGTTACGCGAGTACGAGACCAGCCCAGTTGCAACCCAATTGCTGATTCCTCTCTCTCTCTCTCTCTCTCTCTCTCTATATATATATATATATATATATAGACAGTATTATTGTTTTCCATCACATAATACACCCTAGGTATATTACATGCCCCTTGGCACCTTACTTCTATAACCATAAAAGAAGACCACTGACACCTCAGCTTAAAAATCATGCTCATTAGAGTCAGATGAAGAATTAACAGGAGTTAGGAACAGGCAGATAACCCATTATAACAAAACAGACAAAAGTAATATTTGTGTCTGCGTCAGATTTTTCATTATAGGAATTTGCTTAAGGAATACAAGACACAAGTAATAATTTATCATTTACCTATATAATCAATGAAATAGAGAAAAAAGCAATAAGAATGGCAAGACAAATACACACCTTTATCCGACTTAAAGAGGCATCCGTTGTAATTTTGACAGTCCATATAACATATGCAAGGAATGCTAACAAGACAATACCGGCAACAGCTGCACCTACTTGATGTGACAAAAGTGCGCAAACTAGAACCAATTCAATGGCTGTAGGAATGAATGTAAACACTGCAAGTATAACATGTAATGGATGATATTAATACTCATGTCTGAGCTCAATGCAAAATATAAGTTTCTCATCCTTCCATTAAATTTCATTTAAAACGATTTGAAAAACAAATGCATATCCCTAAACAGTTTATACCAGTATCTCTCCAATCTGAAAGCCCTTATCAAATTTTACATGCAATGTCAAAGGAGAAACTTAATAATGTCATATGTCCATGAATGTCTGCAAGTGTAGAGTCCTAAAATCAGCAATTGCCTACAGTGGTGTAGAGACCCAGACAAAAAGTTAACATTTTAAATATCACCATATTTTGCAGCATGTTTGAACTTTTGATTGTGAATCAGAAATGACTGGAAATAGTCAAGTTCACGGAAATTGTGTGCTGATTTGGAAGTAGTGATAAAAATAATATATGTAAGGATGTTATTAGGAGACTAGTTAGGTTCTAGGCATTGGGATGCACCTCACATTAGACAGAGCATGGATATTACAACCTTTTGAGGAAATGTAAACCCACTTAAGGTAGAGGTCAAAGGGGCAGCGCCAACATTGACTGAGGCTTACTTGGCAGAAGAGCATATTAAGATCCCTTCATGGGCACCTTGAAAAGAAAGTATTTATGAATGTGATTGTAATTTGTAATTGATATTCCTGATGCCTGGGGGATGTTGTTGTCCAGCAAGTGGGCTGCCAACATGGGAGCCACCATCCAAATGGACATGTCATACATAAATGTTCACATGGGAGAGAACTCTTATGCCTTAATTTTTTAGGAGAACATCAATCTGATACTTAGTAGAACAACAATATACCATCCCTGATAGGGACCAAGAAGAGGACTGCAGGTGTGGGGATGGGAGGATATCACAAAAGGTAGTATTGCCTGAGAGGGAAGTGTACAGAGTTTGGACCATGTATTTTGATGGAACTTGTTCCAAGTCTGGCTCGGGAGCAGGGCTTGTCTAAGAGGCATATTTTGTTTTCATACAGGCTTGCTTTCCAATGCACTAATAACAGAGCTAAGTATGAGGCTTGTTACCCACCACCAGTGGGTGACCCCTAGGAGAAATTTTCTCCTAGATTTGTCTTCATCCGGCAGACGGCAGCCCCTTGCAGCCACCAGATATCTCGATGTGTCACCATTCTCTGCCACCTAAGCCAGCCATTATGTGCCCTCGCCCATTTGTTATGATCGTATGTTTGAAAGCATATAGTCTAAAAAAGCAACAGAATGGCCCAGAATCCGGAAAAGATTTTGAAAAAATCCGGCAAAGATTTTATCAGAATCTTGTTTACAGTTGTTAAACTTCAGTATTTTGGGTGCCCTAATGGTTTTTGATAGTGCTGAATCCATTTCCACTATCAAAAATGCAATTCAAACACTCCAAGTACCTGATTTTTTGAATTTTATTTTACCATATTCTGGCAAAAAACTGTCGTCCGGGCTATTCTTTATGCTGGGTAGACAACTTTGTTTGAAAGTGGGTCTTCCAATCCCAAAGGTATGACTTTTCATTATGTAATTGGGTGTTTATACTTGCTTTTTTTGGACACATTTGGACATGGATTAGTGGGGGGATTCTGCGGAAATAATGGGCTTGGAATGCACTCTTGCTCCCTTGTCCCAACTTGGTGATTAGTCTTGTATCCTAGTCCCGTGGGATCTCCTTTATGAGCTACTAGCTTGAGGAGTGGCATTACATGGGAAACCTTGATTTTGGTTGTGTGGTCCCGCTTCCCGACAACATATATCTCACTCCACTCCGCTCATTATACCCCCTTTTCATGCTTTTCCCATCTCGGTCAACATTTTTCCATTAGGTCCACAAGGTATTAGCCTCCCCCTCCCCTTGTCCACACTTTGGGTCAGGCTTGGAACGAAGCCCTTGAGGTTGATACACCTGAAAAGAAGGATCAAAGCATAATTTGGCCACTTACAACACGAAACGTACCACAAAATGCAAAAGATGGTCGAGACATGAAAATTTAGCGCGTGGGAAAAAGCCAAACATGAGCTCTACCACCAATCATTATGGCCATAACCCTGGTTCCTAGGGCCCCTATGAGTGCCCCTTGAATCATTTAGGAACCCATGATTGTCCCAACCCCTGGTGGGCGATGAACTGCCCAACCTTAAGGGGGTAATCATTGTTATATCATACACATCATTCTCTCATCCCCTGGAACCTCGAGCAGTAAAAGAAAGAAAAATCAATAAAAGGAAAAATGCATATAAAGAAGGGTGGAAAAACAAAGGTCGGGGTAACTCATGTACCACGATTACTCCCTCCTACATCCATATACCCAATGTGTGGGCTTCCTCGTCATAGCTACCCTTGTGCCAATGCATGTGGCTTGGAGCCTCCCCTATTGCCCCATTTCGTTCCATCGTCACTTCACATGACCCCTGCCATTTGGTAGATGTATCATGGACCTATTACTCCCTTAGAGGTTGAAACCACTGAATAGGTTCCTTTATTAACCTCTTGTCGAGCAAGGTAACACCTGTACTTTCTAAAGCCCATTTGGAAGGGCATGCCACTATGAAGTGTCCCCTTGTGCCCCTAATTAGCACACT
This sequence comes from Pinus albicaulis, assembly GCA_034641835.2. Lineage (NCBI taxonomy): Eukaryota > Viridiplantae > Streptophyta > Pinopsida > Pinales > Pinaceae > Pinus > Pinus albicaulis. The sequence goes on along the minus strand of CM076584.1, from coordinate 919,650,571 downwards.
TATTTACTCAATTGCATTAATGATTGGTTGTACTGGAAGGTGAGGAGATGCATTGGATCTTATCCAGGGTTGCAGGTGGGTCTCCATCTTGGACTTGGCCTCCCTATATGGGATCTAAGCCCTTCAGAGGGTCATAATGGCACTTGTAGGGTGAGCATTGAGAGCCATGGGCCTCCACCACAGCGGAGCATTGATTACCATACCATGGCCTTCTTCAACATCACACATTGCTTGTTCGTACCCCAGCCATGCCGAGATGATGATGCACTTGGACCACATTGCCAAGTTGGCCACATATTTGCACCAGACACTTGGCAGCTGATCCAGGGCCCAGATGAGGTTTTGTCTCATCCGGAGAGACACGAGAGGGCATGTATCATCTTCTAGCCCTCATTGATGGAGCATCGACTTGTTATTGAGCCATTGGAGACCCATGAGACCATTGATTGTACCCCACAACCACTTGGGAGCACCACAGGATGTTTTTCTTGGAAATCAAGGGGCCACCCCCTTGATCATCATTTTTGGAGCCCTCCTCTTCATCATAGCACTTAGAAGACTCATTCAAGCCTTCCAACAGCCCTCTTGACCATTATTCAATCATTTTGGCTAGCTTTGGATAGCTTACTTTTAATTTATCGAGCTATTTGGTGGGCTTGTCGCCAAAGGAGTTGTTATTTGCGCATTAAAATATTATTAGGGGCTTAATTAGGATAATTAGAGCAATTCAAACTTGTGAAGGCTCATACAAATAAAGGAGAGCCTCATTTTTATTGATCATCATCACTTGACTTGGATTAGCTCTCTTGAAGAGAATTTCGCAATTTCTTGGTTGTCTATTATGAGACAATCATTTTCAGAAATTTAATAATTTTTACAAATCGATGTGAATTATTCATACAACAATATTTTGAAAACACAATTTACCCATTTAAATACTCAATACATACCTGGATTTCGCTTTTGAAGTCGATCTTGGGTTGTCGTCGCTCCAAATTCGCTCTTGTTACCAAATGACCAAATCCTCCCTACCAAACAGGACACAATCCTTGGTACCCAGCTCCAAAATACTTCACAATTGAAGCACTCTGGCCCCTATGCCCAAAAGCTTCAAGAACAATTACTCAAATCTCCAATTCTAATTTCATTCTCCAGTTCTGATTCCATTTTCCATTTCTTCTCCCCCCTTGGTATCTCTGTGTACTCGGATAAATACCTCTTCTTAGGCAGTTGTCGCCCTCTTCTACCGCCCTCATCTGATTTTATGTACTAGTCATATGATTTACGTGTAGCCTCAAGGTGAGGTTACGTATATGTTAATATATTAGTGGTTGATTGTTATGTTAAATTAACAACTTTAACTTTTAATTATATATATCAAGTGTTTGTTACATTAAATTAATAATTTTAACTTTTAAAATTTTAATTATAATATTTAAATAAAATGAATATTTATACATATTTACATTAACAGGATTGAAAGTGTTAATTTTATTGAATAACCTTATAATTACGAAATATTTAATATGTATATTTTGAGAGTGTCGAATTTTAGGTAATATTTCCCTTCTCAATAATTTAGGTACTTAAACATCGTTCATAATTATTTAATAAGTATACTAGTGCAAGGCATGCGATGTATGCATATGTACCTATCATATGCATACATCGAATGCATGCTAATACCCTTTTGCTTGTAAATCGAAATGGGTCATTGCATACTCCCTTCCTTCATAAAACTTTGTCCCGAAGTTAGGGTTTATATAATATATCAGTAATTGCTTTAGTGACTAGTGTGATCATGTAAGGATTGCATCTCAAGATTGAAATTTTGTTTGAATATTTATAGGTTCATAAATTTCATATTCATGCCCTGCCCCAACTAGGCTCTCAAGCTATTCTAGAATCATCCTATCCTTCCTAATCTCTTCCTAATCTCTTTCGCTTCCTTCCTATCCTTCCTCTACTGGAGTATGCCATGGTGTCAGCTATATTGATCTAACCATTCATAAACCTCAAGGGTGACAGCGTCGATTTTATCGACTTGATTACCTAGTAGGCATTCGGCAGTCATCATCACACGTCTAGGGAATTGTGGCTCGCACAGTCCTCCCATGACTCCAGGTTTTGGAGGATAAACGGTGGGCAACACCTCCACTCCTCCTAGTAGGACCAGTGTCAATATTTTATCATGGGATCTTATTAAGTCTCAATTGTTCTTGGAGATCTTTTCATGACATAGTCATTGGTAACGATGATATCTGCAATGTAAACATTTGTCCATACATTATAACATATACATCAATATATTCAAAACAACTCGAATTTAAATAATAGTTTCTATATAATTCATATATATCGCTATCTACGGTATAACGTACTTGTCCATATCATGTCCATATATCAATAAGTTAGCTTTCATATTAAAATGTAGTCATTCTTTTATTTCTATCTCATCAATCATGTTGATATGCATAAATGAAACAAAATTATAGATATCTTCATCCATAACATAATTCGGGATTTAGATTTCATAGCAAGGTTAATCAATTACTAAACTTCATATTGGTATTTATATTCCAGCAATGTTAATTAAATAGCATATTTCCTATTGGTATCCATGTACCATCAAAGTTAAGCAAATAACACATATCATGTATCAGTAGAGTTAAGCAAACGACATATTCTTATGGGTATCCATGTAGCAGCAAAATAAAATTCATTTTTACAAGTGATAGTTCAAAATGATAGTCTTAAGTATCTAACTAAAATAAAGTAGTCATATACAAAATAAGGTTTTAAGATCGTCAAAATCAACACAAGTTGGGATGTCTTCGCCATATGGTCTTTGTATATTCCCATGTAGCCAATCCAGGGCTATACTTGTCTCATTGGACCTTAACTTGGTCTACTAGGCAGGTCTTGAGCTGTCAAACTCTACGTTCTAGTATACGTAATGGTTTGACCAAAATGATTCCCTCATTTGATACCTGCAATTCCTTCCATTGAAAGTTATGAGATTTGTAAGCTATATAATGTCTTAATACAGATACATGAAATACATTATGAACTTTATGCAAGTGGGTGGCAGTGCAAGACGATAGGCGACAGGTCCAACTTTTTCTAGAGCTTTGAATGGCTCAATAAATCGGGGCGATAACTTTGTTCCTTTTCCAAACCGGATGGTGCTTTTGTTGGGTCTGATGCGGATGAAAACTTGATCTCCTACTTCATAATTCCTATATGTCCTACGAGCATCAGCATAACTCTTTTGTCTATCGTGTGCCTATTTCAATCGATGCCTAAATTTTTTTACTTGTTCCTCCATCTCCTGAACTAATTATGGCCCCACTATCACCTGATCTTCTAACATGTCCCAACTTAATGGTGTCCTGCAAGGTCTATTGTACAATGCTTCAAATGGAAGCATCCCGATTGAACTGTGGCAACTGTTATTGTATGCAAATTCAACGAAGGGGAAGTACTTTTCTCAGTGTGTTTGTTGGTCCATAACATACATTCTTAGCATATCTTATAGTACTTGGTTCATCCTTTCTATTTTCCCATCAATCTCAGGTTGATAAGTTGTGCTTAAATTAAGTTTAGTTCTCAAGGTTGATTGCATACAAGTCCAGAATCTTCAAGTGAATCATGAGTCCCTATCAGATATGATCTTCTTAGGTACTCCATGAAATCTGATAATTTCATTTATAAATACTCGAGCTATGTCAACAGCTTTGTAAGTATCTCTTACAGGAATAAAATGGGCAATTTTCGTTAATTTATCCACCACAACCATAATGGCATTATGCTTTCATGGAGTAAGAAGTAGACCGACGATAAAATCCTTAGAAATTATCTCCCATTTGGTCATAGGAATGTCGTGAGTTTGGAGGAGACCTGTTGGATGACAATGGTCAGCCTTTATGCTGACATTCGAGACATTTAGCAAGGAATTGGCCAATATCGTGTTTCATTCTTGAACAAAAGAAGAGTTTCTTTGTATTAGCATACATTTTCTTTACACCAGGATGTGCACAATACAATGCTCTGTGGGCGTCCTTAAGGGTGATGTTTCAGAGATCCCCACTATCCGGAATGTACATCCTTCCACAGAATCGTAAAACTCCATCATCTTCTAGTTCATATCCCTCAAACTTAGGTTCTTTTGGATTTTTATTATCAAGCCCAGATCTCACCTTTAAATACCAACTTTCTCTCAAGATATGTTCTAGTACTTGCTTCCTCAAATCTACCTTGATAGGTATGAGGGAAAATATTTGTGGTCTTCTATTTAAAGCATCTGCTACTACATTCTCTTTTCCTTTAATGTATGAAATTCCAAAGTCAAGCTCACTTAAGTATTCATTCTATCGTCTTTGTCTAGCATTCAAGTCCCATTGGGTAAACAAATATTGTAGACTTTGATGGTCGCTTTTGAGCATAAAGTTTCTCCCTACTAGATAGTGTCTCCATATCTTTAAAACTAGCACTACAACAACTAACTCTAAATCATGTGTGGGATAGAGTTATTCATGAGGCTTTAACTTCCTGGAGGCATATGCTATTACGCCTCTATCCTGCATTAACACTACACCTAATCCTTGCTTTGTTGCATCAGTACACATAGTAAAATATTTGCCATATCAGATATTCGCAAGATTGGTGCACTGGTCAATAATCTTTTAAGTTCATAGAATGTTTTATGACATTCCTTAGTCCATTCATACCTAACTCCTTTACGTTGGAGGGTTGTAATATCCCTAAAGGGAAATAGACAGCAATACAAGCATACAATAATATAGAAAATGCCGAAAATAGATATAAAGCAAATACACATGAAAATGTCGGGAATGCTAAGGCATTTTATTAATCTGAGAATATAATGAGATACAATGGATAATCGGAATGATAGCACCTCTCCTTGCTCAGGGCAAGTGAAGAACTCTCTCAGATAGACTGGAAATGGCTGCTACAAGAATCTGAGTCCCAGCTGCTGGAAAACTGCCGTAACTGCTGCTGCTAAAATAGACTGAAAACTAGGGGCTGATCCCCTCGCCGGAATGAGCTGAAAATCTGTAGATCACCTGTACTCACTGCTCCGGACAAAACCCAGAAACCATAAACAAAATGGACCACCTCCGAAAATCACCCCAGAAACCCTCCTCAAGGAAAAACGCTGTCCCTCCAGGCCCAGCGCAGATGCCAAATGAAATATGCTGAGATAGAGCCACAAATCCCTTAGGAAACTCTCCAACTGATAAAGACTGAACCTCCACGCCGAATAACACTGAATCTCCTGCAGAAATCCCCACAACTGAATAGCTCCAACTCAAACTGCGTCCTCCCTCCAAAGACTGCGCAGTCACCCAATGAAGCTCAGCTCCTCAGCAAAACACCCAACCAAATCACCTGCTAAAGACTGAAGAAATACCTTGCCCGAGCAGGCACTCGAAGTCCCCCGGGGCTAAGGGTGAGATCTCCGACCGGAGACACTCAATCGCACTAAACAGTGCTGCAGACAGGCTAAACAGCGAGCGTGCTCAAGAAGACAAAAGTCTAGCTCAAATATCATCAACATCAATAATGCCCAAATGAGGAGGCTCCTCCACCTTTTATAGCATCGGTTTCCCTCCAAAGCTTCTAGAGTGCATGTAGTCCCCCTCCTCTACATGGGGTGTGGCCCCCCTTGGCTCCCCCCTTAAGTTACAACGTTGTGCTACTAGGAAGGTGTTTTATTCCACTAAAGTGAGTTAGACCCCCTTTTACTCACTTTTTTTATTTATCTATAAACCATATACGGCAAAACTATATAAGGTCGAATATTCCAATTAGCTGTCACTAATTAGGAATATTATAGTCCCCCCCGGCAAAATGTTGCTTGTCCTCAAGCAACTGAAGTGATGGATGCTGCAAAATCTGCTCGCTCTCCCAAGTGGCATCCTCATCCGGCAAAAATTGCTTGTCCTCAAGCAACGCTTGAACAAGCCTACTCTCTAGCTGATGCTCCCCACCGATACTGCAAAATGTGCCTGGGTCCCACTGAAACCTCTCTGTCTCCTGCATCACCCTAATACGAAGGGATATCTCAATGCCAGGATCCCAAACTGGCCTAATATTACAAGGGTTGTGATAGGCTTTGCAATTTTAGAGAATCCTTCTACAAACCTTCAATAGTAGCCGGCTAAACCCATAAAGCTTCGTACTTCATGCGCATTTTTTGGTATCCGCTATTCCATGATTGATTTTACCTTTTCAGAATCTACTGAGATTCCTTCACTAGATATAATATGACCCAAGTAATGAATCTCCTTCTGAAAGAAAGAACACTTGGATAACTTTCCATATAACTGGTGTTCCCTGAGGCAAGATAATACTATCCACAAATGTTCTTCATGCTCTTTCTCATTTTTTGAGTAGATGAGAACATCATCTAAGGAGACTTGTACGAAGAGGTCGAGATATTTGCAGAAAACACTATTCATAAGATTCATGAATACTGTTGGTGCATTGGTCAACCTAAATGGTACCACTCTGAACTCATAATGCCTGAAGCATGTTCGGAATGCAGTCTTAGAGATATCACTTTCCTTAACTCTTAATTGATGATACCTTGACCATAGATCGATCTTTGAAAAGATAGAATCTCCTTTCATTTGGTCTAAGAGGTCATCAATCTGAGGCATTGGATACCTATTCTTTATGTAGCTCGATTTAAATCTCGATAGTCTATGCATAGCCACAAGGAACCATCCTTCTTCTTGAAAAAAATTACAAGAGCATCCCAAGGTGAAATATTGGGTCGAATGTGTCCTATATCCAATAGTTCCTTCAACTGAATTTGTAATTCTTGAAGTGTAATATCCCCTTTCAGGGATATCTCTCAAACACAGTCAACTGTAAACCAGAGATGGACTGGAGGGGCATTTACCAAATATTTCACCTCTAAAAAGAGGGTGAGATCTGGAGGCTACCTGGCCCTCACCAGTCTCCGTCTATAGAGTACGGGCAAAACACAACAGATGGTATAGCAACGGGAATGTCTCAAAGGGGAAATAAGCAAAGATGCGGACCATACAACAGTACATAAAATGCTAGAAATAGTATATGCAATAGATACACATAAAATAGAGAGAATACTGAGCCATTTTATTATACTGAGAAATATCAATGAGTACAAGAGGTGATCAGAGTGATGGCACCCCAACTTGCACCAGGCAAGTGTAGGAATACTCTCAGAACATCGATGGAATGGCTGCTCTCTAATCTGTGTCCAAGCTACTGGAAAATTGTCGTGTAGCTGCTACTACTGGAACAAGATGAGTATTAGGGGCTACTCCCCTACTCGGAATGAGCTAAAACTCTGGAATCAGCCTCTACTCAAAAATCCCAGAAAAACCCATAGAGCGTTTCTGGAATGGACAACCTCCGAAAATACCTCCCTTGAGGATCTATGCTATCCTCCAAGGCTCTACGCTGAGACTGAATGGAATACTCCAAAATATGACCTCCCGCTCAACCAAAAGTCTCCAATAGGCAAGGGTTGGCTCTTTGCTCAATCTCCCAACCAAAATCCTCCGAAACAATGCCACTCCGGAGCTCCCTCAAAATGGACTGCGTCCTCCCTCTCAAGATTGCGCAGTCTATGGAGGCACTGCTCCTCCCCAAAAGCCAAACATCAATCCTCCTGCAAAATACTGATGGGAAAACCTCACCCGAGCAAGCACTCGAAGTCTCCCAGGGCTGAGGGTGAGATCTCCGAACGGAGACACTCAATGCACTAAACAGTGTTGTAGACAAGCTAAACAGCCAGCGTGCTCAAAGTCGTAGTGACCAGCTCAATATGCATAAACTCGAATGACCAAAATGAGGAGGCTCTCCTCCTTTTATAACGTTGGCGTCTCTCAAACCCTAGGCCCATCATCCCCAACGTAGCCTCTCTTGGCCCCACGCTGTCAACTCAACCTGCGCAGTCCCTCCACGTGCTCTAGTAGGTCCCCTCTCTACGTGGTCTCTTTGCCCCCCTTGGCCCACTTAAGTTACAATGTTGTGTCTACTAGGGAGTGAACTTTATGTTTAGAGTGAGTTATCTCCCCCTCTACTCACTTTTATTTATAATTTAACTATAGTAGGCAAAATTAATCAAAATTAATATTTCCAATTAGCTGTTGCTAATTGTGAATATTACATGAAGTTCTGAAGTTGTCATTCTATAAGGGGTTTTAGAGATTGATTTTGTACCAGGTTTCAATTACTATTGTGAGATCCAACTCTCTTTCAAGAGGTAATCCTGGAATTTCCTTTGGAAAAACATTCGGAAATTCGGATAACACCGGATATTGCTCGAAGGACGTTCCCTTCTATGAAAATTTCAAGTCTGGAATCCTATTGCATGCCAACTAAAAATACTTCACCTACTTGTTATTTAATGAACAATTTATTTACAGTGTTCTACTAGAAATACTGAAACAAATTGTTAAGTCCCTATATTAATAGTGTAGTCCCTTATTATGTTAGTGTAGCCCCCCTTATTGTTATTGTTGTACCCCTGTAACCCCCATATTGTTATTATTGTGCCCTTACATTATTATTGTTAGGTCGGCTAAAGTTACATTGTGGCCCCATGGACTCCTATATATAGAAAGGAGGTATTGTCATTTGTATCATCCAAAGAATTGTTCATTCATGTAATGTATTGGAGGTTGCCCCCTCGAAGTGGCTTATTTTTAAGGCGTTGATATCTCTTTTCTTCTATTTTTGGAGCTTGTTTCACAACATTTGGTATCAGAGCTTTGGATTCTAGAGTTTCGCTGCTCCATACAGGTCATCGTGGCATTTTCCCTATTACTTTGTTTCTACGAAGGTTCAGAAGCTGAAATTTTTAGAGTGTGAAGTAGAAATCCTGAGGAACATCGTCACAAAATTTCAAAGCTTGGTTCGCAATATTTTCGGAAATATGATCTGTGGAAGTTAGGAACTTTTGCAGGCTCCTGAATTTCACTTAAAAAGGTCATAGCAGAATTTTCTCTATAACTTTGTTTCTACGAAGGCTCATGTAATATCCCTTTTCAGGGATATCCCTCGAACACAAGCCAACTCCAACCAGAGATGGACTAGGAGGGCATTTACCAGATATTTCACCTCTGAGAAGAGGGTGAGATCTGGAGGCTACCTAGCCCTTTCCAGACTCTGTCTAAGAGTATGGGGAAAACACACCAAGTGGTATAGTAACTGGAATGCTCGAAGAGAAAAATAACAGTAGCGCAAGCATACGATGGTATATATAAAACATGTAACAGATTCTCAAGAAATGCAAAGAAAATGTTGAGCCATTTTATTATACTGAGAATAGAAATGAGTACAATAGGTGATCAGAGTGATGGCACCTAGACTTGCACCAGGCAAGTGAAGAAAAGCTCTCAGAATGACAAAGGAATCGCTGCTCTCTGATTTGCGTCCAAACTACCGGAGAACTGATATGTTGCTGCTACTGCTGGAACCAAAATGAGTATTTGGGGCTGCTCCCCTACTCGGAAAAAGCTGATACTCTGGAATCCTCCTCTACTCACCAAACCCAGAAAAGCCCAGAGAGCGTTTATGAAATAGCCAACCCCTGAAAATCACCCCCTTAGGGATCTACGCTATCCTCCCAGGGCTCTACGCTGACACTGAAAGGAATCCACCAAAATACTGCCTCAAACTCTGCCAAAATCCTCCAATGGGCAAGGGCTGGCCCCTTGCTCAATCTCCCGGCTCGAAAACCCCAAAAGAAACTCAATCTGGAGCTCCCAAGAAATGGATTGCATCCTCCCTCTCAAGGCTGCGCAGTCTATGGATGCACTGCTCCTCCACGAATGCCAAACACCAATCCCCCTGCAAAATACTGATGGGACAACCTCACCCAAGCAGGCACTCGAAGTCCCCCAGGGCTGAGGGTGAGATCTCCGAACGGAGACACTCGGTGCACTAAACAGTGCTACAAACTAGCTAAACAACCAGCGTGCTCAAGAAGTCGAAGTGACCAGCTCAATATCATAAACATCGAATGACCAAAATGAGGAGGCTCTCCTCTCTTTATAGCGTTGGCCTCTCTCAAACCCTAAGGCCCACCTCCTCCAACGTAGTCTCCCTTTGCCACGTGTTCAACTCAACCTGCGTAGTCCTTCCATGTCGTTTATGTGGGTCCCCTCTCTACGTGGTCTCTTGGCCCCCTTGGCTCACTTAAGTTACAACGTTGTGTGTACTAGGGAGTGCACTTTATTTTTAGAGTGAGTTATGTCCCCCTCTACTCACTTTTATTTATAATTTAGCTACATAAGGCAAAATTGACCAAAATCGATATTTCCAATTAGCCATTGCTAATTGAGAATATTACAGCTCAGAAGCTGAAATTTTTAGAGTGCGAAGCCGCAATCCTAAGGAACATCTTCACCAAATTTCAGAGCTTGGTTTGCAATATTTCCGGAGATATGATCTGTGGAAGTTAGGTCTTTTTCAAGCTCCCGAATTTCATCTCAAAGAGGTGATCGTGGGAAAATCTTCATAACTCTCTCTATGAGCATCAGATTGGAGTTCTGTAAAAAGTTTCTGGAAGTACACGGACTGTAGTTTCTTGTCTATAAATTTCAGAGCCAAAGGAGTAAACAGTGACACGTGGCAAGTCGTACAAGTGCGCTCTACTGAACCAGTCCATAATTAGGTCATCATAGGAGATTGGGCACAACTTTGTCTTCAAGAATCCAAATCAGGTCCGACCTATGGCATTCGAAAGAGAATTCAGAGGGCTACCTCAGTGCCAGATTTCAAATATTGAAGATCAGAAATCAAAGAGATAATTTAGTTTCAATATCGAGCTCCTCAAAAGCAAGAAAAAGGTGTGTATTTGGTTTTTAAAATTGCATAACGTTTGTTTGAAAAAGAAGTTTGAAGTGATTCCAAGGGCATATTTTAGAATTTTAATAAGTATTGGGTTCTATAATGCCTCCAAAAAATAATTCCATACCCATTACGCCCTCAAAAAGCTATACTATGACGCATGAAGAGGAAGAATTGCAATATGAGATATCAAAATTACAGTACCAAGTGCAACAAGTTTCGATCTTACAAAGAGCAACCGAAGATGACATAAATGGTTTAAAAGCAGAAATGGAGGCTAAGTTGGATGGTTTGAAGAATCAAATAATAGCTAATATGGATGACAAATTAGGGGAAGATCAAGCATCAACAACAAGTTCTCCAACTCTCAAAGGATAACCTAACTTTGGTGCAGAATCTAATGAAACAACAAGAAGATCAACATCACATCGAAAGAAGTTATGAAAAAGTCACAGAAACAAAAACTCGACAAGTACGATCAATTTCAAAGTATCTCAGTAAGTGGAAGAACTTTCTTGTAGAAGATTCCACATGGGAGGATGAGAATTTTATACAAAATCATCAGAAAATAATCAAGCGTTGAGGACAACACTTGTTTGAAGTAGAGGGGCATGTTAAGTCCCTATATTAATAGTGTAGTCCCTTATTATGTTAGTGTAGCCCCCCTTATTGTTATTGTTGTACCTCTGTAACCCCCATATTGTTATTATTGTGCCCTTACATTATTATTGTTAGGTCGGCTAGGGTTACATTGTGGCCCCACTAGGATTACATTTTGGCCACATGGACTCCTATATATAGAAAAGAGGTTTTGTCATTTGTATCATCCAAGAATTGTTCATTCATGTAATGTATTGGAGGTTGCCCCCTCAAAGTGGCTTATTTCTAAGGCATTGATATCTCTTTTCTTCTATTTTTGGAGTTGGTTTTAGAGATTGGTTTTGTACCAGGTTTCAATTCTATTGTGAGATCCAGCTCTCTTTCAAGACATAATCCTGGAAGTTCCTTTGGAAAAACATTCAGAAATTCGAATAACACCGGATATTGCTCTAAGGACGTTCCTTTCTGTGAAAATTTCAAGTCGGGAATCCTATTGCATGCCAACTAAAAATTCTTCACCTACTTGTTATTTAATGAACAATTTATTTACAGTGTTCTACTAGAAATACTGAAGCAAATTACTACTACGGCCTTCACTTAATTAATTAAATATGGCGAAACAAGAAACTGAGCAAGAAGGAAATACATCACACAGGTCACCATTGTTTTTGGACAAACTTCCTCGAAAAAACCCAATGTGGGAAAACCGGTGCAAGAGATCTGAGGGTTTTACAATTTATTATTAAGCATCAATTATTTCTGAATACAATCTCTGGATACCTTGCTGGCAATCCATTACAAAGAATATCACTTGGCAGAAGAAAAAATTGTGAGATTCCCTCACTCTACAATATAAGTCTCGACTGATCCGGTAGTACAACCAACGTCCTCCCGGCACCCTCTGTGTTGCCTCTGCGCTATAAGTACGTGGGCCTGCGTTAAGGGCTTCAGAAGACTGCGTCACCTCCTTTGCTGGATCGATCAGCCCTTGGGAAACTCGATTCTAGCCCTCCCGGCTCAGAATCTCAATCTCCCAGCTGAATCTGAGACTTCTACTCAAGAATAATGTGTTGCCTCTGCGTGTGGCCTTTGTCGTCACCCTCTCTAGGTACTGTGTCACACTCACTGGGCACTGCGTTGCCTTCTCTGCGTATCTCTCCGCCTCTTTGTTGAGTACTCTTAGTCCCGGAGAAGATCCTTTGAACAAAACTGTCTCTGCCCCTCAACTACTTGTGAATCTCTCATTCAATGTTTTCCTTTAAGCACTCCTCACTTCAGAAAATCCGATCTCTTGATCTCTTGGTGTGTTTTTCCAAATGATGCTCAAGTCTTCTTTATAGTCTTCTCGTTGAGACTTCAACGGCTGAGATTAGATCTCGAATCAACGTCTAAGATTACATTTTAACTTGATCTACTTTTTCTAGAAGTTACACCCACAGTTTAGATTAATACCCATTAATTATTTTAATTTCCTAAGTTTAGAATTAGGATCTCATTAAAACTAATTAATTTATTTAATAAAATCGTCTCTGGGTGGAATTTCCCCAAACAATTTATGGGTTATCTAGAATCCATGCGTCTAAGCCTCTCCACAAAGTTTGAGACTTGGAGCACATTTGATGCTACCCCAAATCAACACTCCCTCTTAGCGAGGAATGTGCTCTAGAAAATATGCCTTGCTGCACACTACTTTTACTCTGAAGCATCTCCCTCTGCGCTGTTGATGTCTGACATGTTGTCACCAACTACTACACTGTTGCTAAAACTACCACGATCAACATTGCATCCGTACTGCAACTCCCTCTCAAATGTTGTATCTATTTCTAGCACTGCCACTTCTAACTCTACATTGCAACTCAGTTGATGAGAGAAGCAACTGAAAAACATCAAAAAAAATCTAAACAATTGTTCAAGATACATCCCGTTGCTGAAACTCTGATTGTTGCTAGTCCTACACTGTCCCTCTGAAGCACTATGTTGTTGTTGCTCCTGCATTGCTTAGATTTAGCGCTACAAATTATTGCTTTTGTCGCTCCAACACTCTTATGTACCAACTGAAACTCCTCTAGCCTACTACTACTGATCTTGCGCTCCTGTAGCAAGGATGTGATCCAAGAGGTGGACTACTCAAGGATCCTACCCAACTGAAGTTCTTGTGAATTTACAGTTCAATATCCCCCCATTTCCCTCCTGGAGATGCATGGGCACTCATGGCATACTCATCTTCCCATTTCCCTCTTAGAGATGTGTGGGCACTCATGGCATACTCATCTTCTTCGATCTTTGCGAACGCAGCCTTCGGATCATGCTTCTTGTCCTTCTCCTTTTTCTTCAAAGGACAATGTGTTGCGCAGTGACCAATTTCACCACACCTAAAGCATTTTATCTTCGCGACGTCCTTATTTCGCCTTCGCTGCTCATGCTGCCCCTTGGATGGAAGGGTTGCATTTTCCTCTTCCTCCTTTGCCTTTGACCCACTGCTACTGTTGTCGTCAAGTTTACACTTGACTAGGTCCCTCCTTAGCTATTCTCGCTGAAGAGCAGCCCACGTCTCTTCCCAGCTCAGCAAGGTTGCACTGCCTAGGATGCTCTAGACGAAAACCTGCCATTCTTCTGTGACTGCATTGAGGGCCAGACTTACCATTGCGGTAGGTTGAGGTGCGGACCCCACGGCTGCTAGTTGATCATGGATTTCCTGAAGCCTCGAGAGAAACGGATCTATACACTCCCCTTTATGCATTTGAATCAACCTCAGTTTTTGCTCTAAGTACATTTCCATTGTTTGGAAGATCCTTTGTATAGCGTTGCTAAGGCTTCCCACATTTGTCTAGCTGTGTCTTTGTTGGCTATGTGAAACACTATGTGATCTTTGACTCCATCAAGGAGCAGCCTCTTTGCCTTCGCTATATCAACAATGTACTTCTTCTGCGGATCTGGATCTACAGGGGCAACCACTGTACTCATCACAAAAAACTTGAGATTGTATTCATCTAGAAGGCATGTGATTCGTGCCTTCCAGATTACATAGTTGGAGGCTCCCTCTAACCGATCCTGATCTCTAAGCTCGTGAACTGCCATGGCCGTCAAGAAAATGTCGAATCTGCTCCCTCTCTTCCTCTTCTGCGCAGCGCTGGACTGGCTTACGCACTCCTTATTGGAGATGGTAAATCAGCGACCCAGATCTGCTGCTCAGATCTCGAAAAATAGAATTCCCCGGCTAGGAACTCCCTGAGGAACAAAATTCCTCACTATGCTTCTTCTCTCTCTTCTGACGACTTTTTGCCCAGCAAATTGCCTACAGAAAAATTGTGTCCCAATAGCTCTATGCTGAGGCTCTGTGTTGCTCCCTTTCGCTCGACAAAATCTCAATCTGGAAGCCCTTCCTCTCTATCGACTCACTCAGAGAGAGACTTTCCTCGAAAATTCAGCCTTCCTAGACTGGACTGTACAATCCCTCTAGGGATTCGAACTGTTGCCTTCTGCAGCTATTCGTCCTCCTGCTCAGCGCTGGATTTGTTCTTCTTGTTTCACCTGCAACTCTCTGATACCATGTGAAAATTCCAAGTCCGGAATCCTACTACAGCCAGTAGAAAATACTTCACCTACTTGTTATTTAATGAACAGGTTATTTACAGTGTTTTACTGGAAATACTGAAGCAAATTACTATTGCAGCCTTCACTTAATTAATTAAATATAGCAAAACAGGAAACTGAGCAAGAAGGAAATATATCACACAGGACACTATTGTTTTTGGACAAACGTCCCCAAAAAAACCCAATGCGAGAAACCGATGTAGCAGATCTGACGGTTTTATTATTAAGCAACAATTATTTCTTAATACAATTTTTGGATGCCTTGTTGGCAATCTAGTACAGAGAATATCACTTGGCAGAAGAAAAAATTGCGAGATTCCCTCACTCTGCACTATAAGTCCCGGTTGATCCGGTAGCTAAACCAACGTCCTCCCAGCACCCTCTACACAGTAAATACGCGAGCCTGCGTCAAGGGCTTCGGAAGACTACATCACCTCCTTTGTTGGATCAACCGGCCCTCAAGAAACTCGATTTCAGCCCTCCCGGGTCAGAATCTCAATCTCCCAGCTGAATCTCAGACTTTTGTTCAGGAATATTGCGCTGCCTCTACGTGTGGCCTTCGTAGCCCTGCGTCACCCTCTTTGGGTGTTGCGTCACACTCTTTGGGCACTGTGTTGCCTCCTCTGTGTATCTCTTTGTCTCTCTATTGAGTATTCTTAGCCCTGGAGAAGATCCT
Organism: Pinus albicaulis; assembly: GCA_034641835.2. Lineage (NCBI taxonomy): Eukaryota > Viridiplantae > Streptophyta > Pinopsida > Pinales > Pinaceae > Pinus > Pinus albicaulis. The sequence continues at coordinate 919,634,826 of CM076584.1, read as the reverse complement.
CCAATCAAAACTGTCTTTGCCCCTCAACTACGCGAGAATCTCTCGATCAAAATTTCCCTCTGAGCACTACTAACTTCAGAAAATTCGAGCTCTTGATCTCTCAATGTGTTTTTCCAAATGACCCTCAAATCTTCTTTATAGTCTTCTCGTTGACACTTCAACGGCTAAGATTACATTTTGACTTGATCTGCTTTTTCTAGAAGTTACACCCACAGTTTAGATCAATACCCATTAATTATTTAATTTCCTAGGTTTAGACTTAGGGTCTCATTAAAAATAATTAATTTATTAAATAAAACCGTCTCTCGGTGGAATTTCCCCAAACGATTTCTGGGTTATCTGGAATACACGTGTCTAAGTCTCTCCACAAAGTTTGAGACTTAGAGCACATCCGATGCTACCCCAAATCAACACATTCTCCCTGCTTACTTCTCGAATTGATATACCTGACAACCTTTTCTTAAGACACTTTCCTCTTAATACCTTAGATTTGGATCATCTCTCCATCATTTATACAAAGAATTGTTTTCCCGTAACAGTCTACCCATGCTTGATGAGCTTTTAACCAATCAATCCCTATGACGAGGTCGTAAGTTCCTAGGGCTGTGACATAAACTTTTAACTTAGTCGAACAAATCTCTAGATCAACTTTGCAATCCTCAACACTTAAATATACGGATTGAAGCTCTCCTGAAGCCATTTCTGTCTGTCTGAAATCGTTTTGCTTGCGAGCTGCCAACCCACATTTATTTAATGCATATGAAGAAATGAAACTATCAGTAGCACCAGTATCAAATAAGAATTATATTTTTATGTCGTTAATAGTACCTGAGGATTCCACTACAGTGGACTTGTTCTGCCTGGTTGTTGTTGACCTCAACATGGATTCTATGATTTCCTTGGTTATTTGATGTTGGTTCTTTTCCTGCTCTATACATTACACTTGAGGAAGCTTCCAGTCAATCATGTTGAAAATGTGGTCCTCCACATCCCCAGCAATTAACTTGGGGTGATCCTCTTGAGTCAGATTGTGAGTTTCTAGAAAAGGAGCCCCATCCTCGTGTTACTTCCTTTCGCGTTTCTTTCTCTATGAGTAGTTCCTTGATATTTCCATGGAATTATGTTTGACGATTCAACAGTTATAGTATTAAATGTCATGGGAGCTCTTACTCTTTCTCTTCTTGGGGTAAATCGATTACCATTGTGAAATTTTCAAGCTGAAATACTACTGCAGTGATTGATTTATTTTGCCTACTTATTTATGATAAGTTATTTACAGATACTTTCGGTAAATTATGAAATAAACACAACTGTAGCGTTCACTTAATCATAAGCAGAAAATCAAATAGAACGCATATAACGCAATAGAAACAATCACACGAACACAGTTATTTTTAACCCAATATGGGAAAATCGGTGCAGCAGATGAGGGTTTTTATCAGAAACTTGACGAGCAGATGATTAGGATACACCTGAGATAATTTTTTTGAACCCTTCGGAAGAATTTCTGACACACTAGAGTCACACTTCCTCCCTCTGCGTCACTCTGTGTGGCCTTTTATGCGGTCACTGCACTAGACTGCGTCACTCTGCGTGGAAGACTAATGTTGTTGCTCAGCGTTGTCCCCTCTGCATCCTGCTTCTATGTTCTTCTTCCTTTGTTGACTTCCCCTTCCTCCTCTATCTCTGCAACTCCGCCTCTACAACCTCTCCCTCTGAAATTGAATTCTATTCCTTCAGAATCGATTTCCTTCGGGTACTGAGTATGTGCCCGGCTTGCTTTCCAAATGACCCTCAAGCCTTCTCTTATAGTCTTCTCGTTGATAATTCAATGGCCCAAATTATATCTCTAATCAATGCTTGAGATTAAAAGATGACCTGATCTTTGTTTTCTAGAAGATTCACACTCTGCTTTATTGTTAATTTTGGGCAACTAGGTCCAAAATCCATGTTGTGATGCTCAGATGACGATGCCAATATTTTTATTGGATTCCTCTTTTAGAGAGGTGCAAGATCAATCTAAATATCATCTTGATCAGATGAGCAGAACATGTATTTTGAATTTATTCCACATGTTCAAGGTCGACCTGATTTATCCCACACACATTAGAGATGTGTCACACACCCCCAAAGATGCCTATATATTGGAGAGACTTGGAGCTCATTTTACACACATTTTGTGGAGGCATTTTCTTCTCTCTTGGATGGTGATGGAGCAGCGTTCTTGGTTCTACGTTTAGGGCTTCTTGGTGTAGCATCTTGATGGAGTATTCTTGATGAAACGTCTTGGGGTTGTGTGACACATGAGGGCGGCTGGCATTATGAAGACTTTGCTGGTTGAAGCATCCTGCTGATCGTCGTAACGCCGCCATTCTTTATCTATGTTTTTGGCTTGTCTTCCATCGATCTATTGGTATGTTCTATCTGCATCTTACTTTCATTGTGCCCTAGAAGGTTAAAGTATACTTGCATCTAAGCATAGAACATCTTCAAAATTTAACATTCATTAATACTTTTAATTATTTAATTTCCCTAAGTTTAGACTTAGGGATCAGTTTAAAATAATTAATTATTTTAATAAAGCATGATCCGAGTGGAATTTCCACAAACGTTTTATGGGTTCTCTAGAATACTGATGTCCAAGCCTCCTCCCAAAATATGAGACTTGGAACACTTTCCAATGCTACAAAATCAACAACCATAAGGAGGTGGTCTCGAGCTACTCCCTCTGAAGAAGTTTCAGGGAGTCTTCCATGGAAATCCTGGTTGTGGGGGTCTTGTCGGACGGATATCCCTTTTGATCCCTAAATGCTCCTCTACATAACGGGCACATTCAACTGCCTCTGTTACTAATGATAGCTTCCACATTCTAACCATGGCCCTGATTCGAGGATTTAATCGATATACGGAACGCTGAACTTGACGTCCGTCAATATCTAGGTAAGAAACATATTTCACAAGCTCCATAAACCTTATTTCATATTCTTCCACTGTCTTATTACCTTGGACTAACATATGGAAAGCTTCGGCTTGCTGCTCTTGAAAGTAGGGTAGCAAGTATTTTGCATAGAATCTTTCCTCGAATAACTCCCACGGAACATTGTCTGAAGTGAGATGTAATTGTTTTTCTAGGTTTCCCACCAAATCAAAGCACTTTCCCTAAGCTGAAATATAGTGATCTTTGTCTTAGAGATAGAAGAATAGTCTCTTAGTGGGAAACACCTTGTCATCCCTTCTAGCCATGCTTCAGCACATTCTCTAGCTCGCTCCCCCTGAAAATTCTGGGAGTTTAATCCTTTGCAACTCCCTAGAAATATCTTCCTTCAGTTGTCTATAATCAAAACCTTTAGACTCCTCTAGGTTTCTTTCCTCAAGGTTAGGTTGCTCTTCTTTGGTGTTGGCCATTGGCGATCCTTTTAATGTTTCATAGATGGCTTCCAATGAGTGCATTATAACAATTAGCTCATGTGCTGAAGAAATTGGTGTTGATGATGGTCTTAGTGGTGGCAATGGTGATGGTGATGACGACGGTGGTGGCGTTTGTGAAAATTTCAATTTTGAAATTCCACTGCAGTTATAGATTTATTTCTCCTACTTGTTTTCACAATAAGTTATTTACAAAACCCTTCCAATAAATTTTGAAATAAACACTACTGCAGTGATCACCAAGTACATATAGAGAAAAAAACAGTAAAATGCAAGAACAAGAATCAATCACAATGACAATTATTTTTGGACAATTGTCCCGGAAAAACACAATGTGGGAAAATCGGTGCAATAGATGAGGGTTTATATATTAATCTTCAACAACAAATTATTTACAAGGAAAGACTAGCAGATAAATTGAGAAACTTCTTCAGAAAACACCTTAGATAAATTCTCTCCAAACCTCTGGAGAATTTCCAACACCTAAGGGACTCACTGGCCCTCACTGCGTCACCCCTGTGTGTCACTCTGCGCAGAGCCGGTGTGACACTGCGTCACTACTGCGTGAACCCTCTGCGTTGCTCCTTTGTGCTGCCTCTCTGCCCTTCTGCTTCCTTCTTCCCTCGATCCCTGACATTGTTGATGCCCTCTGCTTCCTCTGCCCTGCAACTCTCCCTCTGAAATCGAATTATATTCCTTCATAATCGACTTCCCTCAGGTTACCGAGTGTATGTCCAACTTATCTTCCAAATGGCCCTCAAGTCTTCTTTTATAATCTTCTCATTGATAAATCAACATCCCAAATTAGAAGTCTAATCAATGGCTAAGATTAAATCTTGACTTGATCTTCGTTCTGTAGAAGATTCACACTTTGTTTTATTAATACCCATTAATTATTTAATTTCCCTAAGTTTAGACTTAGGGTCCTCATTAAAATAATTAATTATTTCAATAAAACATAAACTGAGTGAAATTTCCACAATCGATTTTTGGGTTTTTTAGAATGCTGATGTCCAAGCCTCCTCACAAATTTTGAGATTTAGATCACTTTCCGATGCTACAACAATCAACACTCCCTCTTAGCAAGGAAAGTGTTCTAACAATTTTCCTGCTGCATCTTGCTCCGATTTTGAAGCACCCTCTGCGTTGTTAATGCCTGGTTGTTGTTGCCCCTAATCTGTTGCATTGTTTCCTTTTGTACTATTGCACATGACACTGCCACTGCCACTGCCTCATATGTACTGTAGCTCCCTCCCAATTCTGCATATGTCCACTTCTGCTATTGAAATGGATTCTTGATCATCCCCATCTTCTCTCTGAAGTAGACAAACTTTGTCTTTCCCAGAGCTTTGGTGAGGATGTCTGCCACCTATTCTCCTGTTAGAGTGTACTGCAACTGTACAGCTCCTCGTTGGAGACAGTCTCTGATGAAATGACACATGATGTCAATGTGCTCCAACTGATCATGAAACACAAGATTCTCAGAGAGCTTGATGCAACTCTGATTATCACATAGAATGTTGGTGGCTTCCAACTTTTCTTTGCGTAGACTCACAAGCAGCTTCCTAAGCCATATGGCTTCACACAAAGCAGTGCTTGCTACCATATATTCCGCCTCAGCTGATCTCAGAGCTACAGACTTATGTTTCTTGTTGCACCAGGAAGTCATTCCTGATACAACGTTGAAACAGTACCCACTGGTACTTTTCCGAACTACTGAACTTCCAACCCAATCTGCGTCAGTGAACCCACTCATTCTGATGTCATTGCCTCGGGTGTATCTCAATCCAAGCTCGACTATTCCCTGCAGGTATCTAAGAACATGCTTGGTCCCTGCCCAATGTGCCTTCCTTGGTTCCACCATGAACTGGCTGAGGGTGTTGACAGCATAACAGATTTCTGGCCTAGTGTTGACTGTGAAAATTCTACTGCAGTATCTTGGTTTGTTTCTCCTACTTGATTTAGATTAATAAAAGTTATTTTCAGAAATTAGATTCAGAAAAATACCGAAATAAACACAACTACAGCCTACACATGTAGATCATTTACTAAATAATACGCTCATACAACAAAGTGACACATGGATTTTTAGACATAACTCCCTGGAAAAATCCCCAAGGCGGGAAAATCGGTGCAGCGGATATGAGGATTTATTTATTAAGTAGATTCTAAGTATAGTAAAATCTGGGTTCCAAATCTGGAAAACCCGACAGAGAATAAAAGAAATCAAATCTGCAGCTAACCTGATGTTCTAGTGCCAAATATCTGACTGATCCACACCCTCAAATGGGATTTACAGAACTTAGCCCGAATCTTGCCCTAGAAACCCTTAGCGTTGCCCCTGAAGCCCTAGCGTCAGCACTGCTAGCCTCAGAATGCCAATGCGCTGCCCAGAGAGGGACTACTTAACCCCTGGAAGGGTGAGCAAGCCTTACGCTAACCCTAGAGACCCTTTGTGTAACTTCTGAAGCCCCCTGGTACCTCTCCGCTATCTTGCGTAGCGGCTACGTAGGTGCACCTGCGTAGCTGCTTCTCTGCGCTGTCCTTGTTGCTGCTCCTCTGCCTCTTACTGACTCTTGGCTCTGGGATCAGATCATCCCCTTAGCTAATACTACCCCTCGCCACAGGAAATTCCTTCGGAAATTCTTAGCAAACCCACCCTAGAATTCCAAATCTAGTCCTCAGCGTTGCAACTGTGTGTCACTTCCAACTGACTGTCAAGCCTTTCTTTATAATTTTTCATTCATCTCATCAACGATCGAGATTAAAAGACTGCTTGATCCGTGTCTTTTAGAACATTTCAGCACATGTATTAATTAATTCACTTTAATTATTTAATTTTCCTAAGTTTGGACTTAGGAAATCCATTAAAATAATTAATTATTTGAATAACTTGAACACCAACTGAAATTTTTCAAAACACCTTCTGGGTTTTGGAGATCAAGTGTGTACCAGCCCCTCCACAAACTTTCAGGGCTAGAGCACACCCGATGCTACACCAACTATCCAAAATCTCAACACTCCCTCTTAGTACAGAGTGTGCTCTAGTAAAGTGTATTCTAGCAATGCCTCCACACCATGTAATACAAGATCTTGAAGTTGGATTTTGTGCTCCTGATGCTTGCCCTGCTGCCCTCCATCGACTACATTGTTGCTCTCTATACTGTTGCCCATGCCACTGCCACATCTATACTACAAGTCCCTCTCAAATTGTTGCATAATGCTGCCTATAGCACTGCCACTGCTAACTATTGCACTGCAACTCAGTTGCTGAGAAGTAAGCAACTGAAAGGACTCTGCCCAACTGTTTGACAGATAAGTCAAGTTGCCCTCCAGCACTGAAGCTCCCTGGATGCTGATTTACAATGTCCTCCTAGAGGCACTGTCATGCTGCAACATTGTACTGCGTGAGCACAGCCTCTCTGCACTGCTGTGAAAATTCTACTACAATATCTTGGTTTATTTCTCCTACTTGATTTAGATTAATACAAGTTATTTTCATAAATTAGATTCAGAAAATACCGAAATAAACACAACTACAGCCTACACATGCAGATCATTTACTGAATAATACACTTATACAATAAAGTGACACATCGATTTTTGGACATAAGTCCCCAAAAAAACCCAAAGCAGGGAAACCAGTGCAGCAGATATGAGGGTTTATTTAATAAGAAGATTCTAAGTACAACAAATCTAGGTTCCAGATATGGAAAACCCGACAGAGAATAAAAGAAATCAAATCTGCAACTAACCTGATGTTCTAGTGCCAAATATCTGACTGATCCACACCCTCAAACGGGATTTACAGAACTCAACCCGAATATGGCCCTAGAAACCCTCAGCGCTGCCCCTGAAGCCCCAGCGTCATCCCTGCTTGCCTCAGAATACCACTGCGCTGCCCAGAGAGGGACTGCGTAACCCCTGGAAGGGTGACGCAGGCCTTACGCTAGCCTTGGAGACCCTCTGCATAACTTTTGAAGCACCCTGGTGCCTCTGCGATGTCCTTCATAGCACCTACGTAGTGGCTGCATAGCTGCTGCTCTGCTTCTTGCGCTGTCCTTATTGTTTCTCCTCTACCTCTTACTGACTCTTGGCTCTGGGATCAGATCATCCCCTTAGCCAATACTACCCCTCGCTGCAGGAAATTCCTCCGGAAATTCTTAGCAAACCTGCCCTAGAATTTCAGATCTATTCCTCATCTCTGCAACTGTGTGTCACTTCCAACTGACCCTCAAGCCTTTCTTTATACTTTTTCATTCATCTCATCAACGGCCGAGATTAAAAGACTGTTTGATCCATGTCTTTTAGAACATTTCAGCACATGTGTTAATTAATTCACTTTAATTATTTAATTTTTCTATGTTTAGACTTAGGAAATACATTAAAATAATTAATTATTTGAATAACTTGAACACCAACTGAAATTTCTTAAAACACTTCTGGGTTTTGGAGTTCACGTGTGTCTTAGCCTCTTCACAAAATTTCAAGGCTAGAGCACACCCGATGCTACACCAACTATACAAAATCTCAACATTGACCAGATACCAGGAACCGTATGAGTTGTCTATACAAGGTAAGATCAGCCTCATCATCTTCGGACGTGTCAATCTTCTTCCAGTTGGTTATCATTGGAGTAGCCATGGGTCTACAGTCCTGCATCTTAAATCTCTTCAAGATTTTTGTAGCATATCTTCCTTGAAGAAGGAATATTTCACCCTTCTGTTGTTAAACTTCCAACCCCAAAAATATTGCATCAGCCCTAGGTCCTTCATGTTGAATTTTGTAGCTAGGTTCTCCTTGCAGTCCTTAATGAGCCTAGATGATCCTGTCAGAGATAGATCATCTACGTACAACACCAGTATTAGAGATTCCCTACTTTCAGATGGTAGAGATTGGGGTCTGCGTCACTCTTGACGAAAAGCATCTTCTGCAAGTAACCATCAATTCGACCATACCAAGCTCTAGGGGCTTGCTGAAGTCCATACAAGGCTTTCTTAAGCCTACACACATGAGTCTTCTCATCATGTGTCTCAAAGCCCTTTGGTTGTTCGATATATACTTCTTCTTCTATTACCTCGTTCAAGAACGCAGCCTTGACATCCATCTGGTGAATCTCACACCCCATATGCGCAGCAAGGGATATCACGGATCTAATAGAAGTATATCTAGCTACTAGGGCGAAGGTCTCTTCATAGTCTATCCCCTCCTTCTGAGCATACCCCTTAGCCACGAACCTGGCTTTATATTTTTCTACACTGTCATCTGTAACATATTTGATCTTGTAGATCCATCTCAAACCCACAACTGATATGCCCTTAGGCCTAGGTACCACTTCCCGGACATCATTGGTCATGATGGAGTTGTACTCTTCCACCATTGCATCTACCCACACCTAATGTTGAGCTGCCACCTGAAAAATAGAGAGTTCCCCAACCTGGGCTCCCAAGTCTTGGTATCTGTCCGATTGCCTGCGTTGCCTCTTCTCATTTCTAGGAGCTCCTACAAACTCCTCTGCGACCCTTAGAATTTGTTGTAATTCCCTGCTCGTCCTACCACCCGTAGTGGGTGGATCTACCCGTTCCTCCTCCTGCGAATCTTCTAGATATTAACCCCCTGGATCCTTCTACCTTGGAGAAGCACTCGTGTTAGCCTCTGCTGGCCGTAGTGGCTGGACCAGCAGATCATCTTCAAATTGCGTTGCGGAAGGCATCTCCCGGGGTTTTCTGAAAGCTCTTTCCTCCATGAGCTTTACATCGCGCTGCACTACAATCTTCTCGCTATCAGGAATGTAGATTTTGTATGCCTTAGCATTCTCGCTATATCCTACCAGATATCCCTTCCGCAGTCTTATCCAAATTCTTCCTCTTCTCTTCGGGTACATGGCAGTATGCCACACTGCCAAAGATCCTGAAGTGGCTTACTTCTAGCTTCCTACCAGTGAAGACACTTTCTGGAGTGATCTTACCCAATGCACTGTGAGGAATCCTGTTCTGAACATATACAGTTGTATTACAAGCTTCAGCCCACAGAAATTTTGGCATGTCTTGATCATACAGCATTGCCCTTGCAGCCTCCACAATATTTCTGTTCTTCCTTTCTGCGATTCCATTTCGCTCCAAATTATACGGAGCGGTCCATTCTCTTTTGATGCCTTCCCTTGCGCAGAACTCTGTGAAGTCTTTATCAATGTATTATCCACCATTGTTTGATCGCAATATCTTTATCCTCTTTCATGTCAGATTCTCAACCAGAGCTCTAGAGCAACCATTCGATAGAGCAGTTTCATGGGGAGATGATCAGGATCTTATACTACCATCATGCTCTACTTAGTGGCGGCATGCAGAGGACATCGGGAACCTATGATGAGTTGGACAGGGAGTGGGGCAAGGGATGCTTCACGCTGATCAAGATGGCTTGGGATCCTGGCAAGATAGGGCAAAGAACAGGGATGACTCGGTGACACATTTGGGACCTCGGTATTGTTTGCAATGACTATCAGGGTCGACTGATAGAAGGGGTTTTTGTTCAGACATTGCTTGAGGACAAGCAATTTTTGGTGGGGAGGACTGTAATGTCCCCAATTTTGATTTTTCATCTGAGGGAGTTAATGAAGTTTATTGGAGAGGTGCTAAGCATGGCACAATTTTGTAAATTGAGCATTGGAGACATTTTTGGCATATGGACTTAGGAGAAATACAAAAGTATTTTGCTAGTGGAATGTGGAGGCCACACCTACAAGAAATACACACCACTTGGAGAGGAAATCGAATTGCTAAAGGAAGGAGGTCTAAATATTGGATGGAGGGACCCACATGAGGAGGCAAGAAAAATTATAAGTAGGAGCATAGAAGCTATTGGGATCTTTTGTTCACTGATCTATTTCCTTTGTTGCTCAAGTTGTTTAGATGGGTCACAAGTGCTTCTTTCGATGGACTTTGAGTGCCACCCTAGGGAGGCAAGCTATTTTTACTTTGGTGAGAGGGTTTGTGGAGTATTGAAGCACATTTCATCAGATTCCTTTAGCCAATTAGTACTCTGGGGAGGACGCAGTAGAGAAATTGTACCACTCATTTCAGCTAGCTCTCGAGGGTATTTTGCCGAGAAAAAATTAGTGGAGTTTCTTGAGGGGAAGGCTAGCCTTTGGGGAAAGTTTGGGAGTTGGACATGACTGCTATTGAGGGGAATGAATTTATCTTCCTAGGGCCTACGCAGGGGGTCACTAGACAACATTTTTGTGGAGCTGGGTTCAGCCATATTGTGTCGAGATTTGATGTGAAACGTATCCTCTACATCCGGGAAAATTTCCTATATAATTCCTATTGCACATTGAGAAGAAATAGGAGAGAGTTTGCAGCAGATAGAGCAATTGGGGACGCAGTTTCTACCGAGGAGGGCGTAGCACCCATTTTGGGTTATTTCGGGAGGTCAAAATTAGCCCAAAACATTTTTGGGTTTTGTGAATCAGGGGTCAACGAGTTGCCTCCTGATTTTGCATAATTTTTGGGGAAGTTTTGGTGCCCCAAACAGCAGAATTAATTGGAAGACAGTGGGGAGGAGTGAGCTAAAATTTTGGGTCCCGGGTGGTCTGTAGAATTTTCCAAAACCCATTTTGGGTTTCTCTGGGTTTATTGAAGAGAGGCTAAGATTAATTTGGCTGAATTTTCTGAGCACTCTAGCAGGGTCAAACGGGTGCCTCTTTCTAACCGACAGTTGTTGGTAATTTGCTCCATTTTGTGGGTTTCCTGGTTTGGAGGATTGGGAACAATTCCTTTCTAGGTCTTGTGGGAAAAGTTAAGATAAAGCTATACCAGCAATTCCATGCCAATCTGGGCATTTCAGTAAGGGATTCGAACCATTTTCAGATAGGAGCAGTGGCACAATTTATGGGCAGTGCAGAGGCAGTTTGGGGGTCAAAGTTTCTACTTATTAAGGCATCTTACTCACCTTGGGTTTGCTCTAACTTGCTTATGCAAGTCCAGGTGCACTTGTTCCTTGCTATTGTACTCCTATCTATTCCAGATTTAATAAAATGGCTCAGTTTATTCGCCCAATTTCTTGGTGTTTTTGATGGTGCAAGCTTAATTGTCATTTTATTTGCTATAGCCTAGTTCATGTGCTTCTTATTAGCTGTAATTTCAATTTGGAACATTACATATTAGCACAAGTATCTTGATTTAGGTGTTGGGCTAGAGTAAAGACATAGAGGCTAGCAGACCTAGCATATATCTCTAGATCTCTAGTTTTCGTTTGTGAATCGAACCCTTTGAAACTAATAATCTATCTTTTGTGTAGAGATCTTCAAATATTCAACCCTTGGGCATTCCCCAAGTACATGGACTTTGAGGTGACCACACCTTGTTTGGACTCTGAGCTTATATAATGACTTCATGGTGCAGCATTTAGTCAATACATCATAATCAAAATTATCTCTATCAATTATTTTCAAATTTCTTTTTGGGCTAAAAAGATTTATTTGCTAATTGGAGCTTGAAATTAATTGTGAATAGTGTAAATAATTTGTAAATTATTTTGTAAATAATTTTCCAATAGTTGTATATTATTTTTCTTAATTTCTAAAAATATTTTGGGATTTTTATCTTAGAATTTTCTAGATCTTGTGGCTTGGCTCTATTTATCTGACTTACAAGTGTCAAAGGATCAAATCTTGAAAGAAAGTTTCAAAGTGTGAAGATCTTAGCCCTCACCTAGCTTAGACGGCTAGGGTTTGGCAGTATTTAGCCTTTGGAGGGGTCATCTAGCTAAGAGGAGTGTGTTCAGCCAAGGACGGCTGATCTAGGGTCTAGACACCTAGATCTACAAGACCCAAGTGCTAGAATTTCAACGCCTAGCCTCTTTAAGGAAGTCGATAACCCTAAAGGGCTTGTTCACTGTAGAAACTAGGGTTTTCACAGGTTTTTCTCATCTGAAGGTTTCTTTGCAGGGATATAATCATTGTTTGGGCATCCATTCAGTATTTTGTGGCTCGTTTAACCTAGCCGCAGGTTCTCAGGGCCTTTGAGGCCTAGCCGGAAGGGTTTGAGGGCTTATAGCCCTAGCCGCAACACTTAAGTGGCCATTGGATGTTGGTCGCAGCCTTATATTACCCTAATAGGCCTGCCCCAACCCTAGAGGGGCCTAATAACACCTTTGCATGTGGTTTTATGGAGCTAACTCTTTGTGTTTGCAGGCCTAATCACAAATTTGACAAGGGTTTTGTGGTGATTTATCATTGGTAGTTTGTCAATTTTGTTTGTGGGCTAACAAATTTGTTTTGTAGGCTTCAAAAAAAGTTCAGAACAAGTTTGTGGGCTTGGAAAACCCTTACATCTATCACGCTAGCCCTACAAGCTTGGCCGCTAGCATTTGGAGGCCTTCTAGGCCTAGCCATGGGGTTTCAGGGCCTTCTCCATTAGTTTTCAAATTGACATTGGTGGTTGAAGGTGTTGGAGAGTCTACAATGCACTTTCAAGGTCAAAACATCATCATTTTGGTTACTCAACTAGCCAAGTTTTCCATCAAAGGAAGGTCGCTATGCCTTAAGGGTTTGATCTCTCTAACCCTCCCTCTTTTCATGATTGTCACACTAATAACCAGATCTGAAACTAATCAGAACAGTGACATAATCTTATAATATTCATCTTAAGAAGATCCTAAAACACTCTAATAAGCCTAAAAATCTAAAGAACTAACTCACATTAAGCAAAGGCTTGTTCATCATTGTTATCAAGCAATTTTTGGGACTGTTCTAACAATAAAAAGTGGTTGATCTGATTTGCATAAGTCTGGTGCATCTTCTTAATGTCATTGAATAATAAGAGCATTGGTGCATTGATATCTTTTTGGGAACTTGAGGATAAGATAGCATTCTTGCACATTAACTCTTTGCCTCTTTACATTTTTGCATTGTGTTCCTTCTTCTAGCATCCGTAGTTAGTTAGATGCATTTGTTGGCTTCATATATTGCAAATCATTGTTAGCAACCTCATCTCTCATCGTGCTTATCTCTATTGGTAATTGTTACTATTGTGCTTAAGAGAAAAATTGCAAGTCTCTATTGTGTCTAATTGGTTCATAATATAATAAGGCATTGCTCTACTTGTGTTCTAAGTTTTTCTTATTTCTAATTGCTAAGTAACATCAACACAAGATGATTTAAATAAGATCTAACAAGCATCTTGTGTACTTGGTATTGCTAATCTTGTTTCATTGAGATAAAGTGATCTCTAACTGTTTTATTAATTTCTCTTGTCATCTTGTGTTAAGAAATAACATTGTGGACATCTTAATTTCAAGTGATTAGATGTCAAGTGATTATTAGAGCATTGAATATATTTTTAATCTCATTGAAGCAATCACTCATAACCTGCACCTTCATTCTAAGTTAGAAGTGCATCTCTAAAAATTACCCCCAAGCATAAGCTTGGTTGTAAGAGAGATAGGACCACCTTCCTCACACAAATTTGAGAAGTCAAGACCCTCATTTGCAGTTAACACAGTGACCTTGCAGTTCTCTTGTGGGCAATCCCTTGTAGGAACGGAGGCACTTGGGTGGTTAGTGTTATTTTTTGTAGCATCGGGTGTGTTTTAACCACGAGATTTGGTGGACAGACTAGAATATATGTATTCTCCAATACCCAAAAATCGTTTCTGGAAATTCCACATAGAGACGACTTAATTAGATTTATTAATCAATTTTTAATATTTCCCAAGTCTAAACTTAGGAAATATGATTAATTAATCAAAATTAATTAAGTCATGGTGTGAATGTTCTAAAAACTCACACGGACCAACAGGGAAATCATTTGGGCCATCGATTATGTTTTAATCTTGGTCGTTGGTGCTCCAACAGAAGATTATAAGAAGAAGTCGATGGGTAGATGGAAAACACACTTGCAGAGTTCGATTTCAATAGCAAATCGATTTCCTGAGTAGCAGCGTTGAGTTGTCAGAGAGAGAGCTAGTGAGCTAGAAGGGGTGAGAGAGGGGCAGAGATAGTGAAGCCGGAGGAATGCCCATTCCAGATTCGGTTAGTGCATTTGCAAAGAGGCAGAGAAGCCACAGTGAGGCTGACGCAGTGGCAAAATAGTAGCTTTAGTGGGCAATTCGTGGCACGTAGAGCAGTAGCTTAGTCATTTGTCTCTCACGGCTCTCCAAAGGCGGTCTCAGAGAACCTTCGTACTGTACTTATATTTATAATGTTTTGCCTTAAATTTTATTCATACTTTTATCTAAGCTTATACTTTAAGTTTAAATGTTTTAATTTAATTTCTATTTTTTTATTTATTTAATCTTATACTTTAATTTAAATGTTTTAGTTTAATTCATAATATTATTTTTAATAAATTTAATTACTTTTTAATATTTTAATCCATTTATAATTATAATTTATTTTTGAATATCTTTATTATATATATATATATATTGATTTTTTTTTAAAATATATATACGTATATAAAAGTGGTACTATATCCAAGTCCTACTTGACATATTTATAATATTCTAGTGAGTGAGGAATTTATTTCGATAACTGATTCATCAACCTAAACTTAGACATTTTCCATATCAGCCAGTATGTATGTTATTACATTACATGCGGTTCATGCATATGAAGCTATCATATGCATGCCTCGTATGTATGTTAATATTCACATTTCGTTTGTACTTGTAGGCGGGTCATTACAATCTCTACATCCTTCCATCACCTCTTTTATATCCTAAAAGATGCAAAAGAAGAAAACACATTGTTTAGCTAAAGCTACTCTCACTTCACAGTGTGCCTCATTGCGTAGCTTTAATAATCCTACTAGGAATACCTCCTTGACCTGGAGGAGTGTCGGCCTAAAGTGAAGAGGATAGGTTTCTTAGGTGACAGTGGTGACCTTCCTAGTATTTTCCTCTTGGGTTGTGCTTTGTGGATTAGGGATTTTATCATGTACAATTTGTGAAGTAACAAAACAATGATGATGCTATTATGCAACATGCAACTCTAGTCGGTATGCAAATTTGTCTGCCTTTCTGGAAAGGATGCTGAAGTTTACCTTTACCATGTTGATTCCATATTGAAAGCTATGTATCTTTGCACAACAGTTTTCTCAAAAAATGTAAAAACTATATATTCTTTATGTGGACTTGAATTTGAACCAGGTGAATGATAACAGGACTAAAGATATAATATAATAATTAATAATTCTTTTCTTTCTTTCTTTCTAAATTTAAGGTCACGGCCAAGCCAGACTCCAAATTGGTGTATGAAACCCCCTTGTTTTTGGGACAGAGAACCCACCTCCGCGCAGCAATTTGACTGCTAAAGTCCATGGAGGTGTACCCCACTCTGGATTTGAACCTGTGACTTCTTAGTTCTTACAAGAAAGCACATATTCTTATCCATTAGTCACGCTAATTTTATTGTAATATAAAGAATATGGATCTGTAATGTATGTCATATGGATGTTACTGAAACAACAGTAAAACTAAATAGTTGACAACTTTCAGCTGGATAGTCTCTTAAAACTTAAAAGACAATATTAAGCTAACTAAACTTCAATGCATACAAGGTTCCATCAACTTTCAGGAAAGAAGAAATAGGCTCTTATAGAAATACCATTAATCTAATGAATATGAATAGATATTAACAGTAGGATGACTTCCGAGTTTCTGACCAATATGACATAATACTTAAGCACTAACTCTATCATAAACAATTCTCAACATAATATAAACAGAAGCATGACCATTGAAAACTTTGGCTTTCTTCTTGCAGATGTAGAATTTTTAGTCTATTATTACTATGCTTCTATTAATACCAGTTTCACCATCTCAACATCTAGAAATGGTTGTTACATCAGGCATGCACATCTTTCTTGATTCTAAACAGAAGAACACATTAAAAAAGCTATCTTCAACGCATGGCCAGCCATACTGTGTACAAACACAATATAGGATCATATCACGTCATCACAGGACTGTTGGTAAAAGAAAGGTTTATTTCTAATTTTCCAAATATCTTTAACAGAACACATTCCAACATATATTCCATCTTAGTCAACAGTGCAATCATGTTCAAGAAAGCCTACCAACAGCTCGGAAGATATGAATGACACTACGCTGTGCTCGTTCAAGTATCCGCAAAAGTACACCAGAACTTTTATCTAGATGAAATGATAAATCCAAGTACAAGATATGCTGAAGAAGGTAAACCCCTATTCTTCGACCAACAGCATGACCTAAAGGTGCAAAAACTACATACCGAACTTCATTCAGCCCTGAACTGATTGCCTGTAATATGCACAACCAGAGTTAAATGCCTAACAAGTAATGGATAAGAGAGACATTTTCTTCTCTTTTTTGAAAAATACCTTTATATTTGCATAAAAGTATTTACAAGCAGCAAAGAAAAAAGTAGAAGGGTACCTACAATGGATCTCATAACCTCTTCTGTAAGAAAACTAAAGCAGAAAGAAAATCAGAATATGCTGCGGGGTCTGGAGATTGGACAACTTTAATCAACAGAGTGCCTTTACCACAAAGTGCAGAAAGAGTGAAGATGGTGACAAATCTCATCCCACCACAAAGTCCAGAAAGAAAACGAATAACTATGCTCATCCTCAAAAACAGAGGTACACTATAAGTTGAATAAGCATGAAATTTCCAAACAATGCCAAATCCTGGTTAAAGTAGTCTGGACTCTGGACAAGACAACGGACATCTCCATACACCACAGCACGTCAATGCAACGTGTCCTGAAAAAATGCATAGTATCGATCCTACACATAACTCCAGCAATGTTTAGCAAACGGGCATTCCTAGAAATATGCTCCATAGTCTTTGAGTAGTGACAAACTGGGCATAGCCCATCGAAAAGCCCACTCTTAACCAACCAGGTTTTGGATGGAATCCCCTAGTAGATCGCCAACCAATCAAAGATTATAGTTTATAAGAAAGCCAAATATACCACACGTTGTGAAGCCAATGTGCCTATCTCTCCTCCGTACCAGTGGATGTAATATTCCTTTTTTTTAAATTATTTAATTTCTCAAAAATTATTCTATGAAATTTATTCAGAAAATGTGCATAATAATTCTTGCCAAGAATTTGGCAGAATTAAAAACCAATACAAGCTTATAGACAAATTTCACCACAAAAACCCCACCTATTCATTTATTTATTACTAAGATGGAAATTACATCAAATGAAAGGAACCTGACAATAGATAAGCTGGAGAAACTCGGTCTTCTTAAAAATCCTTCTTTGGTTGGACTCCCTTGTCTGCAATGTGTTGATTTTTGTAGCATCGGATGTGCTCTAGCCTCGAGATTTTGCAGAGAGGCTAAGACACATGCATTCTTCAATACCCAAAAATTGTTTGGGGAAATTCTGTTGATTTATGGTATCATCGGATGTGTTCTAGCCTTGAGATTCTACATATAGGCTATGACTCTTGTATTCCACAAAACCCAGAAAGTGTTTTGGGAGATTCCTCTTAGAAATGATTTAATTAAATTAATTAATCTATTTTTAATGGTTTCCTAAGTCTAAACATAGGGAAACTGATTAATTAAAGTGTATTAGTTGAATCAAGTGAGAATCTTGTAGATAAAGGCACAGATCAACTCTCAGTTAATCTTAGCCCTTGATTATGATTTAATATTGGCCATTGATGAGTCAGTGAAAGACTATAAAGGAGAGCTCGATGGGCATTTGGAAAACACATCAGACGGAGAAAGAATCCAGAGATCGATTTATTCAAGTCTAAGGAATAATCGAAGTGGTTCTAGATTGCAGAGAGGGGAAGGAGAATTCTTTAGGAGGAAGAGTTATGAAGGCGAGAGAGTACAGGAAGAGAAGGAAGGAGGGAGCCACTAGTAGCTGTGCAGTGATAGCCAAGCAACAGTTACGTTGGGCCAACGCAGAGCAACAAAGGGAGTTCGATTTCAGTTGGAGAGGAGCAGCCGAGGATTCATTCAGTTTCTGGAGGAGGAGAACACTCTAGTCTCACCCAGCTATGAGCACTGAGGCAGACATAAGCAGCAGTAGCAACAGTAACGCAGTGACAGCGTAGGGGACGCAGTCACTGCGCAGAGTTCATGCAGAGCTACTGAAAGCAAGTGCAGGTCAGTGTCGGAACTTTGTGGTAGAGTGAGAATTGTCTCACTAGTCTGTTCCTATCAGATTTCTTCATGTGAGTGACAGAGACTCACAATCACACATTTGTACTCAAACTTCTGCATAATAAAGAAACCCTTAGATTTGCTGCACCAGTTTTCCCACATTGGGTTTTTCCGGGGACAATAGTCCAAAAATAACGGTGTCTATGTGTGAATACATGTGCTATTTCTTTCATATTGATTATGTATTGTGAAGTCTGCAGCATATTTTATTTTGATATTTAACATAGTGAAATGTTAAATAATTGTGAATGAATGCAATAGAAGAAATATAATCATTAGCTGCAGTAGGATTCTATATTATAGAATGTTTACATGGTATCAGAGTTATCAGATCCAAAGGAAGTAGGGTCAAGGAGCAGACTACGCAAACCAAAAGCTTCAGAAGGAACGCAACACAGGTAAAAGAAAGCACAAATAAGTATGGCAGACTTAGGTGTTTTATCCTCTAGGTTAGAAGAGGATTGTGCATGCTTGTCAAGTTCAGCATCTGCAAGAATCTGGTATCTTGATAGCAGGGCTTCAGCTCATATGACTGGATGTAATATTCCCAATTAGCAATGGCTAATTGGAAATATCGATTTTGGTCAATTTTGCCTTATGTAGCTAAATTATAAATAAAAGTGAGTAGAGGAGGACATAACTCACTTTAAAAATAAAGTGCACTGCCTAGTAGACACAACGTTGTAACTTAAGTGAGCCAAGGGGGCCAAGAGACCACGTAGAGAGGGGACCCACGTAGACCACATGGAGGGACTGCGCAAGTTGAGTTGAGCACGTGGCAAAGAGAGGCTACATTGGAGGAGGTGGGCCTTAGGGTTTGAGAGAGGCCAACGCTATAAACAGAGGAGAGCCTCCTCATTTTGGTCATTCGATGTTTATGATATTGAGTTGGTCATTTCGACTTCTTGAGCACGCTGGTTGTTTAGCTAGTCTGCAGCACTGTTTAGTGCACCGAGTGTCTCTGTTCGGAGATCTCACCGTCAGCCCCGGGGGACTTTGAGTGCCTGCTCGAGGGAGGTTGTCCCATTAGTATTTTGCAGGAGGATTGGTGTTTGGCTTTTGTGGAGGAGCAGTGCATTCATAGACTGCGCAGTCTTGAGAGGGAGGACGCAGTCCATTTCATGGGAGCTCCAGATTGGGTTCTTTTGGAGGTTTCGAGCTTTGAGATTGAGCAAGGGGCCAGCCCTTGCCTATTGGAGGATTTTGGCAGAGTTTGAGGCAGTATTTTGGTGGATTCCCTTCAGTGTCAGCGCAGAGCCTTGGAGGATAGCGTAGATCCTCAAGGGGGTGATTTTCGGAGGTTGTCCATTCCAGAAACGCTCTCTGGGTTTTTCTGGGTTTGGTGAGTAGAGGCTGATTGCAGAGTTTCAGCTTATTCCAAGAAGGGGAGCAGCCCCAAATACTCATCTTGTTCTAGCAATAGCAGCTACACGACAGTTTTCCAGCAGCTTGGATGCAGATCAGAGAGCAGCCATTCCATCAGCATTCTGAGAGTATCTCTTCACTTGCCTTGTGCAAGTCTAGGTGCCATCACTCTGATCACCTATTGTACTCACTTATATTTCTCAGCATAATAAAATGGCTTAGCATTCTCTCTGCATTTCTTGAGTATCTATTACATGTTCTATATATATGCTATTGTATGCTTGCACTACTGTTATTTTTCTCCTCGAGCATTCCAGTTACTATACCACTTGGTGCGTTTTTCCCATACTCTTAGACAGAGCCTGGAAAGGGCCAGATAGCCTCCAGATCTCACCCTCTTTTCAAAGGTGAAATATCTAGTAAATGCCCTCCCAGTCCATCTCTGGTTGGAGTTTGCTTGTGTTTAGAGATATCCCTGAAAGGGGATATTACAATGGTATCAGAGCATAGATCTGGCTCAGCCTGTGGAGCTAGTTGTCTATGACACCGGGGGAGAAACCCTCCATCTGCTACAGAGGTAGGAAGTACAGAGATATTGAGCGTAGGTTGGAGAACACCTACGGAGAGGGTGACTGCGTTCGGGTGGTGGACACAGAACAGGAGCCTGTGATAGACGCAGAACAGGAGGGGCCTGTGGTAGATGCAGAGCAGGGAGAGCCAATGGCAGATGATAGCGATGCAAAACAATTTGGGGAAGCACTCCTCAAATTAGTGCAGGATCTTGCGAGGCAGATCGAGGTGATGGGTCAGAGATTCACTGTTATGGAGGCTAGACAGCGTGAAACCCCAAGGGGTTTCCATGTTGGTGAGGGGTCAGGCACATCCCACCATTTGCAGGAGCGGGATGCCACTCCACACCAGGCATCACATGCACCTACACGTTCCACTATGCCCACTTTTCTGGGTGCAGACACAAGGGCAGAAGCCGGAGCCTGGCCACATGGATGATTAATTTGCTGAGTACCGGGCAATGGGCAGGAGTTCAGGGATGTCCTTTCATTCAGAGACTTTGTTCAGCTCCAGCGAGACAGCAGACCCTGCGACCATCGCAGAGGGCACCGGCATTATCATGATGGAGACACCCAGCGTACAGCGAGCCGATTCCATTTGCTTATGTTTGATGGTTCATCAAACAGTTCGGCAAAGTCTTGGGTGGAGAAGCTGGACAGATATTTCCAGCTCAACCAAATGGCAGAGACGGAGGCCATCAAGGTGGCTACGCTGCATTTGGATGGAGAGGCCCAGGATTGGTGGTTCCATGGGATGGTGACACTCAGGCATTCGACAGTGACCACATATGCTGAGTTCACCTGGAGACTGATAGAGAGGTTTGACTGGAGGGATCCGGAAGAGCACTTTGTTGAGCTAACGAGGCTCAAACAGACAGGGAGCCCGGAGACATATATTGCAAATTTCTTGAGGCTTTCAGTGATGGTGCCCGATCTATCCGTGGCACGGATGATATACATGTTCATTAAGGGGTTAGCAGAGCCACTTCGAGGTTTGGTCAGATCCACCAGACTAGCCACACTCCAGGACGCAGTTGGCAGGACCCGGGATTTGCAAGATGCTTTACCCCGGACCAGGACACCTTACCCCTAAAGACAGGCTTTCCAGCCAAAGGGGAAGGATGTGAGGATTCTGCCTCCTAAGGGGAATTCGAGTAGGGGATAGCTAGATGAGGATGCCAAGAGGGAGTTGAAGAAGAAGAGGTTGTGTTTTACCTATCAAGAGTCGTGGGCGTCTGGACAGATGTGCTGCTGGCAAAGCACATTTTATTGAGGTCTTCTCCGAGAGCAACAGGGAAGAGGATGAGTATGAGGATGGGGAGGCAGGAGACAGTAAAGTAGCGTAGCACCATTTTCCACCTCCACCTCCAAGAGCAGGAGGTGCAGGTTTTGCACCCACAGGGGGGAACCTTGCAGCATTGCGGGTAGTACCCAAATATTTGACGCTGCATGTCCGAGGGACAGTACGTGGGCAGCGAGTTTCAGTTTTGGTAGACAGTGGGGCAACCCACAACTTCATCGATGCGCAGATGGTTGAGCAGAGAGGCATACCGATAGAGAGCTTCGATGGATTTTCAGTGTTGGTCCCAGGATATCAGACGATGTAGTGTGCCAAATATGTTCCAGAGCTGGCTATGACGATGGGTACCTACACAGTGACCGACCACTTTTTCGTGGTCAACATACCAGATACCAATGTGGTATTGGGTGTACAGTGGCTAATTACTCTAGGGAAGTTCACCACAGATTGGGAAGCCTTGGAGATGGAGTGGGATGATAAGAAGACCGAGAAGCATGAGAAGATACGTGGGATGCACACTTACCCACCCCAGACTGTTTCAGCTCACTGGATGGAGGCAAACTTCCAGAAGGGAGACATAGAGTGGGCAGTAGAGTTGTGGGCATCAGAGGCAGGGACTACAAGGCAAACAATTCATCCTGATATACAGGCCATCCTTGACAGGTATGACACGGTGTTTGGGGAGATACCGCCCGGACAGCCACCAGATCAGGGATTTGAGCACACTATTGAGCTAGAGCAGGGCATCCAGGCCGTTATTACCACACCCTATAGGCACCCTAAGGCCTATCGGGATGAGATTGGGCGGTCCATCCAAGAGTTGCTAGCTCTTGGACATATTCGGCCTAGCACCAGTCATTTTGCTTCTTCGGTGGTGTTGGTAAAGAAGAAGGACGGCACATTGAGAATGTGCATTGATTACAGGGCCCTGAATAAAAAGACCATGAAGAACAGGTACCCTATACCACAGATTGATGAGCTGATGGATGAGTTGAGAGGAGCACAGTTCTTCTCAAAGATTGATTTGAGATCCGGGTACCACCAGATTCGCGTGAGGGAACAGGACATTCCCAAGACCGCTTTCAGGTGCCATTACGGCCACTTTAAGTTCTTGGTTATGCCTTTCAAACTAACCAACGAACCAGCCACTTTCTAGTCATGCATGAACCATATCTTCCGAAGTCATCTGAGGAAGTTTGTGTTGGTCTTTTTCGATGATATACTGATATATAGCAGGACTTGGGAGGAGCATCTCCAGCACATAGAGGCAGTACTGCATATCTTGGAGGAGCAACAGTTTTATGCTAAGCTCTCCAAGTGTGAGTTTGGGTTGACGGAGATGTTGTATTTGGGACACATCATAGGAGTGGACGGAGTGAGGGTCCACGAGGAGAAGATCAGGGCCATCAGAAATTGGCCAAAGCCGAGAAACGTGACGGAACTTCGAGGATTTGTTGGTATTTGCACTTATTACAGGAAGTTCGTCAAAAGTTTCTCTCAGCTTGCTGCACCCCTTACAGATTTGATGAAGAAGGGGGCATTTAGTTGGTCAGATGCAGCGCAGCGGGCCTTTGACAGGCTCAAGGAGGTAATGAGCAGCTACCCAGTGCTTGGGTTGCCAGATTTTACGCAGCCTTTTGTTTTGGAGTGTGATGCGTCGGGAGAGGGGATCGGCGCAGTGTTGATGCAGGGAGGCCACCCTATAGCCTATGAGAGCCGGAAGCTCCTTCCTCATGAGCGGTTGTATGCTATATACGACAAGGAGATGTTGGCCATTATGCATGCATTGGCCAAATTCCGGCAGTACCTGGTAGGTAACAGGTTCAGGGTGAGGACTGATCACAACAGCCTCAGGTACTTTTTGGAGCAGAAGCAGCTACAGGAGAGGCAGCAGAAGTGGATCAGCAAGATCCAGGCTTATGACTTTGACATTGAGTATGTCAAGGGGAAGAACAACGTGGTAGCCGATGCACTTTCACGTAGACCAGCCACGTTGTCTCTGATGAGTTTGGATACAGATTGGAGGGCTCGACTTTTGGTGGAGTACTCCAAGGACAGGTTTGCTTGTGAAGTTCTGGATGGTCAGGTGACAGATGATAGATACAGGGTGATAGATGAGATCATATACTACAGAGATAGGATCTTCTTGACTGAGGGCTCCCAGCTCAAGAAGAAGATACTTCAGGCATCACATGATTCACCATTGTCCGGCCATCAGGGGTTTACCAAAATCTACAGGGCCATCAGAGAGAGGTTCTCATGGAAGGGCCTCAAGCAGGACGTGCTCCAGCATATCAGGGAGTGCAAGGTTTGCTAGAGAAACAAGGGAGAGATGAGCTATCCAGCAGGTTTGTTGAAGCCTCTTCCCATTCCGGAGGGGAAATGGGAGAGCATTTTGATGGACTTCATCACAGGGTTGCCCATGGTGCAGGGCAAGGATTGTATATTTGTCGTCGTCGTTCGGCTGACGAAGTACGCACACTTTTTCGCCATATCCGCACACTATACAACAGCATAGGTGGCAGAGCTATTCTTCAAAGAGATCTTCAGGTTACATGGTCTTCCCAAGACCATTATCAGTGACAGGGACAGCCGCTTTATGGGCGGATTCTAGCAGGAGCTTTTCCGGCTGGTAGGGGACAGAGTTGACACCGAGCACCAGCTACCACCCACAGACAGATGGGCAGACAGAGATAGTTAACAAGTGGCTGGAGGGCTACTTGCGTAACTATGTTAGTGGGCAGCAGAGAGCATGGCTGAAGTGGCTGCATCTAGGGGAGTACTGCTACAACAACACACATCACATGTCCATCGGTATGTCTCCGTTCTATGCTTTGTATGGATATCATTCTTTATCTTTTGCTGATGTGATGTTTGGTGCTAGCAAGGCTCCGAGAGCCAAAGATTGGATCCAAGAGAGTCAGGACATTCTCCGAGCTCTCAAGGATAACATGGCTACAACGCAAAACCAGCAGAAGTTGTATGCCGACAGGGGTCGGATGGAGAGATAGTTTGAGGTAGGAGACTTGGTCTACCTACGTTTGCAGCCATACCGACAGTCTTCACTGAAGCAGAAGGGAGCTGAGAAGCTCAAACCCCGTTTCTATGGGCCATATAGGGTGATACGCAGGGTTGGACAGGTTGCTTATGAGTTGGAGCTGCCCCAAGCCAACAAGATTCATAACATTTTCCATGTATCATGCCTGAAGAAGACATTGGGGCAGCAGGCGACAGTGACAAAGGAGATACCACCTACAGATGATGAGGGGCATTTGGTGTTACAACCCGAGGCCATTATTGATACCAGAGAGAGGCAGTTGCAGAACAGGACAATCCGGGAGTTCTTGGCGAGGTGGAAGAATTTGCCGAATGAGGATGCCACTTGGGAGAGTGAGAAGATCTTGCAGCATCCATCACTACAGTTGCTTGGGGTCAAGAAACATTTTGCCGGGGGAGACTGTAATATTCCCAATTAGCAATGGCTAATTGGAAATATCGATTTTGGTCTATTTTGCCTTATGTAGCTAAATTATAAATAAAAGTGAGTAGAGGGGGACATAACTCACTCTAAAAATAAAGTGCACTCCCTAGTAGACACAACGTTGTAACTTAAGTGAGCCAAGGGGGCCAAGAGACCACGTAGAGAGGGGACCCACGTAGACCACATGGAGGGACTACGCAGGTTGAGTTGAGCACGTGGCAAAGAGAGCCTGCGTTGGAGGAGGTGGGCCTTAGGGTTTGAGAGAGGCCAACGTTATAAAGAGAGGAGAGCCTCCTCATTTTGGTCATTCGATGTTTATGATATTGAGCTGGTCATTTCGACTTCTTGAGCACGCTGGTTATTTAGCTAGTCTGCAGCATTGTTAGTGCACCGAGTGTCTCTGTTCGGAGATCTCACCCTCAGCCCCGGGGGACTTCGAGTTGAGGTTGTGCCATCAGTATTTTGCAAGAGGATTGGTGTTTGGCTTTTGTGGAGGAGCAGTGCATTCATAGACTACACAATCTTGAGAGGGAGGACGCAGTCCATTTCTTGGGAGCTCCAGATTGGGTTCTTTTGGAGGTTTCGAGCTTTGAGATTGAGCAAGGGGCCAGCCCTTGCCTATTGGAGGATTTTGGCAGAGTTTGAGGCAGTATTTTGGTGGATTCCCTTCAGTGTCAGCGCAAAGCCTTGGAGGATAGCGTAGATCCTCAAGGGGGTGATTTTCGGAGGTTGTCCATTCCAGAAACACTCTCTGGGCTTTTCTGGGTTTGGTGAGTAGAGGTTGATTCCAGAGTTTCAACTTATTCCGAGTAGGGGAGCAGCCCCAAATACTCATCTTGTTCCAGCAGTAGCAGCTACACGGCAGTTTTCCAGTAGCTTGGACGTAGATCAGAGAGCAACCATTCCATCAGCATTCTGAGAGTATCTCTTCACTTGCCTTGTGCAAGTCTAGGTGCCATCACTCTGATCACCTATTGTACTCACTTATATTTCTCAGCATAATAAAATGGCTTAGCATTTTCTCTGCATTTCTTGAGTATCTGTTACATGTTCTATATATATGCTATTGTATACTTGCACTACTGTTATTTTTCTCCTCGAGCATTCCAGTTACTATACCACTTGGTGCATTTTCCCCATACTCTTAGACAGAGCCTGGAAAGGGCCAGATAGCCTCCAGATCTCACCCTCTTTTCAGAGGTGAAATATCTGATAAATGCCCTCCCAATCCATCTCTGGTTGGAGTTTGCTTGTGTTTTAGAGATATCCCTGAGAGGGGATATTACACTGGAGTACAAGAATATTTCTCGAGCTATAGGGAAGAGTAGATGAACTTCCAAATCACTATGGGGAATAGCACGAAATGCACTCCAGTTGGGAGAGGAACCGTAGTGTTCCAGACGGAAGGCGAAACTAGCGTCAAAGTCACAGGTACTACATGTGCCAGGGCTTGGGATGAATTTATTCTCAGTGTCCGAGTTGCAGGACAAAGGGTATGACGTATACTTTATCGGGAAGAAGGCATATGTCAAGCACCCAAGTTGGAAGCAAACAAAGCAGATCGGAGTTAGGAGGAACAAACTATACTGGTTGCAACTTGAATCTCCAATGGCACTAATCGGTAGTAATCTTGAAGACAAGAAAATATTGAACGAACTTTGGCATAGAAGAATGGGGCACTTGCACCATGGTTCATTGAAGATCCTCAGAGAGACAGTTGCTGGGGTACCTGTTCTCAACACTGAGCATGATGATGTATTCCGAGGATGTGTACTTGGGAAGTACGTTAAGGCAACCTTTCCCAGAAGTGAAAACCAAGTAGCAAGCATACTAGGACTGATACGCTCAGATATCTGTGGACCAATGTCCACTAACGCTCTCGAGGGTGGCAAATATTTTGTCACATTCATTGATGATCACTCCAGGAAGACATGGATTTACTTCCTGAAGACAAAAGATGAAGTCTTTGAAAAGTTCAAAGAATTCAACGCTCTTGTTGAAAATATGATGGGGAAGAAAATCAAGACATTGCGTTCGGATAATGGTGGAGAATACACAGATGGAGACTTCACAAATTTCTACGCAAAGGAGGGCATCAGGAGGGAGTGGACTGCACCATACAATCCCGAACAGAATGGTGCGGCAGAATGGAAAAACAGGACAATTATAGGCGTAGCCAAGGCCATGTTATTCGACCTTGGATTGCCCAAATATTTATGGGCAGAAGCCTGCAACACGGTAGTGTACACCCAGAACAGGACTCCTCATAGAGCATTGAGGAAGAAGACTCTTGAAGAAGTTTTCACAAGGAAGAAACCGGAGGTAGGGCACCTTCGGATATTTGGTAGCATGGCATACTGTCATATACCAAGCGAGAAGAGAAGTAAGCTTGATCAAACTACAGAAAGGGGGTATCTTGTAGGATACAACGAAACCTCCAAGGCATATAGGATCTATATTCCTAGCAGCAGAAAGATTGTGATAAGACGCGATGTTAAGTTCATGGAGGATAGAGATTTTCAGAAATCGTGTGATATGTCGACAGAGGATCAAACTAGAGAAGTTCCCTTGGTCCAAGAGTAGCAGGGGCACCAAGAAGGACAGACTTTAGCACCCAGTACAAGTACTAACGTTTCCATAGAAGAAGATCCAAAGAATACTCAGTCTCAGGAACAGCCAGATCAGGAGGAAGAGTTGAGAGGGCAGCCTTCCACCAGTGGTCAGAACAGCAGGGAAGCTTAGCAGATACCGAGGGACGCAGAAAACTTCATTGGGACTCCCAAGAGTGGGAAGAGGCAGCGTAGACAACCTGACAGGTACCGGGCTTTGGTTGCTCAAGTAGAGGAACCCTCCAGCTTCCATGAAGTTGTTCAGCACCAGGTATGGGTAGATGCCATCATAGAGGAGCATGCTTCTATCATGACAAATGACGTCTAGGAAGTTGTGCCCAGACCTCAGAGCAGATCAGTTGTTGGATCACGATGGATCTACTAGATCAAATACGCTGCAGATGGTAGCATAGAGAAATATAAGGCTAGGTTCGTGGCAAAACGGTGTACTCAGAAGGAAGGCATTGACTATGAAGAGACCTTCGCACCAGTTGCCAGATATACTTCCATCCAGACTGTCATATCCTTAGCAGCACAGATGGGATGGGAGATTCATCAAATGGATGTCAAGACAGCGTTCTTGAATGGAGAGATTGAGGAAGAGGTATATATCGAATAGCCAGAGGGTTTTGAGACTCATGAGAGGAAGTCTCATGTATGCAGATTAACGAAGGCCCTGTACGGGCTCAAGCAGGCTCCGAGAGCATGGTATGGTGGAATAGATAGTGTCAAGAGTGACGCAGATCCCAATCTTTAATATTTACTGGTAGAGGATGAGCCATTAGTATTAGTACTATATGTAGATGATCTATTTCTCACTGGATCATCTAGGCTCATCAAGGATTGCAAACGGAATCTAGAAGTAGAATTCGACATGAAGGATTTGGGGTTGATGCATTACTTCCTAGGATTGGAGGTCTGTCAGAAGAATGGAGATATCTTCATGGGACAGGAGAGGTATGCCATGGAAATTCTGAAGAAGTTTAGAATGCAGGATTGCAAGCCCATGGCCACACCCATGATCACCAATTGGAAAAAGATAGATGCATCAGAAGACGCAGAAGTAGACCCCACCTTATACAGACAGCTCATCGGGTCATTAATATATCTGGTTAACACCAAACCAAACATTTGCTTTGCTGTCAACACTCTTAGTCAGTTCACGGTGGAACCCAAAAGAGTGCACTAAGCAGCAGCAAGGGACATCCTAAGGTATGTGCGAGGAACGGTCGGATTTGGTATAAGGTATGGCCGAGGAGAGGATATCAGACTCAGTGGATTCACAGACGTAGATTGCGCAAGAAGCTCAGTGGACAAGAATAGTACCTTTGGGTATTGTTTCAGCGTTGGATCAGGAACAGTGTCCTAGTGCAGCAGGAAACAGAAGTCAGTGGCGTTAAGCGCAACTGAAGCAGAGTACATGGCAGCTATTACAGCTACATGTGAAGCCATCTGGCTTCAAAAACTACTTGAGTCTATTCAGGAATAGGATGGAGCCGATTAGTGTTTACTGTGACAATCAAAGTCGTATCAAACTCTTTGAAAATCCAGTATTTCATGATCAGTCCTGTTGACCACACTTTGTCAACTACCCCATAGCAGTACACCCCCATTTTTTCAAATCGGATTCGTCATGTTCGACGTGGTTGCGCCATTCAGATTCCATCATCCAGATTTCATCGACAGTCGACATTTTTATAAATGATGTAAACCCATTCTGCATGTAATGATGTAAATGATCTAAGTAAGATTGTCAATGTATGTAACAACCTAGGTAAGCCTAGTATGTTGTTGATGATTTCCATCCTAGGAGGTTTTTTGTCTCACTGATTTACGAAAGTGATCGACAGAGTTTTTCCCTCCAGCCTCACCCCAAAGCTAGGGTGGATTTTATCATCAACATGCTAAGTGAGTCCTAGTGTTTTCTATCGAGTCCTTGTTAAAGTAGTTTGAGCTACTTGGTCTACTAGATCATATTTGAGTCGCAGAATTGGGTATTTATTTGAGGGTCTGTACTAATGGGGTATTCCTCCTTCATGTATGTAAATGTATTATTACCCATGTAAAAGAGGGTTGAAAAATAATTATAATCCTCTACCAACACATTAAATTTTCCATTAATAATTAATTTAAAAAAATCAAAACTGCAAATTTAATTAATTTAGGTCCTAAGTTAGGTCAAATCTTTCAAAGACAAAATTTAGGTCCTTGGAAAATGATTTTGAAAGCCCCAGGCAAAGGGAATATTGAGAATTTTAAGAAATTTTGGACCTTTGGGCCTTGGTGGTTAAGTCAAAGTCAAAATTTTAGGGTAATTAACTCAAAAATAATATTTTTGAGTTAATTAAAATTGAATTGAATGATAAATTCATTTTTCTCCAAAATTTTAATTTCAATGCTCCGGATTAAAAGATGATTAAATCTTTTGGACGGTTGAGATTATTTTGACAAGGATCATCCAAAATAGCCGTTGGAGATTTTGTCCTATAAATTTAGAGGTCTTTGTCATTCTTGAATCATCCGATCTCAGGATCGTGTACTTGTTCTTAGAAGCTCTTGTAAATTTTTGAGGAATAAAACATAAAGACTTTGGGGTTACAAATTTTGATGTTCCTTCTCGGATCTATGTGGTGAATTGTTTCTAAACTCTGCTACTTTGTTTTTGCATTTTATGGTGGATGGCCTTCATGGATTAATCTGCATATAAGTATTTTGTGCAATTTTTTGGGTTCATAAAATGACATTTTGATTTTTCTGGAAGATCTCATGTTATTTTCTTAAATCTCTATCGATCTAAAATTCAGATCTAAGTGTGCAGGGAATTTTTTTTTAAGTTGAGCGTCTGGGGAAGTCTTCGGTTGGACCTGCCGACTCTCAATAAACATAAATCTGAAAAGCTCATTATTTGTTGAATTCCAAGTCTATCTTACGAAATTGGTGGTTTTGCAGGGTTTTCTAGGGTTGTGCCTCTCACTAAAACTTTAAATCTCTAAAAAATTGCGCTGAAATGGATTCAAATCTGGCCATGAGGGTTTTAAATTTGTAAGCTAGTTTGTAAAATTTGTAAATTTTTCAAGACTGTAAGGGTTTAATCATTTCTTGGTGTGTGTATCTTCAGATCTAGCTAGTTTCTTGCAGGTTTTGGGTTTAAATCAAAAAAAAATTTAAGATCTGAGACAGATCCAGCCTCCAAAGGCCAGATCTGCCCTCAAATCCCTACTGTGGACAAATCTAGACATTGTTTCGATTTAAAGGAGCACGAAATCTGAGCGTAAATTGAAGAAGTTTTAAATTTTGTTGGAAATTCAAATGTATTGGGTTTAATTATTGGCTCTGAATGTTGTTCTTTCCCATTCGATTTGCTGCATCCCTTTGCTTTTGTCTGCCTGCTACATACGTTGCACATTTATTCTGCATCGATTTTCTTTTACTGTCGCTGGAGCCATATCCTTCGTTTCCTCGTCAAAGCCTACGTTCAAGTCTTCAAACTCCACGCTGTCTCATTTTTGCCTCATCTCTGCAAGCTATCAGCTCCTTTCCTTAACCGTCGACTTCAGCTACTACGAATTTGCCCTCATTCTCTGCTGCCGTCCTCCCTCTTTCTGCTTTCCCTGCTCTTCATCGACCCAAGCTCCACCTTTTCTCTGCCATTACCATCCGCCCTGCAACACAAAACAATAAACGTCAAGCCTGCCAGCCAGCTTCTCCGCTGTCGACTATCATTTCCCTGTCGTCGACTTACCCAGCCTCTACATTTCCTTTGTCCTCGCGTCGAATCCGTCCCACCTGCAAAGCCTGCCATCCCACCTGCAAAACCATTGCTTACATTTCCAATTCATTACGCGATAATTCATTACGCTTACATTTTTTTTTTTTAATATTTAGATCTTAATAGTGTTAGTCCGTAGATTTTATTTGTTTGATTTTCATTTTAGTAATAACGTTGAGTCTTAGTTTTAAATTTGTCGGTTTTCTTTTTTTTATATATTTCGATTTAGTTTTATTAGTTAGATTTAATTTTTTTATTTTAGTTTTAACTTAGTTTAATTTAGATTTAGTTTAATTCTAACTTAGTTTAAATTTTAATTTGTGTTTTTAGTTTTTGTTTAATTTTTAGTTTCTAACTTTTAGCTTTAGTTTAGTTAGATTTCATTTTTTGTGTAGTTAGATTTTAATTTTAGTTTTTCTTTAAAATTTAGTTTAACTTTTGTTTTAAGATAAAAAATATAAAAAAATATAAAAATTCCAAAAATCTTAAAAATTTAGAAAATACAAAAATATAAAAAAAAAATTAAATTTTCTATAGTCAAATGCGCTAAAATTTTTCTATCTAAAGTTTGACTGTGGATCATTTTAATTTTCGAACTGTGTTATATTGGAATATCTTAATTTCGGAAATTCTTCAAGCAATGGCATTTATCTCAATGATCGTTTCATGATAGCTTTGTTTCAGTATCTTAATGAATGATTGTGGTGTTTTCTACTGAGCTTCATTGTGGTCATAGCAGCAGTTATACATCCAATACTTATCTTTAATTGCATAATGGGATCTTGTTTGACTCCATAAGGCACTGATTTTAACATATTCAATCTGTGAAATCTCGTTAATTTTATCAAGTATTTGGTGTTTTAGTTGTGTCTCCTGGATTCTTGTCCTTCATTTATAATAGGGTCTACCTCCCTTAGC
This sequence comes from Pinus albicaulis, assembly GCA_034641835.2. Lineage (NCBI taxonomy): Eukaryota > Viridiplantae > Streptophyta > Pinopsida > Pinales > Pinaceae > Pinus > Pinus albicaulis. The sequence goes on along the minus strand of CM076584.1, from coordinate 919,602,219 downwards.
TTGCAAGGAGACAGATTAAATAGAGAGATTGGGGATAAAGGTGACAGCCCCTGATCTGAGCCGTTGTCGCGATGCCTAGACATTCTGTGCGACAACAGGTCCAAACATATTGACATCAGGTGTCATTTTATCAGAGACTGTGTTCAGCGTGGGGCAGTACAGTTATAGTACATTCCCACAGGAGAACAGACAGCAGATATACTCACTAAAGCTCTAGGGAGGATTAAGTTCACTCAGTTCAGAGAACAGTTGGGTGTGACTGAAAATCCATTTCAGTAGTCAATGGGTCTTCAGCGCGGTTGATAGAGAGAGTTGCAGTACAATGGCAATTGGCAGCAGCATGCAGGGTCAACAGCAGTTCAGATGCAGCATTTGAGCATTGTTGGTGGACAGCAGTGTCAGAGATCAACAGCTCAGCAGTAGATGTTACAATATCTAGAGCAGTACATTGTGTTGTATGCTAGAACACTTTCCTCGCTAAGAGGGAGTGTTGATTTATGGTAGCATCAGGTGTGTTCTAGCCTTGAGATTCTACATATAGGCTATGACTCTTGTATTCCACAATATCCAGAAAGTGTTTTGGGGGATTCCTCTTAGAAATGATTTAATTAAATTAATTAATATTTTTTTAATGGTTTCCTAAGTCTAAACTTAGGGAAACCGATTAATTAAAGTGTATTAGTTGAATCAAGTGAGAATCTTCTAGATAAAGGCACAGATCAACTCTCAGTTAATCTTAGCCCTTGATTATAATTTAATCTTGGCACTTGTGTAGAAATTTCTGAATCTTAATTCTTATGCAGAAATTATTTCTGTTAATCTGGTTAAGCTTCTCCTACTTATACAAGTTATCAACTGAATAGATTCAAGTTAACATCAAAGCAAAACACATAACAGATCTCTACCAATTCAGATCTAGAATAAGCACATGCACACATAGACAAAGTGACAGTTATTTCTGGACAAACTGTCCACGGAAAAACCCAAGTGGGAAAACCGGTCTCTAGCTGCTGGAGGGCTCTATTATTAAGAATATTTCTAAATACACAACTCTAGGTTCCAGATCTGGAAAACCCTACAGAGAAAACTCTAGATCTGCAACACCTGGTTGATCTAAGACCAACAATACTGACTGATCCACACCCTCAAACAAGATTTACAGAACTCGGCCAGATCTAGGCCTAGAAACCCCAGATCTGCCCCTGAAAGACACTACGTCAGCCTCTGAAGGCCTCCAAATGCTCAGCACTATCACTGGAAGGGATTGCGTTATCCCAGACTGGGTGAAGCAATCACTACACTGCCCCTAAGGGTCTCTGCGTAACCCCTGAAGGGTTTCCTGAAAATCACGTTGTCCTTGCTGCTGTCTGCTGCTGCCGTCTGTTGCTGCCTTCCTCTGTGCTGTCTTTCCTGATCTCTTCTCTGCTTCTTGTGTATTCTAGACCCCGGGATCAGATCATCCCCTTGGTCTAAATTCACCTCTCTGCAACTGAAACACTTGAGAATTCTTAGCTACCCCGCCCTAGAATCTCAGCTTAGCTTCTGTGCTCTGCCTCTATGTGTCTTACAAATGACCCCAAGCCTTTCCTTTATACTTTCTCGTTGACAAATCAACGGCCAAAATTAAATCTTTTATCAATGGCTAAGATTAAAAGAAAACTTGATCCATGTGACTTAAGACAATTTCATCATATGTTTAATTAAATTCACTTTAATTATTTTATTTTCCTAAGTTTTAATTTAGGAAATACATTAAAATAATTAATTAATTTAATATCTCCTAAACTAGATGAAATTTCCCAAATCCATTTCTAGGTCTTGTAGATCAGGTGAACTCTAGCCCTTCCTCAAAATTTGGGACCTAGAGCACAACTGATGCTACCCCAAATACACAAAATCTCAACACTCCCTCTTAGCATCAAGGGTGTGCTCTAGCAATACATCACACTTATGCATTACATGATTTTGGGCACTGGTTCTGTGCTGCTAAAGCTTGGCCTCTTGCCACTCAACTCTGCACTGCTACTACTATTCTGTACTTCTGCCCATGACTCTGCCACTGCAACCACTGTACTGCAGCTCCCTCTCAATATTTTGCATCTGTGCTACTCATAGCACTGCCACTGTTGATCTGCTGCACTGCAACTTCAGTTATTGAGAGAAACAACTGAATCTACTGCCCAATCTTTGACAAACAAGTCAAATGAGCTGCATCCTCATCACTGAAGCTCCATAGGCTACAAATCTGTGCTGGCATCTAAAGAACAATGCACAGCTACAACTCTGTTTGCGTAATCAAACTCCCTCTACATTACTGAAGTCACATCAGCTCCTTGTGCTGAGATCTATCACGCTGCTACTTCACTACGTTGTCCCTTTGAAGCTCTTTGCGTTGCTGCAGCTCTGCACTGCACTGCTGAATTCACATCAGCCTCTGCGCTGCTACTGCTTCTACGCTGCTGCTGCTTTGCTCTGCGTTGCTCCTCCCAGCCTCCAGATCTGCCTCTGCCTCTGCTTCATCTGTGATTTATGCACCCAATGCTCCACATGTCCCGCTACTGTCTTAAAGTTGTCGTAGCTCACCTGTTGATCCAAGAGATGAGCTGCTCAAGGATATCGTCTTACTTCCATGTAGCTCCTCTACATGTCCATGTCACCCCACCTCTGTGGTTCATGAGCACTCATGGCCACATCATCTCCGGACCCATCATCTGCCACCGCTGCTTTGGAAGAAGATGTTTCCTTGTCCTTCTTTTCTGGACAATGGCTAGAAAAATGTCCCATTGTGCCACACTGGAAGCACTTGATCTTTGAAAGATCCTTCTTCTTCTTCAGTTGCTTCTTTGATGCCAAGGTTGCATCTTCCTCCTCTTCCTCCTTAACCTTGCTCAACGCAGGACTGTGCTGCTTCTTGGTGAACCTTCGTAGTTCTTCTTGACGCAGGATCGACCACAAGTTGTCCCAATCTGGGAGGTCTGCTCTGCCCAAGATACTTTGGACAAAGGTTTCCCACTCATCCGTGACTGCATTGAGGGAAGTCCTAACTATCACTGCATCATCTACGGTTGTACCCGTTGCAATCAGTTGATCCCTGATTGACAGCAATCTGAAGAGGAAATGCTCGATGTCTTCTCCCTTGGTCATCATGAATGACCTCATTTGGGCCTCCAACAGCATCTTTCTTTGGACTGATTTTCCCTCATATAGGGAAGTCAAGGCCTTCCACATCTCATTAGCTGTCCTCTTCTCAGCTATGTGTGGTACAATATGGTCCTTGATACTGTCCATTATCAGCCGCTTGGCATGCCCAGCAGCTTCTCTATGCTTCCGTAGGAGATCCGCATCTGTCGGTGTGGCCAGGGTCTACTTTGCATGGTCTCTTAGACCATATGCCTCAAGGACAATCAGGATCCTAGCTTTCCACACCGAAAAGTTTGAGAGGCCCTCTAGCCTATCCTGATCACGCAATCCATGAGGAGCCATCTGCTCAGAATGTGTCGGAGCTCCTCTTCTCTATGCTAGAGATCTTGGATCTAGGGTCCTTTTCGAACTGGGAACCCTCTGCTCCCTCTAACACTTGATTTCCCTCCTTGGAAATCTACCAAATCAACTATGATTCAGCTTCTTCTTTGATCCTATGACCAAAATGCAAGTTTTCTTTGGCAAGAAACTCTTTGAGACGCTGATCTCTTCCCAAACTTTGTCACTTGTGCTAAGGTTAAAAATATGAAAACTTCAAAAGTTTAACCCCACCAGCTCTTCTGAATTTCTGCAACTTTTCTGCAGACTTTTTTTGGATCTAACAGATTCAGATCTGAATCACACTGGTTGGCTTCAGACCCAACCAGCATTGTTTCTAAGCTGCCTCTGCGCAGTAATTGTGTGGGCTTGCTAGGACACAGCACTGGACAGCGTCACCCTTCCCTTTGTGTGAATCTCCTCCTGAAAATTGTGTTGTCCCTTCAAATTTGCTTTTCTGCTGCCTTTTCAGCTGCTTTCTGCAGCTAGATCCTTCAGATGCTTCAACTGGTGACCCTTCTAGATCTGCAATTGCTCTGATACCATGCAGAAATTTCTGAATATTAATTCTTATGCAGAAATTATTTCTGTTAATCCGGTTAAGCTTCTCCTACTTATACAAGTTATCAACTGAATAAATTCAAGTTAACATTAAAGCAAAACACATAACAGATCTCTACCAATTCAGATCTAGAATAAGCACATGCAAACATAGACAAAGTGACAGTTATTTCTGGACAAACTGTCCCCAGAAAAACCCAAGTGGGAAAACCAGTCTCTAGCTGTTGGAGGGCTCTATTATTAAGAATATTTATGAACAAAACTCTGGGTTCCAGATCTAGAAAACCATACAGAGAAAACTCTAGATCTGCAGCACCTGGCTGATCTAAGACCAACAATACTGACTGATCCACACCCTCAAACGGGATTTACAAAACTCAGCTAGATCTAGGCCTAGAAACCCCAGATCTGGGCCTGAAAGACACTGCGTTAGCCTCTAAAGGCCTCCAAATGCTCAGTGCTATCACTGAAAGGGACTGCGTTACCCCAGACTGGGTGACGCAGTCACTACGCTGCCCCTAAGTGTCTCTGCGTAACCCCTAAAGGGTTTCCTGAAAATCACGTTGTCCTTGTTGCTTCCGTCTACTGCTGTTGCCTTCCTCTGCGCTGTCTTTTCTGATCTCTTCTCTGCTTCTTGTGTATTCTAGACCCCGGGATCAGATCATCCCCTTTGTAATATCCCGAAAGGGAAATAACCAGTAATACAAAGCATACAACAAGATACCAAATGCTATAAACTGAACATGAAGCTGAAACACATAAAATAGAGAGAATACTGAGCCATTTTATTATACTGAGAAATAGAAATGAGTAAAAGAGGTGATCAGAGGGATGGCACCTCGACTTGCACCAGGCAAGTGTAGGAATACTCTCAGAATAACAAAGGAATGGCTACTCTATGCTCTGCATCCAAGCTGCTGGAAAACTGCCGTGTTGCTGCTACTGCTGGAACCAAATGAGTATTTGGGGTTGATCCCCTACTCGGAATGAGCTGAAACTCTAGAAATCAGCCTCTACTCACAATACCCAGAAAAGCCCAGAGAGCGCTTCTAGAATGGATGACCCCCGAAAATACCTCCCTCGAGGATCTACGCTATCCTCCCAAGGGCCACGCTGAAGCTGGATGAAATCCTCCAAAAGATGGCCTCCCGATCTGCCAAAAGTCTCCAATAGGCAAGGGCTAGCCCCTTGCTCAATCTTCGAACCAAAATCCTCCGAAAGAATGCCACTCCGAAACTCCCTCAATATGGACTGCGTCCTCCCTCTCAAGACTACGCAGTCTATAGATGAAATGCTCCCCCCACAAATGCCACAACTCAATCCTCCTGCAAAATATTGATGGGAATGCCTCACCCGAGCAAGCACTCGAAGTCTCCTAGGGTTGAGGGTGAGATCTCTGAACAGAGACACTCAATGCACTAAACAGTGCTGCAGACAAGCTAAACAGCTAGCGTGCTCAAAGTCGAAGTGACTAGCTCAATATGCATAAACTCGAATGAGGAAATGAGGAGGCTCTCCTTTTTATAACGATGGCCTCTCTCAACCCTAGGCCCCACCATCTCCTACGTTGTCTCCATTTGGCCCACGTTGCCAACTCAACTGCGCTGGCCATGCTCACGCTGTCCATGTGGGACCCATTTCACGTGGTCACTTGGCCCCCCTTGGCCCACTTAAGTTACAACGTGATGCTACTAGGTAACCTTTAGGGAGTGCACTTTATTCTAAAGTGAGTTATATCCCCCTCTTACTCACTTTTATTTATATTTTAACTATAGAAGGCAAAATTGATCAAAATCAATATTTCCAATTAGCGATAATATTACAGTCTCCCCCGGCAAAATGTTGCTTGACCTCAAGCAATTGTAGTGTTGGTGCTGCATGATCTTCCGATCCGGTGGCTTTCCTGGTGGTAACTCCCCAAACACAGTGGCATACCTGTCAAGGATGGTCTGTACCCCTGGACGAACTGTCTGCCCGGTCGTCTCTGCCTCTGATGCACGCAGCTCTACTACCCACTCCATGTCTCCCTTCCGGAAGTCTGCCTCCATCCGGTGAGCTGAAACTGTCTGAGGTGGGTAAGTGTGTGTAATATCCCAAAAGGGAAATAGACAGCAATACGAGCATACAACAATATAGAAAATGCCGGAAATAGAACATAAAGCAAATACACATAAAAATGTCGGGAATGCTAAGCCATTTTATTAATCTGAGAATATAATGAAATACAATGGATAATCAGAATGATAGCACCTATTCTTGCTCAAGGCAAGTGAAGAACTGTCTTAGAAGAATAGGAAATGGCTGCTACAAGAAACTGCGTCCCAGCTGCTAGGAAACTGCCGTAAAATTGCTGCTGCTGGAATGGATTGGAAACTAGGGGTTGATCCCCTTGCCGGAATGAGCTGAAAATATGCAGACCACCTGAACTCACCACCCCGGATAGAACCCAGAAACCATATCGAAAATGGACAGCCTCCAAAAATCACCAAGAAAACCCTCCTCAAGGAATTACGCTGCCCAGGAAGGCTCAGCGCAGATGCCAAAAGATATAAGCTGAAACGGAGCCACAAACTCCTCAAAAAAAACCTCCTGCCGGAAATGCTGACCCTCTCCTCTAAATCCCAATTGAAACTCCTGCAGAAAATCCCCGTAACAGAACACCTCCAACTGGAACTGCGTCCTCTCTCCCAGGGACTGCGCAGTCACCAAAAGAAGCCCAGCTCCTCCGCCAAACAACAACCAAATCTCCTGCAAAAGACTGAAGAAACAACCTTACCCGAGCAGGCACTCGAAGTCCCCCGGGGCTAAGGGCGAGATCTCTGACCGGAGACACTCAACGCACTAAACAGTGCTGCAGACAAGCTAAACAGCCAGCGTGCTCAAGAAGACAAAAGTCTAGCTCAATATCATCAATAACAAGAATGCCAAATGAGATGGCTCTCCCACCTTTTATAACACTGGCCCTCCTCAAAAACCCTAACGTGGTCCCTCTCTCTCCCACGTGCTCCTCATAAGACTGCGCAGAAGCTCCTAGAGGCTACGCAGGCCTCCTCTCATATGTGGTGTGGACCCCCAAGGCTCCCCCCTTAAGTTATAACGTTGCATCTACTAGGAAAACACTTTATTTTGTTTAAGTGAGTTAGACCCCTTTTCTCACTTTTATTTATTAATAAACTATAGTTGGCAAAACTATACAAAAATCAAATATTCCAATTAGCGGTGCTAATTAGGAATATTACAGTCTCCCCCGGCAGAATGTTGCTTGTCCTCAAGCAACTGAAGTGATGGATGCTAAAATCTTCTCATTCTCCCATGTGGCATCCTCATCCGACAAATTCTTCCACCTCACCAAGAATTCTCGGACCGTCCTGCTCCGCAGCTGCCTCTCCCTGGTATCAATAATAGCCTTTGGCTGCAACACCAAATGCCCCTCGTCATCCGTGGGTGGTAGCGCATCCGTGACTGTCACCTGCTGTCCCAACGCCTTTTTCAGGCATGATACGTGAAAAATGTTATGAATCTTGCTGCCTTGGGGCAGCTCTAACTCATATGCGACCTCCCCAATCCTGCGTATCACCCTGTACGGCCCATAAAAGCGGGGCTTGAGCTTTTCGGCCCCCTTCTGCTTAAGTGTCGACTGTCGGTATGGCTGTAATCGTAGGTAGACCAAGTCTCCTACCTCAAAATGTCTCTCCACCCGACCTCTATCCGCATACAGCTTCTGCTGATTCTGTGCTGTGGCCATGTTATCCTATAGAGCTCGAAGGATATCGTGGCTCTCTTGGATCCAAATCTTGGCTCTCGGAGCCTTGCTAGCACCAAACATCACATCTGCAAAAGACAAAGGATGATACCCATACAAAGCATAGAATGGTGACATACCAATAGACATGTGATGCGTCGTGTTGTAGCAATACTCTCCCAGATGCAGCCACTTCAGCCATGCTCGCTGCTGCCCACTGACATAGTTACGCAAGTCGCCTTCCAGCCACTTGTTAACTATCTCTGTCTGTCCATCCATCTGTGGGTGATAACTAGTGCTCGGTGTCAACTCAGTCCCCACTAGCCGGAAAAGCTCCTGCCAGAATCCGCCCATGAAGCGGCTATCCCTGTCACTGATAATGGTCTTAGGTAACCATGCAATCTGAAAATCTCCCTGAAGAACAGCTCTGCCACCTGTGCTGCTGTGTAGTGCGCGGATACGGCGAAAAAGTGCGCATACTTTGTCAGTCAGTCAACGACAACAAAGATGCAGTCCTTGCCCTGCACCTTGGGCAACCCTGTGATGAAGTCCATCGATATGCTCTCCCATTTCCCCTCTGGAACGGGAAGAGGCTGCAACAACCCTGCGGGATGGCTCATCTCTCCCTTGTTCCTCTGACAAATATCGCACTCCCTGACATACTGGAGTACGTCCTCCTTGAGGCCCTTCCATGAGAACCTCTCCCTGATGGCCCTGTAGGTCTTGGTGAACACCTGATGGCCCGCCAATGGAGAATCGTGTGAAGCATGGAGTATCTTCTTCTTAAGCTGAGACCCCTCAGTCAAGAAGATCCCGTCCCTGTAATAGATAATCTCATCGACCACCCTATACCTGTCATCTGCTACCTGCCCATCCAACACCTCACATGCAAACCTGTCCTTGGAGTACTCCACCAACAGTCGAGCCCTCCAATCAGCGTCCAAGCTCATAAGAGATAACGTGGCCGGTCTACGTGAAAGGGCATCTACTACCACGTTATTCTTGCCTTTGATGTACTCAATGTCAAAGTCATAGGCTTGGATCTTACTGATCCACTTCTGCTGCCTCTCCTGCAACTGCTTCTACTCCAAAAAATACCTGAGGCTGTTGCGATCTGATCTCACCCTGAATCTGCTGCCCACTAAATACTGCCAGTACTTGGCCAATGCATGCATGATGGCCAGCATCTCCTTATCGTATATGGGATACAACCTCTCATGCGGAAGGAGTTTCCGGCTCTCAAAAGCTATAGGATGACCACCCTGCATCAATACCGCGCCAATCCCCTCTCTCGACGCATCGCACTCCAAAACAAACGGCTGCGTGAAATCCGGCAATGCAAGCACAAGGCAGCTACTCATCACCTCCTTGAGCCTATCAAAAGCTCGTTGTGATGTGTCCGACCAACTGAATGCCCCCTTCCTCGTCAAATCCGTAAGGGGTGCAGCAAGCTGTGAGAAACCTTTGACGAACTTCCTGTAGTAAGTGCAAATGCCAATAAATCCCCGAAGCTCAGTCACGTTCCTTGGCTCTGGCCAATCTCTGATGGCCCTGATCTTCTCCTCGTGGACTCTCACCCCGTCCACTCCTATGATATGCCCCAAGTACAGCATCTCCGTCAATCCAAACTCACATTTGGAGAGCTTGGCATGGAACTACTGCTCCTCCAAGATGCGCAACACTGTCTCAATATGTTGGAGATGCTCCTCCCACGTCCTGCTATAGATGAGTATGTCATCGAAGAAGACCAGCACAAACTTCCTCAGATGACCCCTGAAGATATGGTTCATGCACGACTGAAAGGTAGCGGGTGCATTGGTTAGCCCAAAAGGCATAACCAAAAACTCGAAGTGCCCATAATGACACCTGAAGGCGGTCTTGGAAATGTCTTGTTCCCTCACGCGAATCTGATGGTACCCACATCTCAAATCAATCTTTGAGAAGAAGCGTGCTCCCCTCAACTCATCCATCAACTCATCGATCCTGGGAATGGGGTACCTGTTCTTCAGGGTCCTCTTGTTCAGAGCCCTGTAATCAATGCACATCCGCAATGTGTCGTACTTCTTCTTCACCAACACCACAGAAGAAGCAAAAGGACTCGTGCTCGGCCGAATGTGCCCAAGGGCCAGCAACTCCTGAATAGCTCGCTCAATCTCATCCCGATAGGCCTTGGGATGCCTATAAGGTGTGGTGATCACTGCCTGTATACCCTGCTCCAGCTCAATGGTATGCTCAAACCCCCGATCTGGTGGCTGCCCTGGCGGAATATCCCCGAATACTATGGCATACCTATCAAGGATGCTCTGTACCTCCGGATGCACTGCCTGTCCTGTAGTCGCTGCCTCCGAAGCCCTCAGCTCTACTGCCCACTCTATGTCTCCCTTACGGAAGGTTGCCTCCATCCGATGTGCCGAAACAGTCTGAGGCGGGTATGTGTGCTGTCCCCGTATCTTCTCATGCCTCCCTGTCTTGGGATCATCCCACTCCATCTCTAGGGCCTTCCAATCAGTCGTGACATTCCCTAGAGTAATAAGCCACTGAATACCCAGTATCATGTTGGTGTCTGGAATATCGACCACAGAAAAATGGTCTGTCAATGTATAGGTGCCCATCGTCACTGATAACTCGGGAACATATCGAGCACACACCATGGTCTGATCTCCTGGGACCAAAACCGAAAATCCATCAAAACTCTTAGTCTGTATACCTCTCCGCTCAACCATCTGTGCATCGATGAAATTGTGGGTTGCCCCACTGTCGACCAAGACTGAGACTCGCTGGCTACGCACTGTCCCTCGTACGCGCAGCGTCAAGTACTTGGGAACTCCCCGCAATGCTGCTAGAGATCCTCCAGTAGGTGCAAATGACGCACCACCTGCTGCTGCTGGTGGAGGTGGTAAGGTACCCTGCACTGCACAACTATCTCCTACCTCCTCATCATCTTCCCCGCTGCTCTCGGAGAAGACCTCAATGAAATGTGCTTTCCCTGCAGCACATCTATGTCCCGGCGCCCATGGCTCCTGGCAAGTGAAGCACAACCGCTTCTTCTTCAGCTCCCTCCGGGCCTCATCATCATCCTGTACTCGTCCAGGATTCCCCTTGGGAGGCGGAATCCTCGTGTCCTTCCCCTTAGGCTGGAAAGCCTGTCTCTGGGGGTAAGGTGTCCGAGTCCTGGGTAAGACATCCTGTAAATCTCGGGTCCTGCTGATGGCATCTGAAGTGTAGCTGGTCTAGTCGACCTGACTAGGCCACGAAGTGGCTCTGCTAACCCCTCCACAAACATGTAAACCATCCGAGCTGCGGATAGATCTGGCACCATCACGGAAACCCTCAAGAAATCTGAAATGTAAGTCTCTGGGCTCCCAGTGTGCTTGAGCTTCGTCAGCTCAACGAAGTGTTGCTCCGGATCCCTCTTGTCAAAACGCTCTATCACCCTCCGGGTAAACTCGGCATATGTCCCCACTGTAGAATGCCCGAGTGTAGTCATCCCATGAAACCACCAGTCCTGGGCCTCACCATCCAGATGTAATGTTGCCACCTTAATGGCCTCTGACTACGACATCTGATTAAGCTGGAAATAGATGTCCAACTTTTCTACCCAAGACTTTGCCGAACTGTTTGATGAGCCATCAAACGTGGGCAAATGAAATCTGCTAGCTGCGCGGTGGTCATCATGATGATGCATGTGCCCTCTATGATGATCACGGGGTCTACCATCACGCTGGAGCTGAACATAATCTCTGAATGAGATAAGATCTCTGATCCCCGGCCCGTGTGCCAGGTACTCTGCAATGTAGGCGTCCATCTGGCCAGGCTCAGGCTCTGGCTCCCGCTGTGTTCCTGCCCCTGTGTCCTCCGCTAGGAATGTAGGCATAGTGGATCGCGTGGGTGCATGCGATGCCATAATGGGGATAGCATCACGCTCCGGCATATGGTGGGATGTGCCCGATCCCTCACCGATCTGAAAACCCCTTGGGGTTTCCCGCTGCTTAACCTCTAACGCCGTGAGTCTCTGTCCCACCGTCTCCATCTGCCGCGACACATTCTGCATGTGTTGGAGGAGCGCATCTGTAAATCTCCTCGCATCCTCCTCGTCTGCCATAGGACCCTGCTGCTCTACGTCCACCACAGGCTGCTCCTGCTTTGTATCTGTCACAGGCTGCTCCTGATCAGTATCTGTCACAGGCTGCTCCTGATCTATGTATAACTCTGGCTGCTCCTGATTTGTGTCCAACACTCGAACACGGTCCCCCTCGCCGTAGGTGTTCTCCAACCTACGCTCAATGTCTCTGTATCTCTTACCCCTGTAACAGATGTGGGGTCTATCCCTCGGCCTCATAGACTGCTAGCTCCACAGGCTGAGCCAGATCTATGCTCCGATACCACTGTAATATCCCAAAAGGGAAATAGACAGCAATACAAGCATACAACAATACAGAAAATGCCGGAAATAGAACATAAAACAAATACACATAAAAATGTCGGGAATGCTAAGCCATTTTATTAATCTGAGAATATAATGAAATACAATGGATAATCAGAATGATAGCACCTATTTTTGCTCAAGGCAAGTGAAGAACTCTCTCAGAATAATAGGAAATGGCTGTTACAAGAAACTGCGTCCCAGCTGCTGGGAAACTGCGGTAAAACTGCTGCTGCTGGAATGGACTGGAAACTAGGGGCTGATCCCCTTGCCGGAATGAGCTGAAAATCTGCAGACCACCTGAACTCACCACCCCGGATAGAACCCAGAAACCATATCGAAAATGGACAGCCTCCAAAAATCACCAAGAAAACCCTCCTCAAGGAATTACGCTGCCCAGGAAGGCTCAGCGCAGATGCCAAAAGATATAAGCTGAAACGAAGCCACAAACTCCTCAAAAAAAAACCTCCTATCGACAATACTGACCCTCTCCTCTGAATCCCAACTGAAACTCCTGCAGAAAATCCCCGTAACAGAACACCTCCAACTGGAACTGCGTCCTCTCTCCCAGGGACTGCACAGTCACCAAAAGAAGCCCAGCTCCTCCGCCAAACAACAACCAAATCTCCCGCAAAAGACTGAAGAAACAACCTTACCCGAGCAGGCACTCGAAGTCCCCCGGGGCTAAGGGCGAGATCTCCGATCGGAGACACTCAACGCACTAAACAGTGCTGCAGACAAGCTAAACAGCCAGCGTGCTCAAGAAGACAAAAGTCTAGCTCAATATCATCAATAACAAGAATGCCAAATGAGATGGCTCTCCCACCTTTTATAACGCTGGCCCTCCTCAAAAACCCTAACGTGGTCCCTCTCTCTCCCACGTGCTCCTCATAAGACTGCGCAGAAGCTCCTAGAGGCTACGTGGGCCTCCTCTCATATGTGGTGTGGACCCCCAAGGCTCCCCCTTAAGTTATAACGTTGCATCTACTAGGGAAACACTTTATTTTGTTTAAGTGAGTTAGACCCCTTTTCTCACTTTTATTTATTAATAAACTATAGTTGGCAAAACTATACAAAAATCAAATATTCCAATTAGCGGTGCTAATTAGGAATATTACAGTGTGCATGCCCCGTATCTTCTTGTGCTTCCCGGTATTCTTGTCATCCCACTCCATCTCCAAGGCCTCCCAATTTGTGGTGACCCTTCCCAGAGTGATCAACCACTGTACTCCTAATACCACATTGGTATCTGGTATGTTAACCACGAAAAAGTGGTCAGTCACTATGTAAGTGCCCATCGTCACTGCCAGCGCTGGGACATAACTGCTACACTGTAGAGTCTGATCTCCCGGAACCAACACTGAAAACCCATCGAAGCTCTCTGTCTGTATGCCTCTCCACTCTACCATCTATGCATCGATGAAGTTGTGGGTTGCCCCACTGTCCACCAGTACTGATACCCGCTGCCCCCGCACTGTACCTCGGACGCGCAGCGTGACGCGTCAGATACTTGGGAACTCGTAATGCTGCAAGGGTCCCTCCGGTAGGTGCAAAGGCTGCACCTCCTGCTCCTAGTGGTGGAGGTGGCAAATGATCCTGCGCTCTATGGTTGCCACCTGCCCCCACGTCATCATACTTGTCTTCTTCCCCGTTGCCCTCAAAGAAGACCTCGATAAAATGTGCTTTGCCAGCAGCACATCTGTGTCCTGGTGCCCACGATTCCTGACAGGTGAAACACAACCTCTTCTTCTTCAACTCCCTCTAGACATCATCATCCAACTGTCCCCTACCCTGATTCCCCTTGGGCTGGAAAGCCTGTCCCTAGGGGTAAGGCATCCCGGTCCTGGGTAAGGCATCCTGCAAATCCCGTGTCCTGCCAACTGCGTCGTGGAGTGTGGTCGGTCTAGTGGATCTGACCAATCCCCGGAGTGGCTCTGCTAGCCCATCTATGAACATGTAGATCATCCGTGCCGCGGACAGATCTGGTACCATCACTGAAAGTCTCAGGAAATCTGAGATATATTTATCTGGACTCCCAATCTGTTTGAGCCTCGTCAGCTCAACAAAATGCTTCTCCGGATCCCTCCGATCAAATCTCTATCAACCTCCGAGTGAACTCGGCATATGGTGTCACTGTCGAATGCCCGAGTGTAATCATCCCGTGGAACCACCAATCCTGGGCCTCACCCTCCAAATGTAACGCTACCACCTTGATGGCCTCCATCTCTGCCATCTGCTTGAGCTGGAAGTATATGTCCAGCTTCTCCACCCAAGCCTTTGCCGAACTGTTTGATGAGCCATCAAACATAGGCAAGTGGAACTTGCTCACCGTACGCTAGGTGTCTCCGTCATGATAATGTCGGTGTCCCTTGTGATGGTCACGAGGTCTGTTGTCCCGCTGGAGCTGGACAAAATCTCGAAATGAAAGGGCATCCCTAAACTCCTGCCCGTATGCCTGGTACTCAGCAAAGTAATCACCCAGGTGGCCTGGTTCCGGCTCCTGCTGTGCTCCTGCCCCTGTGTCTGCACCCAGAAAAGTGGGCATCGTGGAACGTGTGGGGGCATGTGATGCCATGTGCTGAGTGGCATCGTGGAACGTGTGGGGGCATGTGATGCCATGTGCTGAGTGGCATCGTGCTCCTGCAAATGGTGGGATGTGCCCAATCCCTCACCAATCTGGAAACCCCTTGGGGTTCACGCTGTCTAGCCTCCACGGCAGTGAATCTCTGTCCCATCACCTCAATCTGCCTCGACAGATCCTAGACTGATTTGAGGAGTGCTTCCCCAAACTTCTTTGCATCACTATCATCAGCCATCGGTACTTCCTGCTCTGTGTCCACTACTGGAACCTGTTCTGCGTCCACTACTGGATCCTCTTCTGCGTCCGCCATCGGAACGCATTACCCCCCCGTAGGGTGATTTGTACTACGTCATTAATACGCATTTCATTTCGTAGTAATGCACGGCTTTCCTGTCATGTATTAACTTGCTCCACAAAGCCGAGCGTCTATGAGCTCGATACCACCGTAATATCCCGAAAGGGAAATAACCAAGAATACAAAGCATGCAAGGCATACCAGTCACATAACCGAAGCTAGCCACCAAACACATAAAATAGAGAGAATACTGAGCCATTTTATTATACTGAGAAATAGAAATGAGTACAAGAGGTGATCAGAGGGATGGCACCTCGACTTGCACCAGGCAAGTGTAGGAATACTCTCAGAATAACAAAGGAATGGTTGCTCTATGCTCTGCGTCCAAGCTGCTGGAAAACTATCGTGCTGCTGCTACTGCTGGAACCAAATGAGTATTTGGGGTTGCTCCCCTACTCAGAATGAGCTGAAACTCTAGAATCAGCATCTACTCACAATACCCAGAAAAGCCCAGAGAGCGCTTCTGGAATGGATGACCCCCGAAAATACCTCCCTTGAGGATCTACACTATCCTCCCAAGGGCCACGCTGAAGCTAGATTAAATCCTCCAAAATATGGCCTCCCGATCTGCCAAAAGTCTCCAATAGGCAAGGGCTGGCCCCTTGCTCAATCTCCAGACCAAAATCCTTCGAAAGAATGCCACTCCGGAACTCCCTCAATATGGACTGCGTCCTCCCTCTCAAGACTGCGCAGTCTATAGATGCAATGCTCCCCCCACAAATAACACAACTCGATCCTCCTGCAAATATTGATGGGAATGCCTCACCCGAGCAAGCACTCAAAGCCTCTCGGGGCTGAGGGTGATATCTCCGAACGGAGACACTCAATGCACTAAACAGTGCTGCAGACAAGCTAAACAGCTAGCGTGCTCAAAGTCGAAGTGACCAGCTCAATATGCATAAACTCAAATGAGGAAATGAGGAGGCTCTCCTCCTTTTTATAACGATGGCCTCTCTCAACCCTAGGCCCCACCATCTCCTACGTTGCCTCCATTTGGCCCACGTTGCCAACTCAACTGCGCTGGCCATGCTCACACAATCCATGTGGGTCCCCTTTCACGTGGTCACTTGGCCCCCCTTGGCCCACTTAAGTTACAACGTGATGCTACTAGGTAACCTTTAGGGAGTGCACTTTATTCTAAAGTGAGTTATATCCCCCTCTTACTCACTTTTATTTATATTTTAACTATAGAAGGCAAAATTGATCAAAATTAATATTTCCAATTAGCTATCGCTAATTGGGAATATTACACCCTTGGTCTAAATTCCCCTCTCTGCAACTGAAACACTTGAGAATTCTTAGCAACCCCGCCCTAGAATCTCAGCTTAGCTTCAGTGCTCTGCCTCTATGTGTCTTACAAATGACCCCAAGCCTTTCCTTTATACTTTTCTCGTTGACAAATCAACGGCCAAGATTAAATCTTTAATCAATGGCTAAGATTAAAAGAAACCTTAATCTGTGGTACTTAAGACAATTTCATCACATGTTTAATTAAATTCACTTTAATTATTTTATTTCCTAAGTTTTAACTTAGGAAATACATTAAAATAATTAATTGATTTAATATCTCCTAAACGAGATGAAATTTCCCAAATCCATTTCTGGGTCTTATAGATCAGGTGAACTCTAGTCCTTCCTCAAAATTTGGGACCTAGGGCACAACTGATGCTACCCCAAATACACAAAATCTCAACACATTGATGAGTAAGTGAAAGATTATGAAGGAGAGCTTGATGGGCATTTGGAACACACATCAGACGGAGAAAGAATCCAGAGATCGATTTCTTCAAGTCCAAGGAAGAATCGAAGTAGTTCTAGATTGCAAAGAGGGGAAGGAGAATTCTTCAGGAGGAAGAGTTTTGAAGGTGAGAGATTACAGTTTTTAAGGTGAGAGATTACAGGAAGAGAAGGAAGGAGGGAGCCACTAGCTACTGTGCAATGATAGCCAAGCAAGAGTTATGCTGGGCCAGTGCAAAGCAACAGAGGGAGTTCGATTTCAGTTGGAGAGGAGCAGCTGAGGGTTCATGCAATTTCCGGAGGACGTTTTTTGGAGGAGGAGAACACTCTAATCTCACCCAGCTGTGAGCACTGAGAAAGACATAAGCAGCAGTAGCAGTAGTAACGCAATGACAACATAGGGGACACAGTCACTACGCAGATTTCACGCAGAGCTACTCAGAGAAAGTGCAGGTCAGTGCCGAAACTTCGTGATAGAGTGGGAATTGTCTCACTAGTTTGTTCCTATCATATTTCTTCATGTGATTGACAGGGACTCACAATCACACATTTGTACTCAAACTTCTGCATAATAAAGAAACCCTCAAATCTGTTGCACCGGTTTTCCCACACTGGGTTTTTCCGGGGGCAATTGTCCAAAAATAACAGTGTCTATGTGTGAATACTTGCGCTATTTCTTTCATATTGATTATGAATTGTGAAGTCTACAACGTATTTTATTTTGATATTTAACATAGTGAAATGTTAAATAATTGTGAATGAATGCAATAGAAGAAATCTAATCTGTACCTGCAGTAGGATTCTATATTATATAATTTTCAAAAATTGCACCTAAAGATGATTTAATTAAAATAATTAATTATTTTTAATGGATTCCTAAGTCTAAACTTAGGAAATGAAAATAATTAAAAGGTATTAATTAAATCGGGTGTGAATATTCTAGATAAATGCGTTGATCGAGTCCAAGTTAATCTAAGCCATTGATTAAGATCTAATCTTAACCGTTGATACCTCAACGAGAGGTTATAAGAAGAAACTCGATGGGCACTTGGAGAACAAACCAAAGCAGATACTCAGATACCCAAGCAGATTGATTTTCTCTGTGGATGAAGTTCGGTAAGAGAAAATCAAGTCAGAGGTTGAGTTGCATGTGAGAGAGAGAGGGCATCAGCAGTAGTCCGAGAGTGCAGGAAGAGATCTGGAAAGTGCAGCGCAGAGGAGGGACGCAGTTCATCAAGCACTGCGTAGAGAAAGCCGCAGTGAGGCCAGTGTAAGGGCAGAAGGTCCTCTTCGAAGTCAGGGAAACGTTGTGGAGTGAGGAAAATTCAACAATAATTTTTCTCAGTGCTTCTTCCTCTAGCTTCGCTATCTGGTATCTTGTACATGAATTATTGTTGAATAATTAATAAAGAAACCCTCATCTGCTGCACGGGTTTTTCCACATTGGGTTTTTACGGGGACAAATGTCCAAAAATAACGGTGTCAATGTGCTTATATGTGTGCTAGTATTTTTCCTTGCATTTATTTTCCGCAGTATTTGATTTGTGAAGGTTGCAATGTATGTGTTTCGATATTTTCCATAGATAACTGCAAATAGTTTGTTTAAGTAATTTTAACATATAGAAGAAATATTATTAGTTGTTGCAGTAGGATTCAGGGCTTCCGAATTTTCACACAATGTATGTTGCTAGAGCCTTCTACTATCTAGTAGTCACCCCAAAACCTCGCCTTTCCTTGCTAAGCACCACTAAAGAACCTGAAGTGGTTCTTCCTCTTGACTAGCTAGGGTGGATGTTTCACCACCGAAACTAGAGAACAATTAGATCCCTAGGGACGATAATCTCACCCTTGAAGATGATCCACACTCAGGGTTACAAACCCTCATACAAATGCTCAAAGATCCACAAAATCAATTCACACGCATCCCCCTATGAGCTCATGCTTCTCTTTTTATTATGATGCCTTATCGAAATACCATGGGTTGTCTGAATCAATGCTGCACAAAGCGGGGACATTTTTTGGAAGCGGAAATGCGGAAGCGTCATTTACGAAAAATCTAGGAAGCGAAGCGTCTCGGAAGCATCTGCTATATATATATATATCAGTGTTGCAAACATCTTGATAACATCCCGATTTTATCTCGAAATCACAATTTTTTGGCCTAGCCAATGTTTGTCGATTTTTTACCGAAATTTTCCCGATTTTTACGATTTTTTGGTTTTCTGGACCCTTGTCGATTTTATCCCGATGTCGATGTTCGCAACATTGATATATATTTATATATCTTATATACCAAGAGCTAGACATAAGAGATATAAGTGGAATTGGAGATCGAATGGTTATCTCCATTGGCATAAAGATCCCTGGTTATAAATTGTATCATCTAGATACCCAGATTGACACAGGAGCAATGAGTAGCTGTTGCAAATACAAAGCTATTCCTTCCTATTTCTGGCAGCCTACACAGATCCAATTCAAGGCTGTAAATCATCAACTCATGAAAATTTCTCATGTTGCTCCAGATTTTCCAATCTTGTTACATAATTCTAGTGTATATGTTACATTGTATAATTATGACACAAGTGCTGACATCCTTTTAGGACAAGATTTTGTACAAAAGTATATGCCATTAATTGTTGATAAAGATGCAATCACCTTTACTATCCAATTAGCACAGGTAAAAATTCCAGCCAAAAGCAATTACATCATCAAGATTGATCCAGACCAGCACTTAGAAAATCTAGAAGTTACACTCAAAGATCTAACAAAAATCCAGAAGAGTGTTAAAAATGCAGATCTTCATGCTCCCCAAGTTTTGAAAGAAATTGTTCAAAAGATCCAAACAGACTACATGTCAGAACATCCTAATGCATTCTGGTTCAGAGAGAAATATTTCATCACTCTTCCATATAAAGAGAATGCTAAGCAGAGTCCTCAGATAACATCTGCTAATCACATGAGCCCATCAGAACAAGAATATTGCAAGCAAGAAATCCAAGATTTGCTTGGCAGAGGTTTGATTGAACCATCAAAAAGTTCATGGGCATGTCCGGCTTTTTATGTGAACAAGCATTCTGAGCAGAAAAGGGGAAAGAAAATGTTAGTGATAAACTACAAAGCATTAAATGATGCTCTTAGTCCTATCAGGTATCCTCTTCCTAACAAAGAAATTTTGTTAGCAAAGATATCTAAAGCCAATGTTTTTCAGTAAATTTGATCTCAAAAGTGGATTTTGGCAAATAGGAATTGAGCCTTCTGACAGATACAAAACTGCATTTGTAGTTCCAGGTGGCCAGTACCAATGGACAGTCCTCCCTTTTGGACTAAAAAACGCCCCTTTAAAGTTTCAGAAAAGGATGGAAGATATATTTCGGCATCTTGATTTTGTCATAGTATACATAGATGATTTACTAGTTTTTAGTAGAGATCTTCATGAACATAAGAAGCATCTTGAAGCATTCTATCATCTTGTATACAGCCATGGACTAGTCTTGTCTTCAGGAACTGACAAGTTTGTCATTGCACAGACTAAGATAAATTATCTTGGCCTCACCATTTCTCAAGGGAGAATTCTTTTACAAGAACATGTTTTGAAAAGCTTGCTTAACTTTCCTGATCAATTTGTAGACATTAAGACGACTCAAAGATTTTTAGGATGTCTCAATTATATCAGAAATTTCTATAAAAAACAAGCAGCAGATACTAAAGTTATTCAACAAAGGCTCAAGCCAGGAGCTACATGGACAGAACAAATGACAGCAGCAGTCAAAGCAATCAAACAAAAGATACAATCTCTACCTCCTCTTTCTTTGCCTCATCCAGATTATCCCTTTATTTTGGAGACAGATATTGCTAATGATGTTTGGGCTGCAATTCTTCTACAAAAACATCAGAGGAGAAAAGAAGTATGTGCTTTTACTTCAGGTATTTTTTCAGAAACAGAATACAAATATCGTTCTTCTCACAAAGAAATCTTAGCCGTCAAAAGAGGTATTAAAATATTTCATCTTTTCCTTAAAAGTGTTCGTTTTACAGTCAAAATAGATCTTAAACATATGAAAGGGATGCTTTCTAACAAAAGACTGTTAGAACAAGGGAACTCCAGGATATTAAGATGGGCATTATGGTTCGACGATTTTGATTTTGATATAATCTACAAATCCGGTAAGGAAAATTATCTTGCAGACATGCTTACCAGGGAAGACAACGTCAAAGATATTAAGGTTTTTGAAAAAGGTGAAAGCTCAAAATCAGTGAGAACAAATTTTCAAATTGAATTATGTTCAAACTGTTTACAGCAGTATTGTTGGGAATGTTTCTCTCAGAAGATTAAATCACTTCCTATAGAAGTTCAACATTTGATCCTTTGTAAATGGTACAACTCTCAAGAAGGAAGATCAGCTTATAATATCAACTAGAATATGCTCAATAATAATCATCTTTACTTTGACCATACTAGACCTCCTAAGGATATGGGGATTGTTTATATTTTTGATCCCTCTATCTCTTAGTATGAATATTATGGAATCCTCCAATTTGTCAGGAATCACAAAAAGATTTTTATTTATATGTATTGTGAGGATATCATGAGCAGTTACAGATACTAGATTTCATGGATGAAAATTTTATTCTTTATGTTCACTCCTAGAAGCTCAGAGTTGGTTAATGTAAGGGCAAGAGATACTATTGATCATCTCAGAATCGAACTTCAAGAAGGAGTGCTAGCCTATGACATATTTGCCTTCAGTCTGTCTTTCCAAGCCACAACAGTAACTATCACCCCATAGCATGAATTCTATTTAACAGTAGATTTTATAGGAGACACCTGTCTGGATGAAATTGAATTAGATAATCATTTCAGATTCAATCCTTTCTATGCATGCTTTGGACAACATTCTCCACAATGGCTTGATCAAATCATTCCAGGAGTTCAAATCATGAACCATCAGAATTCCTCTAATGATGAAAGCTATTCTCCACCAAACGGATATGACTCTGACAGAAGTCCCAAAGGGTCATATTAGGATAAGATCTATTGTACAAACTCTCCACTATCATTTGAATATTCTAGCATGAAAAGGATCTCCATTATGTCAAGCTTTCGTAGATTCCCTATCTAGAATATCTACTGTGAATTAACTTTAATAATGTCATAGTACAACTTTCGTATATTCCCTGCCTGAAATATCTACTGTGTATTAACTTTAATGATGTCATAGTACAGTGTCCATAGATTCCCTGTCTGGAATATCTACTGTGTATTAACTTTAATGATATCATAGTACAGCTTCTGTAGATTCCCTGTCTGGAATATCTACTGTATAATACTTTTAGTCATTTCAGATAGATTTAGATAAGATTTGTGTTTATCTATTAGATTTGAGGAAGAAAGGTTTGGATGCTATATAAGGAGATCTCCTCTTTGTAGAAAGCATCAAGTTTTTGTGTAACGACCCATTCCAAGTTATAAGAAAAATAATATTAGCATGTATACGACATACGCATATGATAGCTACACATGCATATATCACATACAACGCACTAGTATACATACCTGCTAGTATCAAGACTACCTAAGTTAGAGTAACAAATTGAATATCACAATGCATTTTACCTCGCCGAGATATAACGAAATATCAACAAGAGACTTAACACGTATACTGCCCTTATATGCGTATGCGTGTTAGAGCATTATTCCAGAAAAACAAAATATAATTTAGTACAAATTATAGGTGAGTGGACAAATAAAATAATAATATAATTTAATTAATTATAAAGTTAACTTAATTAAGCTAAAAACAAAAATAATACAATTAATATTAAAATAATTAATCAAAGTCAATATCTCCATAAATATCTATAATATCTACAAAAATGAGTAAAATATCTCCATAAATACCTAAAATATCTCCATAAATGCCTAAAATATCCACATAAATGCCAAAAATATCTACATGGATGTGAGGAGGTGGAGAAAGTTATATAAGGAGTGGAATATGAAGGAAGGGGGAGGCTTTGCTTTGCAAAATTCTGCATTATTGTCAAGAGGAAATATTGAGGGAGATGAACTGTTCTGAAGGGGAGACTCATTGTTTTTGGAATTCTGGGCATGGGGGCAGAAGAGGCATCTTCTGGGTCTAGGATTGTTTCCTAGATTGGCTGGGAGGAATCGATTGTTTCGGTAACCTGTCCGCTGCATTCACGAGGAGAACCACAGCCCAAGAAATCATCAGTTTCATTCTAGGTATTTTTCTATGTATAAAATAGTTACTTATTCAAGCTCAAATTTACTACTGGTCTCCATTTATTTGCATTACTGATGAAATATATGTATAGAATAAAATTCATGTATAGAATGACGGTTTTAGGGGCTCTACACATGGTATCAGAGAAAGTTCAAACACTTTGGGACCTTATAGGCCAGTACCCTGCATTACCATCTAATTTTGGTGCAACCCAACAGTGTTAATAGAGTCATCCTAACTCCTGACCTCCAAAAATGTCCGTTGGCCCCTCTACCTAGCAGATCTGCCATCCTGCCCTGCCAACTCCTATAGCGGGCAGACATATTCTTTAGCAGGTGTCATTTGTGTAATACCATACTCATTCTCTGCGTCCAAATCTTCTCTAGTCACATTCATTCTCAGTGTTTCCTCTACTTCCCACGTCAAATTTCCTATACTTAGAAGCAATTGCATCGTCTAAGTTCCAGAAATTAGACATACTCTTCCATCTATACCGTGCAGGACTTGCACCTAGCCCCAACCGCTTATCCATTCGTAGAGGATGACAGATGTTTGATGATGGCATGACATGCCACTATCTTCACCACTGAAGCAAGAACCGACCAGCAAAGACAGTTGCAATACTCTTATAAGTCCATTTAAAAATCCCATTTTCCTTAAAGAAAAAAAAAATGAACCTCGCGAAAATTTGCAATGTTTGCACGGCAATTTGCTCAGCAGTTTTGTTAAGGCCGAGTCAGAATTTATTTGGTAAGCACATTTCTTTTCATTTCGCTTCCTTTAAGACCTGGTTGATGGGACCCTGAGTTAGGGTTCTTCGGGCTCCAAGAACGCAACCTCAGCTCCATGGTCAGCCTCTCTGTTTCTCCCAATCTCTATTTTTTCTTCCTCGCAAGGTCAAGTAAGAGAATCATTTATTTAAAATCAAAATCGCATCTATTTTTTTATGAACGGGCACGCCTGGGCTTTCTCGATTAGCTTTGCTCTTAATATTCATCTCTTGCTTCATGTATTTTAGTTGTCTCTAGTGTATTCATATTTTGAGATTTCCTTCATTCTACAATAATACTCTCCCCAGTGGGATTGGTATCAACACAGACATCCATCGAAGATAAAATTGTCATTCCAGCGACATTTTTATTTCAAATTCTAGCATCTGAATGTCTACAAATTCCAATTCAAGGGAAAGCCTCCTCTCTTCCTTGTTTAAGTCATCAAGTTTATATAGTGGTTCCTTCAAGCCAAATAGTGCAACTGTTAATGGAGCCATCCGAGACTTCGGCATTGGCGCTCCTGTGGACCTCAGTCCTGTGGCTACCTGCAGCTTTGAGACCCTGCAGCTGTCTGCAGCCTTTGGCCCAGATGACTTCGCTGCACCTAAAATACTGATGTCTTGATACCAAGTCCACATATGAGTTCAAACTATAGTCGATGGACTATATTTAAAATCGTATACAAATGCAAATACCGTCGGATATATGTAGTATAAGCGGTATGAAATGGGGCGAGAACAGGTTTGAACCTTGGACCTCCGCCCCCACACACCAGCGACAACGCCGTCAAGCCACAGCTCGGATTTTCCGTGTTAACAAACCACGTCATTCAAAGAATGTTCTTTTAAGATTTAAATTGCGATGGGGATGGAACCCGTAACCAGCGGTGGTCCGAGACTTAAAATGAAATTGCCAGCCAATTCCGTGTTAACAAGCCAAGGGTCAAACGTTTAGCTCCTCACACGCCTTTCTACAAGCGCCAAACTCAAGTGGGAAAGCCCGAAGGCATATGTGCATTCACGTCATAAATAACATTAGAATATATCGATATTCACTGTTATAAATGTGCCTACTTTGACCACTTATATTCACTATTATGTGGTCAACGCTTCATAATAGCGTGATAACCGACTACACCAGCGCCCACTGCCAAGCTAATTCTTAATAGCTTCTTAACCATCCCCTCGAGAATCCTGCCGACAGATGTTGCAAAAATATCGAACCCACCAGGACGGTAACCTCTGAGATGAAACGCGTTGGACAGACAGCTGGATTTCATTATAGTTAACGTTTGCTGGTTAATTTAAATATATGCGGTGATATATTTCGGGATGGATGATTTGAAATATATTTCGGCGGTGGCATATCTCATGGTTTGTGGACTTTAGATTAAGGTTTGACATAAATTGCATAGTAATTATAAATACAACAATTTTATAAATTTATTTATATTTTTTTGTAAAAAGTGTAAACTCTATAATATTATAATAAAATTTTATAAATTTATGTTACATAAAGTAGAAACAACATCAATTTATGTTATTATAAGAATTGAATGTTAAAGAGTAGTTAATTTATTTTATTATAAGAATAATTTGTTTTATTTAAAAAATAAATTAAATAAATAAAAAATAAAAATAATAATAATAATAATAAATAAATAATAAATATATATATATATATAGGTATAGTGTTAGAAGTTGTGGAAGGAATTAAAGTAGAGTAAGTGTACTTATATAAATACTTAAAGTTATTTATGAACAATAACGAAAAATGTGCACCAAATTTTATTATGACACTTGAACATTTGTTACTCAGAGATGTCGTTCTATAACAGCGTAATAACAATTCAACGAAACGAGAATTTAAACTTATTAAATTCCAAGTATTAGTTATAGTCATAAGTAATAGAAAGTCAATAATCTCTTCTATAACTGCATCTAGGACTGAACATTCTAGACAAATTTTACGAAACGACATTATGATCTATGAAAACCCTTGCATTTCACTCTAGAATTAGTAAGCATAGAATATCC
The DNA here is from genome assembly GCA_034641835.2 of Pinus albicaulis. Taxonomy (NCBI): domain Eukaryota; kingdom Viridiplantae; phylum Streptophyta; class Pinopsida; order Pinales; family Pinaceae; genus Pinus; species Pinus albicaulis. Next base: position 919,576,247 of record CM076584.1, on the reverse strand, counting down.
TACATAGGACAAGGAGGTCGTGTAGCCACCCTCCTTGACCTCGGTACTAGTAAGACCTGCCTGCAGGTAAAATAGCAAAAGAACTATACCCGTATGCCAGCTCAATTTGACGAAAATTATATTTAGTTAGTTTAAAAATTTACCCGATTCTCATAAATTTATTATGTATTCCAGGAAAAGTCACGATGATAAAAACGTACCAAAGGCGGCAATGCCAGCGAGATGCATCGCCATCTCTAACACCTCCACCGTCGTCGTTGCCAACACCGTCACCATCGCCACCACCTAGATCGTCATCAGCACCAATTGCTCCAACAACCGATCTAACTACTGTAATGCGCTCATTAGAAGCCATTCTGGAAACATTAAAAAGGTTGCAGCTGACCAGTAGCAAAGAGGAACGACCTCATCTAGAGGAAAGACATTCAGAAAAGCCTAAAGGTTATGATTATAAGCCTCATAGAGAAGATATTTCCCGGGAACTGCAAAAGATTAAACTCCTGGAATTCTCAAGAGGAAGAGCTGGAGAACATGCCAAATCATGGTTAGAAGGGATGATAAGATGCTTCGCACTAAAAAAATATTCTTCTACCTCTAAAACAAAGATCGTTATATTCCAACTCAAAGGGAATGCTCTGATTTGGAGAGGAAATCTAGAAAAACAACTACATATCACATCAGACATCGTTCCTTGGGAGTTGTTTGTAGACCGATTCCATGCAAAATACTTACCACCTTTCTTTCAAGAGCAGCAAGCAGGAAACTTCCATACTCTAATCCAGGGTAATAAGACCGTGGAAGAATACAAGACAAAGTTTATGGAACTTGTAAAATATGTTCCTTATCTAGACACGGATGAACGCCAAGCCGAGCGTTTCATATATGGGTTAAACCCTCGAATCAGGGCCATGGTAAGAATGTGGAAGCCATTAGCGGTAGCAAAGGCAGTTGAATGTGCACGATATATAGAAGAACATCTGAGGATTAAAAGGGATTTCAGGTCAGTTGAACCATCATAGCAGGGATTTACAGGAAAGACTCCCCGAAATTTCTTCCGAAGAAATAACTCGAGACCACCTCCTTATGGTAACAGGTTTACCCCAAGCGGAGTAGGAGCAAGAGCTCCCATGACCATTAATACTATAGCTTTCGAACCCTCAAACATCAGTCCTTGGAGATCTCGAGGGAGTGGTAATCGAGGAAGGAATGGGGGAGGAAGTAGCACTAGGGGACAGAGCTCCTGGTCTAGAAATTCACAGTTAGACTCAAGGGGGCCAACCCAGGTGGATTGTTGGGGGTGTGGAGGACCTCATCTTCAGCATGATTGTCCGGCGAACTCACAAAGAGCAGGAAAAGGACCATCATCAGATACCCAAGGCAATCATAGAATCCATGCCGTCTTCAACAACAACCAAGTAGCACATCAACTCACTGTAGTGGAATCTTCAGGTACAATCAATGGGATAAAACTAAAAATTTTATTTGACACTGGTGCTACTGATAGTTTTATTTCATCATATACATTAAATAAATGTGGGTTGGCAGCTTGCAAGCAAAACGATTTCAGACAGGTAGAAATGGCTTCGGGAGAACTTCAACCAGTAGAATTAAGTGTTGAGGATTGCAAAGTTGATCTAGAAGTCTATTCGACCAAACTAAAAGTATATGTCACAGCCCTAGGAACTTACGACTTGCTGATAGGAATGGATTGGTTAGAGTCGCATTATGCATGGGTAGACTGTTTCGGGAAAACAATACTTTGCACGAATGACGAGGGAAAGACAATACAAATCCAAGGTATTAGGAGGAAAGTATCCTTACGCTTCATCTCAGCTATGCAAATGAAACGATGCTTAAGTAAAGCTTGTCAGGTGTATGCAGTTCAAGAAACAAGCAAGGAGAAAGGACCATCCTTAGAACAGTATTCGATTCTGTCAGAATTTTCGGATATTTTTCCAAAGGAATTACCAGGACTGCCTCTTAAAAGAGAGCTAGACCTCTCAATAGAATTGAAACCGGGTACGGAACCAATATCTGAAACACCTTACAGAATGACCGCCCCTGAACTTCAAGAATTACAAATACAACTGAAAGAACTGTTAGATATAGGCAACATTCGACCCAGTGTTTCACCTTGGGGCACTCCTATAATCTTTGTCAAGAAGAAAGATGGTTCATTACGACTGTATGTGGATTATCGAGATTTAAATCGGACCACGGTAAAGAATAGGTATCCAATGCCTCGCATTGACGACCTTTTTGATCAAATGAAAAGAGCGCAGTGTTTACAAAGATCGATCTGCGATCAAGTTATCATCAGCTAAAGATTAAAGAAAGTGATGTTTCTAAGACTGCATTCCGAACTTGTTTCGGGCATTATGAATTCATTGTGGTACCATTTGGATTGACCAATGCACTTGCGGTATTCATGAACCTTATGAATAGCGTTCTCCGCAAATATCTCGATCAATTTGTGCAAGTCTTCCTAAATGACATTCTCATTTACTCTAAGAATGAGAAGGAGCACGAAAAGCATCTTCGTATAATATTATCTTGCCTCAAGGAACACAAGTTATATGAAAAATTATCTAAATGTGTTTTTTTCGAAAGGAAATTCGTTACTTAGGTCATATCATATCTGGTGAAGGGATCTCTGTAGATCTTGAAAATGTAAACACAATCAGGGAGTGGCCGATACCTAAGAATGCACATGAAGTGCGTAGTTTTATGGGTTTAGCAGGTTACTATCGAAGGTTTGTGGAGGGATTCTCCAAAATTGCAAAGTCGATCACAACCCTCCAGCGCAAAGGTATTAGGTATGAATGGATTGAGGAATGTGATAAAGCATTTTCCGAACTTAAAAGATTATTAACTAGTGCACCAATTTTGCGAGTACCTAATATGGATAAAGATTTTACTGTGTACTGACGCATTTAAACAGGGGTTAGGTGCAGTATTAATGCAGGAAGGAGGCGTAATAGCTTATGCTTCAAGAAAATTAAAGCTCCATGAAGAACTTTATGCTACGCATGATTTAGAGTTAGCTGCAGTGGTTTTAGCTTTAAAGATATGGAGACACTACTTGGTAGGAAGAAACTTTGTGCTTAAAAGTGACCACCAAAGTTTACAGTATTTGTTCATCCAGAGAGAGTTAAATGCTAGACAAAGACGCTGGAGTGAATTCTTAAGTGAATATGATTTTGTGATTTCATATATAAAAGGAAAAGAGAATGTAGTAGCAGATGCCTTATGTAGAAGACCTCGAATATTTTTCCTCATACCTATCAAGGTGGACTTAAGAGATCAGGTACTTGAACATCTCGTAAGAGATAGTTGGTACTTAAAAATAAGGTCGGGGCTTGATAGCAACCATTCGAAAGAACCTAAGTTCGAAGGATATGATCTGGAAGAAGATGGAATTCTACGATTTCATGGAAGGATGTATATACCAGATAGTGGAGATCTCCGAAACACCATCCTGAAAGAAGCCCACAGAGCAGTGTATTATGCACATCTTGGAGTAAAGAAGATGTATGCTGACACTAAGAGACTCTTCTTCTGGACAGGCATGAAAAACGACATTGTCCAATTTGTCGCTAAGTGTCCGAATGTCAGCAGGTAAAAGCTGATCATTGTCACCCAGCAGGTCTCCTACAACCTCATGACATCCCTGTGACCAAGTGGGAAATAATTTCTGTGAATTTTATCATTGGGCTGGCTGCCCCTTATACAACAAAAGCATAATGTCATTTTGGTTGTGGTAGATAAATTAACAAAAAACGCCCATTTTATCCCGGTAAGAGATACTTACGAAGTTTCTGATGTAGCTCCGGTATTCATAAATGAAATTATTAGATTTCATGGAGTACCTAAGAAAATCATATCAGATAGAGATCATCGATTCACATTGAGATTCTGGACTTGTATGAAATCAGCCTTAGGGACTCAGTTAAATTTGAGTACAGCTTATCATCCTGAGACTGACGGACAAACAGAAAGGGTAAATCAAGTACTAGAAGATATGCTAAGGATGTATGTTATGGACCAACAATCACGCTGGGAAAAGTACTTACCCTTAGTAGAATTTGCATACAACAATAGCTATCACAGTTCAATCGGGACGCCTCCATTTGAAGCATTATATGAGAGACCCTGTAGGACGCCATTGAGTTGGGACAAGTTAGAAGACCGGGTGATAGTAGGGCCAGCATTGATCCAAGAGATGGAGGAACTGGTAAAACTGATTAGGCAATGATTGAAAGAGGCACAGGATAGACAGAAAAGTTATGCTGATGCTCACAGGACAAATAGAAACTATGTAGTGGGAAAGAGGCACAAAATAGACAAAAAAGTTATGCTGATGCTCACAGGACAAATAGAAACTATGTAGTGGGAGATCAGGTTTTCATCCGCATCAGACCAAATAAGAGCACCATTTGGTTTGGTAAGGGGGCAAAATTATCACCCCGATTTATAAGGTCGTTCAAAGTCTTGGAAAAAGTTGGACCTGTCACCTATTATCTTGCACTGCCACCCCACTTGCACAAAATTCATAATGTATTTCAGATATCTACCTTACGATACTATGTCGCTGACAAATCTCATGATCTTCAATGGAAGGAACTGCAGGTATCAGACGAGGGAACCATTACGGTCGAACCATTACGTATTCTGGAACGTAGGATTCGACAGCTCAAGAATCGTCTGATAGACCAAATTAAAGTCCAGTGGGACAAATATAGTCCTGGATCGACGACTTGGGAAGATGTTGAGACCTTATTCCAAAATTACCCCAACTTATGCTAAATTTTGAGAAACTGGAACTTTATATGTATATGACTGCTCTGTTTTGATACTTGAAACTTTATTTTGAAATATCACGTAAGGATGAGTTTACTTTGCTGGTACATGGATACCCATAAAAATAGAATGTTACTTAACTCTAGTGATACAGGATATATGCTAGTTGTTTAACTTTACTAGTGCATGGATACCAATATGCAATATGTCATTTAAATTAACATTGCAAGAATATGAAATCATAGATTACATTATAAATGAGACTATCTATCCATTCATTTCATTTTGCATCTCAATATGATTGAAGGAATCGAAATAGAAGAGTAACTACATTTTAAATATGAAAGCAAAACATATTAGTATATAGATTGAAAATGGCTAAATACAAAGTATCATAGATGGAACATGTATGAACTATACAGGAGCTGTATCTAGCAAGAAATTGTATTAAATATATAGATACATATGTTGTAATGTGTGTACGAGTTTTTACATTGCAAATTGTGTACAAAGTGATTACTTTGCAGAACACATCGTTACCGAAACAATCTACGTGATGACAGAATTCCAAGAACAGTTGACACTCTAGGAGATTCCATGATAGGGTGCTGACCCTGGTCCTACTAAGAGGGGTGGAGGTGTTGCCCACCGTTTATCCTCCAAAAGCTGGAGTCATGGGAGGACTGTGCGAGTCACGCTCCCCTAGACCTGTGATGATGACTACCGGATGCCTACTGGTAAATCAGGTCGACGTAATCGACACTGATACCCTTAAGGTCTATGAATGGTTGGATCAGTAAAACTGACGCCATGGCATATTCCTGTAGAGGATGGATAAGATGGGAGCGGAAGAGATTAGGAAGGATAGGATGATTCGAGAATAGCTTAGAGACTCGATTAAGATGGGAAGTAACAATTAAATTACCAATACATACTTATTAGTCAATCTTAAATTATAAACCTTATACAAATCACCCTAATCTCTAAAACGCAATTATTAATATGATTATATAAAACTCTAACTTCGGGACGAAGTTTTCCAAAGGGAGGAAGTATGTAACGACCCATTCTAAGTTATAAGCAAAATAATATTAGCATGTATACGACATACGCATATGATCGCTACACATGCATATATCGCATACACCACACTAGTATACATACCGTTTGTGTATCATATCATGTATATAATAAATGATATCACATGGCATTTAATTACGAGATATAAGGATTAACGAACATTCATATAGATTAATATGTATACCTACTTTATATGCGTATGCGTGGTAGTATATTATTCAAGAAACAAAACATAATTAGTATAAATTAGAGGTAGTGGACAAATAAATAATAATAGACTTAATTAATTACAAATAACTTTAATTAATGCTAAACAAAAATAATACAATTAATATTAAAATAATTAATAAGTCAATATCCTTCAGAATATTTGAGGACTACATAAAATGAGTAAAATTTCACTTACAATACTTAAAATACCTCCTCAGATTATGCTTAAATATCTAAGAATGTACAAAGGATTACATGGATGTGTGGGAAGGTGGGAAAACATGGCAGGAGGGAATATGAACGAAAGGGGAGGTTTTGCTTTAAAATTTTCTGTATTATTAAGCCAGCAGGAAATATTGGAGGAGACAACGTCATGGGAGACCTTACTATCTTTTAAATCTCCAGGGCACCTGAGTAGGAAGAAGCATGAGGCATTTTTCCGGGGTCTAGGATTATACTTTCATGGATTACTGGAGAACCAGATTGTCTTTAACTCCGTCTGGTCAGACGCACGCAGGAGAACCACACCTGGGCAGCATCCGCTCTATCTTAGTATTTTCTGTATGCATGTACAGTTACTTATTCAAGTTTCATCTATCATGCTATTCTATCTATTTGTATTATTAACGAACATATGCATAGAATAAAAATCCATGTAATAAAATGACTAAGCTTTAGGGTTCTATGACTTTGAGATGAGAATTACTAGAACGCATACATAATATTCATGGAAAGGTTTGGAGCCATTTCATATATTTTTTAGATAATACAAAATATATATACATTACTATATATATATATATATATATATATTATTGCATTTATATTTAAAAAACATCCAAAATACCAAATTAGTTGTAGAAGATATGAAAACATGCATATTTGCATAAAAATCAAGATAGATATGACATCCATTGTACATCAATGGTTAATTATTCGAGCATCAACCATCTAGAATCTAGATTCTTCTCCTCTTGTCTCGCCTTTGCCTCTACCTCGATTGTCTAGGGATATTAGTCAACATTGCCCAATTTTGATCAAACTACCTAATCCAAGCCTTAAAATATGGTGGAAAAAATTAACATGCTTAATCAATGATTTTGACTTGATTGAAAGGTAATTTTTTGCTAAGGCCATGACAAAGGAGTTCAACAATTAACACCACCAAAACTAGGGTACATGAGCACATAGAGGGTTTGGTGCTCTTGATTAAATGTCAATCACATGCCCTCATACATGATATAATCTAATGAAAAGCCACAATCTTATTGATCCTGAATTCCTGAAAACCTAGGTCACCTGACACGAGGACACGGGACACGCAGATTCGAGTGTCGGACATGGACACGGTGACCCCCCAGAACAGGACACGTCCGGACATGTTATATATTATTTTATATATATATATATATATATATATATATATATATTAAAAATTAGATATTTCTTACACATATTCATACAAATTCAATGATTCAAATTTCAAACATAGATCTTCATCTAGATGTAAGTTTTACAAAAATACAATCATACAAAGTAACATTATGCATACATATTGATATTACAAATACAATTGTGACATATTCATCAATGATCCAATAGGAGAAAGACAAGATACTGTAGTTTTCTCATTAAGTCATCAAAATCAAAATGTGTTACATATGTAGTACAATGCCAATGGCAAATGCCAAATAGAAATAGCAAATACAAAACAACTACAAGTCTACAAGCCTCAAGGCAGTAGGTAGCTCATGAGTCATGAGTCATCAATCTTCATCATCGTAATCAGCATCACTGTCCTCATCATCGTGGTCACCACTGCTCTCCTCTGCTGCATCCTCCTCCTTTGTATCCAATGTCATCTTTGCATCTGCTGATGTGGAGGATGGCCCCTCTACAGTATCACCAACATCAAATGTGACAAGCTCTAGCATTGGCTCATTGAGATCCAAGTTGGCCAATGCCATGTCAACACTGTTGTCCAGACCCATATCATCAGGAAAGACATCCCACATCTTTGTCTTTCCCTTCAATCAGTCATCCCTCTGCCTGAAAATAAGACGAAGGTTGGTGTGCACATACACCATTGTCTCTGCCGTGGACTGCTCAAGCCTGCTCTTCTTGACACTATACAAATTCTCATATGTGCTCCAATTCCTCTCGCAACAAGAGGATGAAATCACCTGAGAGATGAGCCTCATGGCTAATTGCTATAGAGGAGGGCTTGTTGCCCCATGAGTTGCCCACCACGAATAGGGCTTCTTAGCCCCCCTGTATCTCATCACATCATAGCCTACAAATCGCCCAGTGCCAGTGGAAAATTCTACAAAGGCATCCTCCACCTCATCAAGGGATGCCCTATCCTGAAAAATTTGCCTCAATGCATCCTTCCTCCCCTGTGAAATTTCACCATCCATGTGAGAAGGGAATCTACGGGAAGGTCCACCATTCAGCCACTCATGGCTATAGTATTTTGGGTTCGAGTGAGCCAAACAATGTAAAGGTGTGCAATTCTTGTCCCATCTCCTAATAAGAATATCCTGTATGGTAGTGAGAAAAGCCTCTGGTGATGTCTCATAATCGGGGCACTCACTCAGTAAAAATAATGTTCCTCACAAACTCAATCATGGAATCCCATCCCTAATAAACCTCTCCTAGGATGTGTTGGTATGTATCTGAAAATCGAAGCAAGAAAATGATAGGGTCCATGATCCGAATAAGTAGATCTACCCTCTCCCACCAGGCATTATCTAACACTGTGTCCTTCACTCTTTTTGAGGTTGTTTGATTTGTATTTTTCCAAAAAGACCAATCCTCTGAAATAACCATGGCCCCAAGAGCGGTCTTGACCTCCCTCAACCTCTTCAACATGATGAATGAAGAGGCAAACTGTGTATCCGCAATCTTCAACAATGATAGATTGGTGTACTCCTTGTAGATAGTGAGGGAATTTGTTTGGTTTTGTACAAAGTTGTGGATATGTTGTGCATCCTCAATAATGCTTCCAATCCAAAGCACATCAGAAGCAATAGATTTAATTTCTAAGTTCAATGAATGGACAATGCAAGGTGTCCAAAATACTTGTGGATATTTAGCTTCCACAATCATGCCAGCAGCCTTGCAAACAGGTGCATTATCTGTAATGATTTGCACACAAAAATCAACACCTACATCTTCAATAACTTTAATAAACAACTCACCCATATATTGTGCATCCTTGTATTGTCCAAGTGCATCCACTGATTTCAAGAAAACTAGACCATTCAAGGTAGACACCATGAAGTTGATGAGTGGGTGTCGTGTTGGATCTGTCCATCCATCAGAAACAATGCTAACCCCAAAGGTTGGCCATGCTGATTTAATAGGCTCAAGCATTTTTTCCACCTCTTTCTTTGCCTTCGTCAACAATGTGGTTCTAAGCTTCTCTGACCCAGGAGGCATATACCCTGATGGAGCCACTTGAGTTAGAGCTCGACACATCTCAATAAATAAAGGTGAGTGTGCAACATTGAAGGATATGAAGTTCTGATAGAAAAAATAAAATAAATAAATAAATAAAATGGTGAGATAAAGCTCTTCCCGCTTCTCTTTCTAGAAAATATTGTCCATTGGACCAAGTGAAATTGTCTTTCTTTTTGCTGCTTGTCCCCCACTAGAACTCTCAAATGGGAACTTCTTGTTGCCTTTCCTCGAGAATGGAAGGGGGTCATAATTCTTGTTTTGTTTAGTTTTTGCAGCCACACCAACAAATCCATCTCTTTCCATTTCCTTCCTCTTTGCTAAAGACACCTGTTTATAAGTTGAAATTCCACAACTTGGTAAAGCCAACAAATGAGCTTTCACACAGTAATATGCGCTCATGAAATGATTGTGGCAATAACTGCATTTCCAAGCAACATTGCCTCCTCCCTTCATCTTGTTGCCTGGCCCTACCTCTCTTGTGACATATTTCCACCAAGTATATTTGTGGTCTTGAGGTTGTTGTCTTCCCTCAACATTTGAAGTTGATGTTGCAGCCCCACTTCCAATTGATGGAACACTTGCAGACCCCGATGAAATAGGAATAGGAGGGGCATCTGCAATGGGGACATTCTTCCCCTTCCTTTGCCTCTTCCTTGCTGCCCTTGATTGAGCCATGAATGTTGTAAAATAATAAACAAAAAATGCCCAAATTTGTAAAAGAAATGCATATGCAAACCGAATGCAAAAAAATGATCAGTTTCTTACTTGGAAGAAACTGGGTAATTCCTAAGAATGATACATTCCTTATACAGGAATGAGTACATTCCCTTGTGGAATAGGTCCTCCTTGGGTGAGAGGGAGAGATAGACACATCATTCTGGTCTTCACTTGGGAAGACAAAATGGAGGATTGGGTAATCATCTGGCATTCGATACTCTTTGAGAATGTATTAGGGAATTCAAGATAAGAGTAGTCGGGGACCAATATTCTTTGAGGGCTAGCTACCCAAGAGAAGAATAGTCCAGGAAGGTCATAGTTTGGGAACAGCTGGGTGGAGTATGTACCTTGGAGAGACAATGACTATGGTGTCTATAAGTCATGTGTCTCGCCAGCGTTGTAACCCATTGTCTCATTGAGAGATGGGGCTGTTATTCAAGGCCTTGCACTAGGACAATGCTGGTTGATATGATGCTATATAGATGCGATTACCAATCCGATTCTTCTTATGAGATTCTTCAGTTTGAAAGTGACCATGTACCTGTATGAATACCTCCTTAGTTAAGAGGGAGTGTTGAAAAGTGTAACTAGGATCAGTCTTCATATTCACTGTGTAAGTATGAATTTATGAAGCGAAGAAGTCAAAGATAATAAGTGTATTTTTGTTATAATTACTTCATGGGTTTCACGAGCAAGATTTTATTATAGGTCAATAGACTTCTTCTTGATGTCTATAGGGTTTTGTCTTCTAGAGTAATTAAGAGCCATGATTATGAAGTATCTAGTCTGAAGAATGCCTCCAATATCTTGTGGAAGAAAGGCTTATAACAACTCTCATTCAACGCTGGAAATGATGTAATAAATCGGCTTATAATCAGTGATGAAGTCGGCCTACATTTCGGCCTAAAGGTTTGTTGTAGGGTCAGCCTAAAAGCCAGACAGTGCACTATATATATACCTTGTTCTGCGGATTTCCTGAGACAGAAAATTGCGGATCTCTATGTGATTTCTACAGTGAAAAAGTGTGGATTGTTCTGAGTTTTAAGTGCGGATTCCAAAAGATATAAGTGCGGATTTTACAGAAGATATAAGTGCGTATATATGAGGTCTTGTATTGGGTTAAGGTGCAGAATTTTCTGAGGTATCACTGCATCTGATTTCGGATCCTATCTCAAGAAGAATCTGCGGACATCACACAGAAGTTTTGTATATCATTTTATGTCACCAAGTAATGCAAAGAACCTGAATCATAAGCAATGTTAAAGACAGTAGACAAATGCCATAAGTAAGGATCTGTTTAAAGAAGGACTTGTTAATTGTGCCAAGGTTAGATTGCGGATCAGTTTACATCTACCATACATGAAGTTGAGACAGTGACATAAAAGAAGAAAACAATCTTAAAGGTTGGAGCAGAAGAGAAGGATCGGTGTTGAAAGCAACCAAAGAAGTAATAACAAAGTCTTGGAGGCATTCATAGGTCAAGGGTCTAAGTCTTGGTCATGGTACTTGTCATTTGAAGATCTATAAGAAGAATTTCTCGTGAGTTTTCCTCTCCAAGAAGGAGAGGTTTGCCCTGGCTCAAGGAGCCTAACTTTGTGTCTCTTGTATTTTGGTAATTGACTTGATTAAAGACTAAATAAGCTAAGGAAGAAAAGACATAAGTAAACTCACAAGTAATTATCAAGAAGAGAATTTGAATTAATCTCTAGCCCTCCAAATTCTCGACATGGTATCTGAGCTAAGGTGTTGAACTCAAGGGCTACTTGACTAGAAGACACTCCAAGAAGCGAAGTTCAAAGTTTGGGAAGTCAAATCAGTTTGCAAGGAAGACTCTCAAGCTATTTCAAGAAAGATCTTCTAGCTCATTCAAAGGATCAACACATTCAAGAAAATAATCTTTGCCATCAAAGATTTACATTCAAGACTTTGTTAGAAGAGGACATCATCTTTTAAAGATATGCTTTATCATCAAGGATCCAAGAACACCTACATTGAGGATTTCTATCTTAGCAGAAGCTCCTAACTTCATCTTCATCATCATCAAGATAGTTGCAAGCCACTCTACTCAAGTAAGTATCTATGACCTTACTTAAATCTGTCAAGATGATTTATTGTAAAGAGAGCAACAAGCTGGTTGGGTCATCAAACTTTAGTGCATGGAAGAAGAGGACAGATTTGAATTTAATTGAAGACAAAGTTATGGACGACATCAAAGGATCTACAATTCAACCACCAAAAGAAGTTGCTCCAACTCATGCCAAGTACATGAAGGGAGAAATCGGAGCCCAGAGGATTCTCATAGAATCCATTAAGGACTCACTCATTCCCTATGTATCAAAACTATAGTCTGCTAAAGAAATATATGAGAATTCTCTGTAACTACAGAAGAAGCAATCTCTCTCAGACAAGAACTACATAAAATGAAATTGGCAAGACAAGAAGGAACCACTTCATACTTTATGAGGATTTCTGAAATAAGAGATCAACTGTAAGAACGGGGAGAAGTAATGTCTGACACTGAGATGACTACAGTGAATGCTCTACCAAAAGAATGGGGAAACTTCACTTCAAGTTTATACGGGAAGAAAGAAGCCACGCCATTCCATGATTTATGGTCTCTATGTAAAATAGAGGAAACAAGATTGAAAGTCAAAGCTGATAAAGGATCAAATGAAGGGAATCAAGCCTTTGCAGCCATATCCAGGAATAAAGGAAGATTCGGTAAATTTGGTCCTCAAAATAAAAGAAGAAATATGGAAAAAGTACAATGCTTTAGATGTAATGAACTTGGGCATTATAAAAGAGATTGTCCTACATATGGAAAGAACAAGAGGAAAAAGGAAGAAACCCATGTTACCGATATGAGGGAAGAACCTAACGCAAAGAAATCTAAGAAAGAAGAAGCGAGGGATCTCTATTATGATTGAGATCATCTTCCTCTTTAAGTGATTTATGTTGGTTGTAAAATAGTATAATAGGAAGCAATGTATATTGATGGCATCATAAAAGCATGGTAGGAGCTCTTGGTGAAATAGCTCTGGGAAAAACTCTATGATAACATTACCGATGGAAGGCATTCATCAAGATCAAGGGTCATCATGAAAACAGGTGCTGACATTTTCTAATGGAGTTCTCTATGAATTCATTGATTAGAAAGAAAGCAGAATAGTTTCATCAAGAAATCTATGCTACAGAATTCTGGAATGTGATGACATATTGATGAGGCAAGTCAAGGGAATGAAGCTCTTCATTCTAGTCAAACTGCTACAGGATGACTCAAATGAAAAAGGTATGAGGTATAAATATATATGTTAACACTAGATGTTGTGAAGTCATGTCATATAGTTGCAGGTAATAGACTTCTATATTTAGAAGTATGATCAATGGAGAAGGATCTCTCGGTGCACTGACAGTCTGACATATGAAATCAACATAATATATCCTCGTATGGAATATTAGGGGGTTGTATATGAACGAGGAACTGTAAATTGAAAGTTCCTGGGAATGAAAATGTGCAGAAAGGAAGAGACCATGAAGTGTAACCATGTGAAGAGGTACTTATCATCCGAAAGCCAAGAAGATGTGACTAGAATAACTCCTAGGAGGATATGTAGACTCTGATAGAAGTTTGGTAAAGAAGAAGACCCTTGACAAAACATATAATTAGGAGATGTGTCAATCTGAATAAAGGATGTCGATGCCTACAGGAAGATGTCATGGTGATAGATCATCACTGAGGTAATTTTTGTTTTAAAAGTTCATACGTATATGTTTATCTAGATGAATTTGTGCAGGGCTGCTAATCATGAGAAAGGATGTAAGATCCTTGGAGATGATTTGAAAGAAAGCAGCATGGCATAAAAGGTGGACCAGATAAGAAAGACAAATGAATCACTTTCTGGTAAATGACATGACTCGTGACTGAAAGTGATGGATGATCTGTGCCCTATGGAGCTAAAGTGAAGATTCCTCAATATCGAAATCCATGACATCGAGGGGAGGAATTCTTCATGAGCAGTTGGGTGTCTCACCATTGTTGTTGCAGGTCCCTGATTGAGAGGAAGCCTGGTGATCAGTTTCTTACTTGGAAGAAACTGGGTAATTCCTAAGAATGAGCTTAGGTACATTCCTTATACAGGAATGAGTACATTCCCTTGTGGAATAGGTCCTCCCTGGCTGAGAGGGAGAGATAGACACATCATTCTGGTCTTCACCTGGGAAGACAGAATGGAGGATTGGGTAATCATTTGGCATTCGATACTCTTTGAGAATTAGGGAATTCAAGATAAGAGTAGTCGTGGACCAATATTCTTTGAGGGCTAGCTACCCAAGAGAAGAATAGTCCAAGAAGGTCATAGTTTGGGAACACCTGGGTGGAGTATGTACCTTGGAGAGACAATGACTATGGTGTCTATAAGTCATGTGTCTCGCCAGCATTGTAGCCCATTGTCTCGTTGAGAGATGGGGTTGTTAGTCAAGGCATTGCACTAGGACAATGCTAGTTGATATGATGTTATACAGATGCGATTACCAATCCGATTCTTCTTATGAGATTCTTCAGTTTGAAAGTGACCATGTACCTGTATGAATACCTCCCTAGTTAAGAGGGAGTGTTGAAAAGTGTAACTAGGATCAGTGTTCATATTGACTGTGTAATTATGAATTTATGAAGCGAAGAAGTCAAAGATAATAAATGTATTTTTGTTATACTTGCTTCATGGGTTTCATGAGCAAGATTTTATTATAGGTCAATAGACTTCTTCTTGATGTCTATAGGGTTTTGTCTTCTAGAGTAATAAGAGTCATGATTATGAAGTATCTAGTCCGAAGAATGCCTAAATGACCTTGTGGAAGAAAGGCTGATAACAACTTTTATTCAATGTTGGAAATGATGTAATAAATCGGATTATCATGAGTGATGAATTCGACCTACATGTTGGCCTAAAGGTTTGTTGTAGGGTCGGCCTAAAAGCCAGACAGTGCACTATTTATATACCTTGTTTTGCGGATTTCTTGAGACAGAAAATTGCGGATCTCTCTGTGATTTCTACAGTGAAAAAGTGCGGACTGTTCTGAGTTTTAAGTGCGGATTCCAGAAGATATAAGTGTGTATATCTGAGGTCTTGTACAGGGTTAAGGTGCGGAATTTTCTGAGGTATCACTGCATCTGATTTTGGATCCTATCTCAAGAAGAATTTGCGAACATCACACGGAATTTTTGCATATCATTTTATGTCACCAAGTAATGCAAAGAACCTGAATCATAAGCAATGTTAAAGACAGTAGACAAATGCCATAAGTAAGGATCTATTTAAAGGACTTGCTAATTGTGCCAAGGTTAGATTGAGGATCAGTTTACATCTACCATACATGAAGTTGAGACAGTGACATAAAAGAAGAAAGCAGTCTTAATGGTTGGAGCAGAAGAGAAGGTGTAATATCCCGTTTCGGGGATATCTCTAAAACACAAGAAAACTCCAACCAGAGATGGACTGGGAGGGCTTTTACCAGATATTTCACCTCTGAAAAGAGGATGAGATCTGGAGGCTACCTGGCCCTTTCCAGACTCTGTCTAAGAGTATGGGGAAAACACACCAAGTGGTATAGTAACTGGAATACTCAGAGAAAGAGAAATAACAGTAGTGCAAGCATACAATAGCATATATAGAACATGTAACAAATACTCCAGAAATGTAGAGAGAATGCTAAGGCATTTTATTATGTTGAGAAATATAAGTGAGTACAGTAGGTGATCAGAGTGATGGCACCTAGACTTGCTCAAGGCAAGTGAAGAGATACTCTCAGAATGGCAAGGAAATGGCTACTCTCTGATCTGCGTCCAAGCTGCTGGAAAATTGTTGTGTCGCTGCTACTACTGGAACAAAATGAGGATTTGCAGCTGCTCCCCTCCTCAGAATGAGCTGAAACTCTGGAATCCGCCTCTACTCACCAAACCCAGAAAAACCCAGAAATATTTTCGAAAATAACTGACCCCCGAAAATCACCCCCTTGAGGATCTACGCTATCCCTCAAGGCTCTGCGCTACCACTGAAGAGAATACTCCAAAACTCCGCCCAAAACTCTGCCAAAATCCTCCAATATGCAAGGGCTGGTCCCTTGCTCAACCTCCAAGCTCAAATCCTCCAAACAATCCCGATCCGAAGCTCCCACCAAAAGAGACTACGTCCTCCCTCTCAAGACTGTGCAGTCACCAAATGCACTGCTCCTCCACAACTCCACAAATCGATCCTTCTGCAAAAGACTGATGGAACTACCTCACCCGAGCAGGCACTCGAAGTCCCCCGGGGCTGAGGGTGAGATCTCCGAACGGAGACACTTGATGCACTAAACAGTGCTGCAAACAGGCTAAACAGCCAGCGTGCTCAAGAAGTCGAAGTGACTAGCTCAAATGCATAATAATCGAATGACCAAAATGAGGAGGCTCTCCTCTCTCTTATAGCGTTGGCCTCTCTCAAACCCTAAGGCCCACCTCCTCCAACGTAGCCTCCCTTTGCCACGTGCACAACCCAACCAACGCAATCCCTCCATGTGTCTACGTGGGTCCCCTCTCTGCATGGTCTCTTAGCCCCCCCTTGGTTCACTTAAGTTACAACGTTGTGTCTACTAGGGAGTGCACTTTATTTTTAGAGTGAGTTATGTCCCCCCCTCTACTCACTTTTATTTATAATTTAATTATATAAGGCAAAATTGATCAAAATTAATATTTCCAATTAGCTGCTGCTAATTGGGAATATTACAGAAGGATCAGTGTTGAAGGCAGCCAAAGAAGTAATGACATTTATAGGTCAAGGGTCTAAGTCTTAGTCATGGTACTTGTCATTTGAATATCTATAAGAAGAATTTCTCGTGGGTTTTCCTCCCCAAGAGGGAGAGGTTTTTCCCTGGCTCAAGGAGCCTAACTTTGTGTCTTTTGTATTTTGGTAATTGACTTGATTAAAGACTAAATAAGCTAAATAAGAAAAGATATAAGTAAACTCACAAGTAATTATCAAGGAGAGAATTTGAATTAGTATCTAGCCCTCCAAATTCTCAACACCTTCAGCCACCTACAGTCCTCTTCTTTGACCTCATTCCAACACCCTTCTACCCTTTCGATAGCCCAAGACTGATTTGCATATGCACTGAAGTAGCCCTCGGTCTTCGCTGAGATGACAGAGGTATAGGTGCAGACCTATCACCGAAACAAAGAGAGACCCTTACACAAACCCTTGCACACCTTGTAGCCTTCCTTCATGTTGTATTACCCTTACACTTCACGCACTGTAATCCGCACTTCTTATTGCAGACAGATCCGAAGTAGATGTTACTACAATGAGGTTGAGTCACCTTTACATAGTGATTGTTCTTCTCCAATTGGGCCGACATGGAACTTGTAGGTAGGCCGACTTTCTTTCAAGGAGGATTACATCAATCTTTAGGTCGACTTTAAGAGGTATAGTGACAATGTCTTGGAGTGAAACTTTTACATAGACGATGTGTCTTTTACACGTGTAACATGACTTCATTTACATGACTCTAATTATCTTTATGACAAAATGACAAATTCCTAAAGACATCAAGAAGAAGTCTTTGACCTATAATAAAAACTTCTTGCTCATGAAACCCATGAAGCAAGCAACATAATACATTTTATTTTCCTTTGTCTTCTTCGTTATAAAATCATAATTACAAGTCATTATGAAAAACGAACCTACTTACATTTTTCAACACTTATCTAGTGTGTTCCCTTTCTTGGGCTAACATTTGAGGCACATGCACACTTGTCGACATTTGTGCACATTTTGATGAGGTTGTCCTACTTCTTCGTGATTTGGTGGACTACTACAGACTTTACATATGATTTATGGCTTATTCTTTCTTGGATCTTCCACCTTACACATCTCCTCATGCATTATTGGTTCAAACATGCCATCAAGGAGGAGTCTTTTGCACAGGTGGAGGCATATTGTTGGATTAAGGAGGGGTCATGTGTTTTCATGGAGATGGCTGAGAATTATTTCTATTCCACATGTTGAGGCGTTGTAACATGGAATCACTTGCTTGATTTAAGAAGGACATCCACCCTTACTCACTTTTCATGCCTTTATTAATGGACATACCTCTCAGAGCCTTCAAATATGCTATCTTTGATGATTCGATTTGGTACATACCTTATGAGTGTTGAAATTCGAATGCATGATAGAATTTCTGAACATGATAATTACTTGTGACTCTTTATATATGTTTTCCATTTAGCATTTACTTCATTCATTAGGTCATCAAGCAATTATACAAGTACAATGAAAAAAAAGACAAGAGACACGAGAAATTAGGCTAGAGGCTAGGGCAAAACCCACAAGGGGAAAATCCAAGAGAAATCCAAGTCACATCCAACCTGGCCAGTAAATCAATTATCAAATTGCCATGTCAGCCCTCCAGCAAATCTCAATATAAATTCTTTCAGAAGATAGTGCATAAATCTATTCATAAAGTGCCATCAGTTTGTCCCCAATAGGGCCAAAATTAGGTCTATAGTCCAACCTCAATTCACAGAATTTATGTGTCTATGATAGCTTCCATACCACATAGGACTGGTCCCTCAAATAGCTTGTATACCACAAAAATTTGGAGCCTCACATAGCTCGCATATCACAAAGATTTGGTCCCTCAAATAGCTTGTATATTATAGAGAGTTAGATGCCACAGGAGATTCGCATATCACAGAGAGAAGGTGCCACATAAACTCGCATCATCACAGAGGTATAGTGCCACAATAAACTCGCGTACCATAGAAGAATAGCTCTAAATTCCCTTCCACAAATCAGATACGAATTGGTTCCAGCAGCTCGTGGTTGAATCATAACACCGTTCAAGCGTTAAACCCAGCGCAAATTCATCGGGATCAGAATCACAGCCATGTATTTATACATCTGACTCATGATCGTAATAAGGATCAATGTTACAACATACTTACTTGGGCAGGTGTGGTTTTACATTGGGACAAGAGCGAGCTCTATGGCGATCCAAAAAAAATCATTGAGCCAAATGTAGCAATCCAATATGTCAACTAGTGCGAGATGGAATACATTATTAAGTTTCTTGTGAGAATATTGATTTAAACAGCGTGCAACCCTTCATTGTTCCACACTCACCACATTGCGTCCAGAGGTCCTGATACGATCACAAACTACAACAATAATTCAAACTGAGGAGAGGAGGAAGCATTTGGACAACAATAATTCAAACTAAGGAGAGGAGGGGAGGCCATAAGTGTTTGGACAGAGGAGTACTCAGCTCTGGTACCATGTCAGACTGAGGATAGTGTGAAAGCTCCAATTGTTAATCATTAATGAGACACGTAAATTTATTACAAGGAGAGACAATTATTAAACTATAGGGTTGTTAGTTTTCCCGCCAAACCTATGTGAAAAATCCTAAATCTGGATTCCTACTGCAACAAATCTGACTTGCTTCTCCTATTATTTTTCATAATTATTTCATTACAGTGAAATATCGAAGTAATTACTAAAGCAGTCTACACAAATAATGTTGCGGAATAAATCTAAGTGCTAAAACAAACTGAACAAAATACAATGAAAAACATCCACATTTGACACAGTTATTTTTGGACTAAATCCCCGAAAAAACCCAACTTGGGAAAACTGGTGCAGCAGATCTAAGGGTTTTGTATTATTAAGCAGCAGAATCTTGAGTACAATTAGGGTGCCAATATCCGGCTCACCCTTCAGAGAAAATCTTGGCAACAAAAGAAATGTGAGATATACCTCACTCTGCAAGTCCCTGGCTGATCCGAAGCAGCGCTGGTGAAGCCCCTCTCTGCCTCTGCGTGATGCCTACGCTGCTACTGCGTAAGCCTGCGTGGGCAAGCTAAGGACCTGCGTCACCTCCTCCTCTGCAACGATCAAGCTGATTTGGAACTGAGTTTTGGCCCTCCTGGCTCAGTAACCTTAGCTTCCAGCTATTTCCGGACTAAATCTAGAAGGCACTGCGTCACTTCGGCATGATTCCCTTCAGGGACTACGTCACCCCTCCAGATGACTGCACTGCCTCTACTGCGTCACTGCTGCTTCTCTCTCTAAATTGTACTCCTGGTCCTCCTGACCAGTTACTGCATCTTCCCCTCTCTGTTACTGATCACTAGATCGAAATCACTTAGCCAGCCCTGCCCTAGTGATTCGATCTTGATCAAAAGTTGTGTCTCTCTCACAAGCTCGAAAATGCCAAATGCTCAGTATGCTTTCCATAGGCCCCTCACCCTCCTTATAATCTTTCGTTGACCCTTCAACGACCAAGATTAAAACATAATCAAGGGCTAAGATTAACTGGGGGTTGATCCATGAATTTATCTAGAAGATTCACACTTAGTTTAATTAAAACACTTTAATTAATCAGTTTCCCTAAGTTTAGACTTAGGAAAACATTAAACAACAATTAATTAATTTAATTAAACCATCCCTAAGTGGAATTTCCTAAAAGCCTTTCTGGGTATTATGGAATACATGTGTCTTAGCCTATATACAAAATTACAAGGCTAGAGCACATTCGATGCTACAATAAATCAACACTCCCTCTTAGCAAGGAAAGTGCTCTAGCAATACAACTCTATGTCTTGCTCTGACTTCTGTAACATCTACTGTTGTGTTGTTGATGCTGCTCACCAATACTGCACAAATGTTGCAACTATGCTACTGATGACTCTGCTTGCTGCTACCAACTGCTATTGTACTGCAACTCCCTCTGGATTTTGCAACCATGTTGTTGCACTGCATGAGCACTACTCTGCACTGCGCTGGACCACCGTGCACTATGCTACTACTGCTCAACTGTTGTTGCTGTTGCACTGTTGCTAATTGCAACAGAAAAACATTCGAAATTGGACAAGTAAAACTGCATCTTGGATAATAAGACTGTCTGATGCTAACTTTTGTACTAGCTCTCTGAATGCATTGCACTGCTGCTGCGTCAGCACTGCACTGCACTGCATTGTGGCTGCTCAACTATTGTTGTTGTTGCTCCTCTTCTGCGCTGATCAGGCTCTAGTACTGCTAGCCATTGCATTGTCTCTTCATCTTCCGCTGCAACTGTCCATCCTGCTACTGTCTTAAGGCTCCCGTAGCTCGTATGTGATCCAAGAGTTCGAACATTCTCAAGGATCTTGCCTCTTGTAGATTCTGGATCTACAACTCCAAGTCAGCCCACTTCCCTCCTTTTGGAATATGAGCTAACATAGCACAATCATTTTTTGCCTCAATCTTGGCAGCTCTAGCTTGAGGATCATGCTTCTCCTCTTTGTCCTTTTTCTTAAGAGGATATTGTGTGGCATAATGTCCCATTTCCCCACACTTGAAGCACTTGATCTTGGACAGATCTTTCTTCTTTTGTCGTTGTTGCCCCTTTGATGCAAGGGTTGCATTTTCTTCCTCCTCCTTCTTGGCTTTTGAACCACCGCTACCATCCTCAATATGGATTTTGAGGAGATCTCTCCTTAGTTCTTCTTGCTACAAGGCTACCCACATCGCTTCCCATCCTGGGAGTCTTTCTCTACCCATAATGCTCTGGACAAAGACCTGATAGTCTTCTGAAACAGAGTTCGGAGTTAGCCTTACCAGCTCTGAGTCTCTAGGAGCTGACCCTACTGCTGACAGCTGGTCTCGGTTTTCCTCAATTCGAGACAGGAAGGAGTCAAAATGCTCTCCCTTCTTCATCTTGTTCTTACGCATCTTCTCCTCCAGATACATCTTCCGCTGCTCGGAAGATCCTTGATATAGCTTTTCCAGCCCTACCCTCATTTCTCTAGCAGTGTCCTTTGCTGCTATGTGGGGTACGATGTGATCCTTTACGCCATCTAGGATCAATCATTTGGCTCTTGCCATGTTCTTCTTGAAGGCTCTCGGATGTGCTGCATCCAACGGCTCTGCAACTGCGTTGTCAATGAGGGCCTTTAGATCATGCTCATCAAGGAGAAATTGAATCCTTGACTTCCAAATAACATAGTTGGAGGCACCCTCCAACCTATCTTGGTCACGCAATCCGTTGTTGGCCATCTCCTCAACTATTGACTTCTCCCTCTAACCCTCTGCTCAGCTAGACCTACATACTCCTTGAGGAGTAATTCAATGCTTCTATTGTTGCACGGGAAAGAACTGAGCCTCTTTGAGTAAGAGAACTCACTGAGGTCAAGAAATCCCCAACTGTGTTTTTTCAAAAAATTTATGACGCTCATGCACCAGCACTCACTGTTGTGAAGCGACTGCGTCCTTCAGCTACGTTGGTCTGCTATGTTGCCTCTTCTGCAACTGGAATAGCTTACCCCTCTGTCAACTCTCCCAGAGGGGGCTTTCTCTGCGCTAGATAGCTCTTGTGGTCTGGACTGCGTAACTACTGGGTTAGTCTATTGCTGCTTACGCAACTCCCAATCCCTTCAGCGTTGATCTACTGGTTCACTCTTGTTTCTCCTGCACTTCAGCTTGAATAAGCTCTGATACCATGTGAAAAATCCTAAATCTGGATTCCTACTGCAACAAATCTGAATTACTTCTATTATTTTTCATAATTATTCCATTACAGTGAAATATCGAAGTAATTACTAAAGCATTCTACACAAATAATGTTGCGGAATAAATCTAAGTGCTGAAACAAATTGAAAAAAATACAATGAAAAACATCCACAATTGACACAGTTATTTTTGGACTAAGTCCCCGGAAAAACCCAACTTGGGAAAACCGGTGCAGCAGATCTGAGGGTTTTGTATTATTAAGCAGCAGAATCTTGAGTACAACTAGGGTGCCAATATCCGGCTCACCCTTCAGAGAAAATCTTGGCAACAAAAGAAATGTGAGATATACCTCACTCTGCAAGTCCCCGGCTGATCCGGAGCAGCGCTGGTGACGCCCCTCTCTGCCTCTGCGTGATACCTACGTTGCTACTGCATAAGCCTGCGTGGGCAAGCTAAGGAATTGCGTCACCTCCTCCTCTGCAACAATCAAGCTGATCTAGAACTGAGTTTTGGTCCTCCTGGCTCAGTAACCTCAGTTTCCAGCTATCTCCGCACTGAATCTAGAAGGCACTGCTTCACTTCTGCGTGATTCCCTTCAGGGACTGCGTCACCCCTCCAGATGACTGCGCTGCCTCTACTGTGTCACTGCTGCTGCTCTCTCTGAAATGTACTCCCGGTCCTCCTAACCAGTTATTGCATCTGCCCCTCTCTGGAATTGATCACTAGATCGAAATCACTTAGCCAGCCCTGCCCTAGTGATTCGATCTTGATCAAAAGTTGTGTCTCTCTCACAAGCTCGAAAATGCCAAATGCTCAGTGTGTTTTCCATAGGCCCCTCACCCTCCTCCTTGTAATCTTTCATTGACCCTTCAACGGCCAAGATTAAAACATAATCAAGGGCTAAGATTAACTGGGAATTGATCCATGACTTTATCCAGAAGATTCACACTTAGTTTAATTAATACCCTTTAATTAAACAGTTTCCTTAAGTTTAGACTTAGGAAAACATTAAAAAATGATTAATTAATTTAATTAAACCATCTCTAAGTGGAATTTCCCAAAATCCTTTCTGGGTATTATGAAATACATGTGTCTTAGCCTATATGCAAAATTACAAGGCTAGAGCACATCCGATGCTACCATAAATCAACAACCTACCGTTGCATATTTACAGCTAATTATGATTTACAATAATCTTGAAGGATTAAGGTGTCTAACAGAGTGCATCTTGTATATTTAATTTCGCTCCACACAAAATATAGTTATAATTTTACAAGAGGAAAAATATTTTTCGCCCCTTACTCCAATCAATTTTCATCTTCATTTAAAATTTTCCCTAAAACTAGCCCTTACTCCATTAGCCCAAGTAGGAGTCAGGACTAGGCACTAGCTAGGGTTGTGTTGATCAACAACTATAAATATTTTTCTCTGTTTTACCTCTCCTAGGCTTTTCAAGGCAAGCCACTAGGATTTCTCTAAGGCCAATTTGCCATAGGTTTGATTTTGAGTGTTTATGTATATTCAGAACATAACTCCTCATAGGGTATTGGGGAAGAAAACACTAGAAGGATTCTTCACCAGGAAGAAGCCAGATGTTAGTCACTTCAGGATCTTCGGAATCATTGCTTATTGTCATGTGCGATGAAATTCCAAGGTTTGCCTTCATAAACCTTTTAAATGCAAAATCTAGCATTAATTGTGGTGAAACCTTCCTCATTAGGGCTGACATCATCTTTTCCAAGTTTTGTTGTGTCATTGAAACCCTAGTCTAGTCTTCATCACTTTATCATATTAGCCTCTAATAGTTTCTTTTAAATATGAACATTGAAAACGGAAGGACCAAAATACTAATTGTATATTGCTATTTAGCACAGAGGCAGCAAACTAGTTTTCCTTATTGATGTAACTTTTATCAAGAACACAAGGAGATAAGTGAAACTATCTGGAATCAAATAAGTAATGAATCAAGCCAACATAGCCAGCTAAATATCAATTGCAGGCATGCAAAAAAAAATCAAAGCAATTAGTATTATAAGAATTCTTTTTTTTTGTAGAGAATAAATAATCATTGTTTTTATATTCATATGCTAATGCAGAGAAATGATTAGGATTGGCGGGAGGATTTTTGATACGCGATGGGTACAATATATCTCTACTTTTAACTTTTACTCGAATGAAAAACATCATTGGTCTCAGATTTAAGGAAGATAGCCTTCTTAGCAAATGCCATAGTGAAATGCATACTTGACACTGCATGTAAAATTCATAGTGGCAAAAAAAACTTAAAACTGATAGCACGTTTCTTACCTTGGTTAAAGAAGAAAGGATAAGCAGAGATACTGCTACATAAATATAGTATTCAGACTGTAACTTGGTAGACCCATTTGCCAACTCATCCATTGCTCTTTTGAATAGAAACGGCCCTCCAATTCCTGCCAGCTGCCATCATTCACTAAGAGTGTGTGAATCAGCTTCAAAACTATTTAATGATAACAGTTATTAACTATTACAAAAATATTTAACAGTATCAGTAATTAAACATATTATAAAAATATATTACAGTTTACTTTTTTTCAAATATATCTTATATTTACAGAAAAGTATTTACAATCAGAAAACCAGAAAACAAAAGGGTGTATACAATGAATTTCATAACCTCCTCCTAAGAGCTACTAAAGCAGAAATAAATGCAGAGTACTCTGTACAATCCAAATACTGGGCATTTTTTATTAGCAAAGGTCCTTTCGCCAACAACTAATAGTGAACCTCATCCTTCCACACCAAAGATGAAAGCCCACAAAAAGCTAACCTCATGATCAAAAACAAACTCACAGCTCAGTTGCCACAAAAAAAATAGCACCACTATCCTCGAGCAAAGCCAGATCAGCACATCCATCCCCAAACAGCACTAATCCCCAGTCGATGATCCTCAAACCAGCTCCAAATGTGCTAAAGAAATTGGCAGTCCTAAAAGATGTGTCTAACTCTGAATACTGACAAACAACTGTAATATCCCCTTTGAAGAATGTAACTAGTGTTGGTCTTAATAATTGAATTTGAGTCATGAAGAAATGTATTTGTCAAAAGAAAGAAAAAGGAATTTTATTATAAAAAAAATTATTAACATGGGTTTCATGCTTTATTATTTTATTTTTGTGTCAAAGCCTCCATTGTAGGCTTCTAGGGTTTATGTCTTGAGTCCTAGTCCTTGTCATCATGTAATAGACCCTTCTTGGGTTTCATCTAAGAAGAAAGAAAATTATTTTGATATAAAATGAGTCAATTAGGCCTCCTCCATCAAGTCGGCCTAATTGGGAGCCAGAAACCACTATATATAGGCAGCAACTCAACCTCATTTGGAGCACAAGACAAGGAAAGTTCAATCTGCAGTTGCGGGAGAAGAAAAATAAGAGCGAAATACCTAAGAAGAAGAAGACCCCAGCGAAAAAGGAGACCTTTGTCAAGCAAGAAGAAGCCAAAAACTCTCTCTACTGTCACACGTGCAAAGTTTCTGGGTTGCAGGAAGGCCGAAAATATCAGATCTACGGGAGGGTTGAAAATCTGGGAGCTGGAGGGCTGAAATTCTGCATAGTAGCTCGGTTGAAGTTGTTTGACTACTGAAGTTTGAATAATCATCCTGGAAGACTGACTTGGTGGAGTGAGGAAGGTCTTTTGGTCTGGTCTAAGGCCTTGGTTTGTCTCAATTTTATTTGAATCTATTAGTGTAAGAGTTTGACAAGGTTTTCCCCTGTATAGGGGTTTTAGCCCTGGCTGAATGCCTACATCTTGTGTCACTGATCTTCATGTTTTGATTTGATAATTGCTTGATAAGAAGAAGGTAAAGAAGAACATAAAGAAAGCTAACAAGAATATAAGAATATCACAAGTAATTGTCAACATAAGAAAATGTTTCTGACTTTACGATTTTCTAACATGGTATCAAAGCAAAGGTAAAAGAAGAGAAAAGGCAACTTAAAGATCTATCAAAAGAAGGAAGGATCAAAATAAAGGTTTCAAGATAAGATCTTAAGAAGAAGGCATATTGAAGGGAAGAATCTACACCTAGAAAATATATGGCAACTTCAATGAAGACAGAGAATAAGCTAGAAGGAGCCACCAACTATAGAGCATAGAAGAAGAGAATGAATCTCATCCTTGCAAAACACAAAGTATTGGATTTTGTTCAAGGAAAGGTGAAGGAACTCGCAAATGATGCAATAAAACAAATAAGGAGACAACCATCTTAGCTATGAATCTAATTGTAGATGGAGTAAAAGACAACCTAATCCCCTATATATCCAATATAGAAACTGCAAAAGGAATGTATGAGGCTATTTCCAAACTATTCACCATCAAGAACATTGGACAAATTGCTAGTCTCAAGAATGAACTAAGAATAATGAAGATGACAAAAGATGACATTGCATCTTCATATCTTGTGCGGATCTCCCAAATAAGAGATGCACTCCAAGCTATCGATGAAATCATACCAGATAAAGAACTTGTCATTATTTCTCTACTAGGTCTACCAAAATCATGGAGCACTTTTGCATCTGGTATTAGCAATTGAAAAGAAACACCATCCTTTGAAGAAAAGTGGAATGCATTCAGTCAAGAAGAAGCCCGCATCTCATTAGCAAGTAATAAGAAAGAAGAAGATGAGGACAACACTTCAAATGCATATTCTGCTCACTACAAGAAAAACAGAGGAAACAAGAAGTTTAAAGGACCAATTAAGAAGATTGACCTATCTAAAGTAGAATGTTATCATTGTCATAATATGGGACATTATAAGAATCAATGTCCAGAAAATCCTAGGAACAACAACAAGAAAAGAGAAAGAGAACATGAAACAGTTGATGATGAAGCTCCACCCAAGAAGAACGAGGCTGAAGCATCCAATGTCAAAGACTTATATTATTAAGTCTTTTCTTGCATATCCTTCTAAGACTATTGTTTTTAAGTTTTGTAAAGTTTTTATCTTTTATTTTTTTTATCTAATATGTCTTGTTAGAAATTCTTGAATTGTTTTGATAAGTTGTAGGTATCCCTCAAAAGGATTGGATTAAGAGGGAGCCTTCACCAATTTTACCAAAGATAAGTATTTTGTTCTTTATTTCCTCTTTTACGGTTAATTTCCTCCACACATCGAGATTTGTTTGTATTGCATACTCATAATCCTTTCTTTATATTTTCCTTGGAAGGAAAGATTGCATAATACACAAGGATTATGGAGAAAACTTCAAAGAAAGACCTGAATCATGGAAGAAGATTTGTTGCAAATGAAGCCCTTCAAGTGAAGATGATATCCTACAAGGTTTGTTAAAGAAAAGCTCAAGGTATGTCTTGGACTAAAAGATTTGTTGCAAGATTTTCTTCATACAAAAAGGTATCATCATTCTTCATTTGAAAATTGCTTTATATTACTACCTATCTTATGTCTAGGGTTTTGAATCATAAAGATTCTTGTTAGGGTGATTAATCGCTAGATTGAATCTACCTTTTGTTGAAATATGTAACTAGGTTCGGTCTTCATAATGACATATGTAATCATGATTTTATGTATTTGTTGTAAAGAGAAAAATAAATTTATTATTGTCATTCCTGAGGCATGGGTTTCATGCTCAAGGGAATTTATCTTTAGGTCAAGCACCCATTTAGTGCTTCTAGGGCTTTGTCATTTAGTCGACAAGTCAATTGAGTCATTGCCATGTATTGAAGACCCATTTGGGCATGTTACATATTGTAAAGAAAATTTAATTGAGTCAAATTTAGAGACAAAAGACCTCCAAGACCTAGTCATATGCTAGCAATCAAGTTGGCCTTCAAAAGGAGCAGTCGGCCTATCTAAAAGGACAAATCGGCCTATTGGACACTTGAGAAGCCTATATATAGAGCACTCAGCCTCACTTGAAGAGATCATCCAACTATCACTCAAGGAGTTCGATCAAGGCAAGGACGAAGAGCGAGGAAGAGGAGGTGAAACCAGAAAAAGAACATCGAAGTTTTTGGAATTGTTTTGGGCCTCAATCATCTCACACGTGTGAGTAAATTAGGGCTCTCATTGCAGCAAAAAGACCGAAAAATACAATCACTCTAGAGGACCGAATTTGGGTGACAAAGGGATCATATTGCAAGCTGAATTGTTGAAGAAGAAGCGACTCACAAAGCGAAGAAGAAAGGAGGACTACTTCTCCATATTCTCACTCACATGTGTGTCCTAGGGTTTCTGCAGTAAGGCCGAGTTGCAATCAAGAAGTTGCAGGTCTGAAAAAGAAGGTCAAATGAGAGGTTGCAACTACTAGAAAGCGAGTTTGAATGAAGTTGACTTTGTGAAAGAGAAGCTCCTCAAGGAGAGGCATTGACTTGGTCTTCGAGGGGTCTTGGTCAAGGATCATAGGTTTTGGAATATTTCAATTGAAGTTTTGTAATAAGAGAAGAGTTCTTGCGGGTTTTCCTCTGAAGAGGAGAAGTTTTGTGTTGAGAAACTAGAGGGTTGGTGATTAATACAAATTCTCTTCTTGATAATTACTTGTGAGCTTGCTTGAGTTACTTATGTCTTTCTTTCTTTAGCTTAGTTAGTCTTTCATCAAGTCAATTATCAAAATGCACGAGATACAAAATTAGACTCCTAGAGCCAGGGCAAAACCTCTCCCTGTTGGAGAGGAAAAACCACGAGAAATTCTTCTTATAGATCTTCAAATGCCATGACCAAGACTCGGACCCTTGACCTAGATATGCTTCCAAGACCTTGATACAGCTTCTTCAAACTTGATTCTTCTCTTTTTCACCAATTTGCACTGTTCTGCACTGGTACTAGAGAACTTGGTCTGCAAGTTTCACTTCTTATATCTCAATCAAATATAGGAACAGCATTATCTTCCTTTTGCATATACTTTTAACTGAATTCCTTGAGCTATAGTTAGGAAGGTTAATCTCAGATTTACCTTCCTCACTTTCTCCTATTTTCAAGGTTGCCTTTCTTCTTATGATCACTGTCCCAACTTCAGCAAATTCTTCCTTGACTGAGATAGCTTAAACAAATCCACAATTGACACCCTAAAATAGCTTCCTGAAATCCGCAATTATATTAGAAAAAATCTGCACTTATTGTACCTCTGGTGTCTGCACTTGTTGTACCTTTGGTATTCGCACCTGCTATTCAGAGTGATCCGCAAAGTGTTACGGTTATATATCAAGCAATCGGTCCAACAATACTCCAAACTTCACTCTGAAAAGTCTTCCCATAAATCCGCACCAAAACTCCTTTAAAAATCCGCAAAACTGTCTTTGTTTTCCCACAGAGAAATCCACACTTTTTCAGAGCTGACCGAAATTCCTGTACTCTGTTTTTCTGTGCAGTCCAGCTGGGTATATATAGTTGTTGGCACCTGTAATTGAGCCGACCTGTCATTTGGTAATTGTAGCCGACTTCTTCACTGTAAATTACGTCGACTTGAGAGAGGTTTATTCCAAAGTTGATGTAGGTTGTAAAGCCTGTCTTCCAATGTTGTTTGAGAGTTGTTAGGTGCCCCTCTTCCACAAGGTCTTGGAGCATATATTCCTAGACTAGATCCCTCATGAATATGACACTTAATTATATTTTATACCTAGAAGACAAAGACCTAATAGACATCAAGAAGAAGTCTATCTACATAATAAAATCTTTCTCATGAAATCCATGAAGCAAGTACCACAAAATACATTTTATTATCTTTGTCTTCTTCTTTACATAAGTACATAATTACATAGTCAACATGAAGACCAACCTAGTTACACTTTTCAACACTCCCTCTTAACTAGGGAGGTATTCATATAGGTACATGGTCACTTTCAAACTGAAGAATCTCATAAGAAGAATCGGATTGGTAATCACATCTGTATAGCATCATATCAACCAGCATTGTCCTAGTGCAAGGCCTTGACTAACAGCCCCATCTCTCAACGAGACAATGGGCTACAATGCTGGCGAGACACATGACTAATAGACACCATAGTCATTGTCTCTCCAAGGTACATACTCCACCCAGGTGTTCCCAAAGTATGACCTTCTTGGACTATTCTTCTCTTGGGTAGCCAGCCCTCAAAGAATATCGGTCCTCGACTACTCTTATCTTGAATGCCCTGTCTCATTCTCAAAGAGTATCGAGTGCCAGATGATTACCCAATCCTCCATTTTGTCTTCCAAGTGAAGACCAGAATGTTGTGTCTATCCATTCTCTCCACATGGCCTTCACTAAGACTTACGGCTGTTAGTCCTGGTCTAGTGCATGACACATGTATTAGAGAATCACATATGTCACTCCCTCTTAGCACAAAAGGGACATACTTCAAGTTTCTTCCAAGTAAGAACTTACCACCAAGCTCCCTCTTAACCAGGGTCCTGCAGCAGCAATCCAACTACTCATGAAGAATTCCTCCCCTCGATGTCATGGATTTCGATATTGAGGAATCTTCAACTTTTCGCTTCATAGGGCACAAATCATCCATCACTTTCAGTCACAGAGTCATGTCCACTATCAGAAAGTGATTCATCAGTCTTTTACATCTGGTCCACCGTTATGCCATGTTGCTTTCCTTCAAATCATCTCCAAGGATCATACATCCTTTCTCATGATTAGCAGCCCTGCACAAATTCATCCAGATAACCATATACATATGAACTTTTAAAACAAAAGTTACCTAAGTGATGATCTTTCACCATGACATCTTCCTGTAGGCATCGGCATCCTTTATTCAAATTGACACATCTCTTAATGATATGTTTTGTCAAGGGTCTTCTTCTTTACCAGACTTCTGTCAGAGTCTACATATCCTCCAGCAAATCTCCTAGTCACATTTTCTTGGCTTCCGGATGATAACTGCCTCTTGACATGGTTGCATTTCATGATCTCTTTCTTTTTGCACATTCTTCATTCCCAGGAAATTACACATTTTCCAGTTCCTCGTTCATATACAGCCACCTCAGATTTCATGAGGATATATATAATGTTGATTTCATTTGTTAGTGCACCGAGAGATCCTCCTTCATAGATCATACTTCTAAATATAGAAGTCTATTACCTGCAACCATATGACATGACTTCACAGCATCCAGTGTCAACATATAAATATATACATGCCTTGTACCTTTTTCATTTAAGTCATCCTTTAGCAGTTTTACTACAATGAAGAGCTTCATTCCCTTGGCCTGCTCCATCAATATGTCATCACATCCTAGAATTATGTGTTTCATGATGACCCTTGATCTTGATGACTGCCTTCCATCGGTATAGTTATCAGAGAGGTTTTCCAGGAGTTGTTTTACCAAGAACTCTTACCATGCTTTGATTAGGATGCTACACTGCTTCCTATCATACAACCAACAGAAATCACTTAACGGAGAAGATGATATTAATCATAGTGGAGATCCCTCGCTTCTTCTTTCTTAGATTTCTTTGCATCAGGTACTTCCCTCATATCTGAGATATGGGCTTCTTCCCTTTTCCTCTTGTCCTTGTTAGATTTAGGACAATCTCTTTTATAATGCCCAAGTTCATTACATCCAAAGCATCAGTTGATCTTGTGTATTCTAGACCCCGGGATCAGATCATCCCCTTGGTCTAAATTCCCCTCTTTGCAACTGAAAATCTTGACAATTCTTAGCAACCCCGCCCTAGAATCTCAGCTTAGCTTCAGTGCTCTGCCTCTGTGTGTCTTACAAATGATTAATTATTTGAATAACTTGAACACAACTTGAAATTTCTCAAATCCATTTCTGGGTCTTGTAGATCAAGTGTACTCTAGTCCCTCCACAAAATTTGGGAGCTAGAGCACAACTAATGCTACCCCAAATACACAAAATCTCAACACTTTTGTTTCTTACTTCTCAGCCACTGAGTTGCAGTGCAGCAGTTAGCAGTGGCAGTGTTATGGGCAGCACGATGCAGCAATTTGAGAGGAAGGTGCAGTACAGATGTGGAAGTGATTGTGGCAGAGTCATGGGAAGCAGTACAAAGACCAACAACAGTGTAGTGATGGAGGGCAACAGGCCAAGCATCAGCGCAAGGACCAATGCTAGAGATCAGGGCAATGCTTCAGTGTGGAAGTATTGCTAGACCACACTCCTCGCTAAGAGGGAATGTTGAGATTTTGGGGTAGCATCGGATGTGCTCTAGCTCAGAAATTTTGTGGAGGAGCCGGAGTACATGAGATCTCCAAGACCCAGAAAACATTTGGAGAAATTCCATCTGGTTTGATAGTTATTCAAATAATTAATCTTTTTAATTAAGGACCCTAAGTCTAACTTAGGAAAATTAAAAGATTAAAGTGAATTAAATTAATCATGTGATGAGAATATTCTAAGTGACGTGAATCAAGCAGCTTCTAATCTTAGCCGTTGATTAGATATTAGATCATTGTTCTTGGTTTTCCAATGAGAAAAGTATAAGAGAAGGGCTTGGGGTCAGTTGGATAATGACACACACATTGGCAGAGCACTGAAGCTAAGTTGAAATTCTAGGGCGTGGTTTGCTAAGAATTTCGAAGTGAATTTGCAGTGCAGTGAGGGGTAGAGATTGGCAAGGGATGTTCTGATCTGAGGCCAAGAATACAACAGCAGCAGAGAGGCAGTGTACCAGGCAATGCAAAGGCCAGCCAGAGATATGCAGTTCATCCAAAGCCATGCAGAAGGCAGCGCAGAGGCAACAGCAACCCTTCAAGGGTGACACATGCCCAGTCAGGGCAGAGCAAGGGTTGCATAAGCCCTGAGAGGATGACGCAGGCCCTTCCAGGGCAGCGCAGAGGCTGACGCATGCCAGAGAGGCTGGCACAGAGGGCTGAGGGACAGCGTTGGGGTTTCCAGTGGTCCGGAAACGGCTCGAGTTCTGTAAATCCCGTTTGAGGGTGTGAATCAACCATATTTTTTGTCTCTGAGTGAAAGAGGTACTACTGTCGTGTAATTTCTCTGTAGGGCGAACCATTTTGGTGCCCAGATATTGTTGTATTCAGATTCTACATAATAATAAAACCCTCTAGAGCTAGCTGCACCGGTTTTCCCGCATTGGATTTTTCCAGGGACATTTGTCCGAAAAATCTGTCACTTTGTCATGTGTGCATGATGTTTAGTAAATGATCTGTAAATGTGTAGGCTGCTGTTGTGTTTACTTTGTTGATTTTACTGAATAATTCAGAAAATTAACTTGTAATTTAATTCAAGTAGGAAAAGTAAATCAAGACACTGCAGTAGGATTTCTGTCTAGAAATTTTTACACTCGCTACATTGGAAACACTTGATCTTCGAAATGTCCTTCTTTCTCCTACGCTGCTCTTGTTGCCCCTTTGATGCGAGGGCTGCATTTTCTTCTTCCTTCACTTCTGCTTTCTACCCATTGTTGTTGTTTCCATCCAGGTTGCTCTTTACTAAATTGCGCCTCATCTCTTCTTGTTGTAGATTAGCCTACATCCTCTCCCAATCCGGCAAATTTTCTCTACCCGGAATGCTCTGGACGAAGACTTTCCATTCTTTTGAGACGTTTTTCAAGTCTAATCTCAACATCTTCGTAGCTTGAGGTGTTGACCCTACAGTTGCCAGTTGATCCCATACATCCTGAAGCCTCGTAAGGAAGGGATCTATGCGTTCCCCCTTCTACATCCTCATGGATCTCATCTTCTCTTGCAAGTACATCTTCCGCTGCTTGGAAGATCCCTGATACAATGTGGCCAATGCATCCCACATTTCTTTGGTTGTGCCTTTGCCTACTATGTGAGACACAACGTGATCTCTCACTCCATCGAGGATAAACCTCTTTGCCTTTGCCATATCCTTTTGTAAGCTTTCAATGGATCTGGATCTACAGGGACAACTACCACATTATCGATGAAGGATTTAAAATCATGCTCATCTAGAAGGAAGGAGATCCTTGCCTTCCAAATCACATAGTTGGAGGTACCCTCCAACCGTTCCAGATCTCTCAACCCCACTGTTGCCATCTCGCCAAACAAATTTCAAACTCCCTCCTCTCTCCTCTGCGCAGCTGCTGACTGGCTCTACGCACTCCCTGCTGGAGTAAGTAGATCCGCTCTCGGCTACTGCTGCTTTGCAGTGAGAAACAGAATTCCTTGGCTAGGAATTTTCTAAGGAAGAAATTCCCTCAGTATGGGATCTTCTTTCCTCTTTTGACACTTTTGTCCTAGTACACTGCTGCAGAAAACTACGTCCCAGCTAAAGATCTGCTCTGCACTGAATCCGCTGCATTGCTCCCTCTGCCTCTGACAAGATCTCGATCCAGAAAATTTGCTCTTTGTCGACTCACTCAGAGAAATATTTTTCCACGAAAATCAGCCTTCCCAACTAATGGACTGCGCAGCCCTTCTGGGGTTCGATTTGCTGCTTACGCAGTCTTTCGAACTTCCTCTTCTACTCAGCGCTGGCTCTTCTTGCTATGCTCTTCTTGCTTCACCTGTGCTCTGAATGTTGAGATTTTGTGTATTGGGGTAGCATCGGATGTGCTCTAGCCCTGAAACTTTTTGGAGGGAGTAGAGTACATCAGA
Organism: Pinus albicaulis; assembly: GCA_034641835.2. Taxonomy (NCBI): domain Eukaryota; kingdom Viridiplantae; phylum Streptophyta; class Pinopsida; order Pinales; family Pinaceae; genus Pinus; species Pinus albicaulis. Next base: position 919,540,929 of record CM076584.1, on the reverse strand, counting down.
TCTCCAAGACCCAAAAAATGATTTGGGAAATTCCATCCAGTTTGGGAGATAATTAATTAATTAATAATTTTAATTAAGGACCCTAAGTCTAACTTAAGAAAATTAAATTATTAAAGGTAATTAATTAAAACATGTGATGGAATTAACTTAAGTCACGCAGATTAAGCTTTCTTTTAATATTAGCCATTGATTCAAAATCTGATCATGGTCTTTGGTTTCCCAACGAGAAAGTATAAAGGAAAGGCTTGGGGTCAGTTGGAGAACACACACACGTGGAGGCAGAGCACTGAGACTAAGCTGGAATTCTAGGGCGTGGTTTGCTAAGAATTTCCAGAAGTGTTTCAACTGCAACAAGGGGCAGTTTTGGCAAAGGGGATGCTCTGATCCCAGTGCCAAGAATCAGCAAGAGGCAGAGAGCAACAATCAGAGGCAGCGCAGAGAAGCAGAGACATACGCAGCAGTTGCGCAGCGCAGACAGCAGCTTCAGCTACGCAGTCCCTTCTGGGGCAGCGCTGGGCAGCAAGGGACCCACCAGGGTTACGCAGAGACCCTTCTAGGGCAGTGTAGGGTCTGCGTCGCCTATTCTGGGGTTACGCAGCCCTCTCCAGGCCAGCGCAGGGGCACGCAAAGGCTAACAGGGCTGATGCAGGGGCTTTAGGGGTAGCGCTGGGATTTCTAGGGCCAGATTTTGGCTGAGACTTGTAAATTCCAATGTTGTAGATAAGGTAAAATTCAGATAATTAGAATTGGTGGCCATGACTCTAATGGTAGAAGGCATAAAAGACAATCTTGTCCCACACATAGCCAACATTTACCATGCTCAAGAAATGTACGAAACCTTGTCAAAGCTATTCACTATTAAGAACATTGGCCAAGTAGCAAGTTTGAAGAACGAACTAAGGACCACAAAGGTGACTAAAGAGGACACTGTGGCTACCTTCTTTGTAAGGATAGCAAGAATTAGAGATGATCTTCTAGCCATTGATGAAATTGTACCGGACAAGGAACTTGTGATCACTGCATTATTAGGGTTGCCACCCTCTTGAAGTGCTTTTGCTTTAAGACTCAACAGCTAGAAGGAAGCTCCCACCTTTGAAGAATTATGGACTACCTGCGACCAAGAGGAATTGAGAATCTCATTAGTATCCAACAATGAAGAAGTTTCAAATGCCTATATCACTCATCACAAGAAAGGAAACTCCAAGAAGACAAAGGGGCCAAGAAGGAAGGTGGACATGTCTAAGGTAGAATTTCATCAACGTCATAAAATGGGTCACTGTAGAAGTTATTGTCCCGAGATAAGAAGAGGGAAAGAGATCAAGCAAATGTTGATGAAGAAGGATCTCCTAAGAAAATTAAACCCGAAGAATCTGACATAAGGGACTTACACTACTAGGCCCTTTGCTCTTAGCCTTAGATATTTCATTTGTATGCATTTGATTTTTAGTATTTGTAGGTTTAGCATATTTTTGGAAAAAAGACATTTTTGTTTTTATAAGATTTTAGGTATCCATCAAGCTTTGGAGGGAGCCCTCAGCAACTCCCAAAGATAAGTATCTCATTTCTTTTCAGTTTTTGGTTTCATGTATTTATTTAAGGTTTGTATTAAAAACTACTCACCTTTCTACCTCTATTTCCTTGTTTAGGAAATGGCTTGCTGAATACTCAAGGATTATGGAAGAAGGCCTCACAAGACAAAGCATTAGAGTTACATGGTTTGTTAAGAAACAAAGGTATGTCTTAAACCATAATTTTTGTTCTCTTCATGATAAAGGTATAATCATTATCTTTGGTAATCCATTCTACATTACTAACATTGTTGTGTCTAGCTCTCTTGAATCATGAAGATTCTTGTTTCGAGTGATTCATCATCTAATAAATCTACCCTCCTCATATCTTTGATTGTGTATATAAGAACCCTAGAAAGGTTCACTAGAAAACCCTAACTTATGGGTATGCTCATGATAATATGTGAAACCCTAGCTTGCTTAGGGTTATTGGAAAATGCTATTTGAAGTTTCTAATGATAATATCATGTTTGGGGTTTTGGTATGATCATGAAAACCATAACTTGTTAGGGTTGAATGATGTTGTCTAAGAACTCAAACCTTTGAAGTTTTGGTATAGTAGGGTTTGCTTTAGCCTTTGCTATGTTATGAAATCCTAGATCTTTAGGGTTTGGTTGGGTCTATAATAAAAAACCTTGTTATGTATTTTCCTAGGAATGAATCCCTAGGTATGTGTCCATTGGTTGAATTCCTATCTAGATATATGTCTAACATATTAATATTGCCTAACATATGATATGCTTATGCATGATAATGAATTCCTAGATATGTGTGCTTGGCCTAATTATTGATGGTCATAAGTATTAGGGTTTAATCTAAGCCCTTGTCTGAGTTTGATATTCTAGGATGATGTTGTTTGAAAAAACTAGGGTTTTGCAGCTAAATCCTAATAGTAGTTAAATCTTTGAAATATGTGATATAGCATTCTGGAATCTATGAATCTATATTGTGATTGCTAAGAATTTGTAAATGGAAAATCTAGGGTTTACATCAAACCCTAGTAGAATCTATTCATGTTGTCAAGCTGTGATTGGTTTTGATTGTTGGAGCTCATGTATGAAATTTAGGGTTTACATGAAATCCTAGTAGGAAGTCTAACATATGAATTCTAAATGCATTAACCTGATTTGTTTCTAGGGTTTTCTATTTGAAAGGACTTGTCATATTGTTGAAAGTAATGTTAAGACCCTAGATATAATGAGACTAATATTTTGATTGAGTTGTTGATGTAATTTAGGGTTTGTAACAAAACCTAGGCAAGAAGTTGAAGTATTGAAATATAGTATTTTGTTGATTATGTTTGTAAAGTCTAATGCTTCCGTTATTATAAGATTTTGTTATGACTAACTCCATGCTTCTATAGATCTGGTTGTACTTACTAAGTTTTGCAGGTACATCATCTTCAAAATGGTGAAGATGTTTGTAAGAGAAGTTGATATGATAAGCATGATGAAGGAAGATATATGAATGACTCTGATGAGAAGGATGGAAGCCATGAAAGATTCTCCAATATCCGAAGAAGAAGTTGATCTCCCTAGGTTGAGAGGGAGCATGGATAAAAGAAATCTCCCTGGTTAAGAAGGAGGGCATATCATAGTTTTTATTGGAGAATGCATTTTGAAGAATGTGTTGCTGCATGTGGAGTAGGAAAGGAAAGTATATGATTGAGGAGTGTTTTTTCAAAGATTCGATTGATAGTCCTACTGAGATAAGTTGAGAAGCAACATCTAGTTGTCTGGAAGACCCCGGATGTTTGTATTTAAGTATGTATATCATGGAAAATTTTAGGGTCTAATATTCGCAGGTGAGCTAATTTTCCATGATTTTTCCAAAAAAAAGATTCACGAATTTCCATTTTTTCTAAAAATAATTCACCCAAATTTTACAATATAAAATTATTTTACCTTAAAAATCGCCAACATTATATATATACTATATATAAAATCATTATAAATTTTAATAATTTTACAAATATATTATAATTTACATATTAGGGACTAGTGAGATTTGCCAATGTTTTAAACTTCAAGATAATTTCCCATTCTTAAAATTTTCTCTGATGTACATTTGCAAGTGTATCACTGATTGGGGTTGTGTTTGTGTAGGTAAATCTCTCAAAGTTTTGATAGCATGCTAGTTACCAATCAATTTGATCAGGAGAGATTTGTTGTTGAGGCTTTGTGAGTGAAGCATTGCCTATGAGGACATCTGGCCAGCACTTTGTGTTGATGTCTAATTCCTGAAGTAGGAAAGGTGGCGTTGGTCATTAAGCTCTGACATGCACCTGGATCCCTAGGTTGATGGTTAGTAAGTAACTTAGATGGTACCTAGAGAGGTTGAAAGCTTTAGTCCATCTTAGTCCCACTCGGATAAATTGCCCTGGTTAGGAATCTAGTCTATGGCATTGCAGTGCCTAAATTGTTGAGAGACCTTGGATAGATTGCCCTGGTCAAGAATCTAGTCCATTGCATTGAGGTGCCTAAAAATTCTTCATAGTTCACATAGTTTGAGATCTTCCTTGTACTTGTATATTATGAATACCTCCCTAGTTAAGAGGGAGTGTTGAAGAATGTAACTATGTTCGGTCTTCATTAATGTTTTTGAGTCACTATGTAATATACTTGTCAAAAGAATAAATAAATGATTTTTTATTATTGTTACAATGACCTATTAAAGCATGAGTTTCATTCTTGGGTCATTATGTTTTAGGTCAAAGTCCCCAATGATGACTTCTAGGATTTATTCTAAGTCTATAATAGAGTCATTGTACATTTAAAAAGACCCTTCTTAGGCTTTCGAATCATGTAAAAAGGTTTAGTATTGAGTCAAATATATTTTATGTCACCTCCATACCAAGTTGCCGTCAAGATGATCAAGTCAACCTCAGGGAAGGCTATTTGACCTCACCTAAAGGCTATAAAATAAGCAGATCGAATTCATTTGGAGGACATCATCTCAAGCAAGTTCAATATCTCTTTGGAAACCGGAAAAAGTGCGAAGTGAAGGAAGAGAGCTAAAGAAGTGCGACTTTGGTCAAGGTGAAAGAAGAAAGGAAAACCGAAATTTTGGTGTATCTCTCTCTCTCTCTCTCTCTCTCTCTCTCTCTCTTGTGCCCTAGATTGGAAGATCGAAGTTCTTGTTGTGATGTCGTTGCCCGTTGCTGCATGATGCTGCTGCCAAGACAAGTATAGGTCAAAGTTGCTATTGTTGGGTGTTGCTGCCTCAAGAAGTTGTATTGGGTCAAAATCGAAATTTCTAAGTCAAGATCGAAGTCTCTAAAGTAAGAACAAAGTTACTGGGTCAAAGAAAGTGTTGCATAGTGTTGATGTTGTCAGGTCAAGATAGGATCATCTGCAAAAGAAGAAGGTTGACTTGGTGTGGAGGAAGTTTGTGTCAAGGTACAGAGTCTTGGATTATCTCAAGGAAACTATTAAAGGAAGAATTAATCACCGGGTTTTCCCCTAGAGTGGGGTTTTTCCTTCGTTGTCTGCCTATATCTAGTGTCCTTGATCTATGTTTGCAATGGTAATTGCTTGATGAACAAAGAGAAAAGAAGATAATAAGAATACTGAAACATCACAAGTAAAATATCAAGTACAAGAAAAAAAATTTGCCTTTCCGATTTTCTAACACTATAAAGCCCTAGCCTTTTGGTGCTTAGGCTATGGTAACAATAATGATGAAACCCTAGTCCTCTTAAGGTTTGTTGATAAAGTCTAGAACCTATGATGAAATCCCTTGATGTTTAAGGTTTGTTGATGTTATGAAACCCTAACCTTTTTAGGGTTTGATGAAGTAGGGTTTATGACAAAACCCTTGTTATATTCAATATAAGATCGTAGAAATGGAACTCTAGGTGTATATGCTTTCTTATGATCGAAACCCTAGCCTGGCCAAAAATTGTTGTGTATCTAATTTTTGGAGTTTGATGTTTGTATCTAAGATTTTCGATAAAACCTTAGTAAAAGGTTGATTTAAGGAAATAATAATGAAACCTTGGATATGAAATGCTAGTATGCTAACTTGTTTGTTGATATCCATGATTTAGTTAATAAATTCTAGGGTTTGTAACCAAAACTTTAGTAGAGTTTGATATGAAATTCTAGAGCATAATGATAAAACCCTAGATGTAAAATGCCATGATTGAATTGCTAACTTGATTTAGTTATATCTAAGATGATGAAATCTAGTGTTTGTGATAAAACCCTAGCAAAGTTATTGAAGTCCATAATATCAAAGATGTAACCCTTGTTGACTATGAACCTAACTAGGTTTAAGTATTTAATGTCTAAAGCTGATTATTTTGATGCTTCCATTGCAATGACAGGATAACCCTTTTTTTCATATAATTGACTTCATGCTTTTGTATATTTGCACTTGGTTGTACTTGATGTTGAAGAATTGCAGGTACATAATCTTCAAATGTTGAAGATATTCATAATTAAAGATGACTTGATAATAATGATGAATGAAGCAAGTTGTAAGAATGATGATGAGAATAAATAACCTTGTTGCCATGAGAAAGAATAATGTTCCTGAAGAAATGAAGCTTTGAAAGGTTGAAGTTTCTCCGATGTTATGATAAAGAACCTGTAAGAATGAAGTTGTTGATCTCCGTAGTTGAGAGGGAGGGCATAATGTGACAACTACAATAAAGGCCTTGAAGAAAGAATAAAGATCATGGTTGAAGCATTACAGAAAGATATTTGTGAGTGGAAAAGTTCTAAACAAGACTTGGATGTTCTAGGAGAAGTACTAAAGCCGAGTTTGGTGTTGCTGAAGAAGTTAAAACAAAAAGCTTTCGACGAAGATGTGATTAGATAATATGATAATCTAAGCAGCACCAAATTGATTAAGAACCCCAAAGGTTTCTGCACTATTGAAAGTTTATTACTAATTGGGGTATGATTGTGCAAGATCTCTTCATCTAAAGGTTGAACGATTTTGAAGCATGCTTGGATTGATGGACATTACAAATTTAGTTAATAAGGAGAGATGAAGCATCTCGGGGCGACAAGATGCTTGAGAGGACATTTGGTCAGCCTATGATGATGTCTAGATCCTGAAGTGGGGAGGATGGCATTGGTCTTGGAGCTTCGACCTTGGATACACACCTAGATCCTTGGGTTGGTGTTAGAGCTAAAGCCTGATGGTACCTATAGAGGCTAAAGCTTGCAACACACCTTCGTCCCACCCGGTTAGATACCTTGGTCAAGAATCTAATCTGTAGCATTGTGTGTGTTGTGACTCTTCATAAAGCATAACATTTTGAGATTTTCCATGTACCTCTATATATTTGTAATTATGAATGCCTCCTTAATTAAGAGGGAGTGTTGAAGAATGTACTAGTGTCGGTCTTCATAATTGAATTTGAGTCATGATGAAATGAATTTGTCAAAAGAAAGATAAAGGAATTTTATTATAAAAGAAAATAATTTATTAGCATGAGTTTCATGCTTTATTATTTTATTTTTAGGCCAAAGCCTCCATTGTAGGCTTCTAGGGTTTACGTCTTGAGTCCTACTCCTTGTCATCATGTAATAGACCCTTCTTAGGCTTCATCTATCAAGAAAGAAAATTATTTTGATATAAAATGAGTCAATTAGGCCTCCTCCACCTAAGAAGTTGCAGGAGAAGAAAAAGAAGAGTGAAATACCTAAGAAGAAGAAGAAGACCCCAACGAAAAAGGAGACCTTTGTCAAGAAAGAAGCCAAAAACTCTCTCTCTACTGCCATGCGTGCGAATTTTCAGGGTTGCAAGAAGGCCAAAAATTTCAGATCTGCAAGAAGGTCGAAAATCTGGGAGCTGGAGGGCCGAAATTCGACATAGTAGTTGGGTTGAAGTTGTTCGACTACTAAAGTTTGAACAATCATTCTGGAAGGCTGAATTGGTGGAGTGAGGAAAGTCTTTTGGTCTGGTCTAAGGTCTTGGTTTGTCTCAATTTGATTTGAATCTATTAGTGGAAGAGTTTGACAAGGTTTTCCCCTGTATAGGGGTTTTAGCCTTGGCTGAGTGCCTACATCTGGTGTCACTAATCTTCATGTTTTGATTTGATAACTGTTTGATGAGAAGAAGATAAAGAACATAAAGAAAGCTAATAAGGATATAAGAATATCACAAGTAATTGTCAACATAAGAAAATATTTCTACCTTTCTGATTTTCTAACAGAGGTTTCTTTAGAAAATTTCCACAAACAATTTCTCCATCAATTTAAATCAATACCAAGTAAAATTTTGCAGAGTTGGTAACCACAAGAAATACCACACCAAAAATTCCAGCCAATTTTATTAAATAAATTGAGCAAAAATTTACATGAATTTAGATTTGAAAACCTGGAAAAAATTCTCCATGCTCAATCCTGGTTGCAGATGTAATGACACAATTCGGCTAAATCCAAAATTCAGCCTCTGGAAATACTGAAATGATTCGGCCTTCTTGAACATATTCCGCTACCCCAATTAACTCGACCTTCGTAATGTAATTTCCCTTGTCATAATGATCTCAATCTGCTGCAAATACATCAATCTCCTGAACCCTGGATTCTAACGATTCTCAATCCTCCTTCCTTGTTAAGCACCAATGAGGAATCTGGTTGATCCCTCCAAATGACTAGCTAGGGTGTATCTTGCAACACCGAAACTAGTTTTGATCCCTAAGGAGGATAGTTTCACCCCCGAAGAAGATCCATGCTCAAGGTTACAAACCCTCACACAAAGCTCAACAAGCCCATAAAATCAATTAGGACCAATTTCTCCTGCAACTTCTTAGGGAACCCAAACCTCCCTTGAAGGTGTCAGACGTTCTATATGTGCCAGGGATGAGGAAGAACCTCATATCCGTCTCAGCATTGGAGGGCAGAGGATATGAGATATTGTTCAGGAGAGGACAAGTGTTGATATATCCCAAGGGCGCTCCAGCTGAGTCAGCTAGAGTGATTGGTGTATGCCATGCAAAGGTGTACAAGTTTGCATTTCAGCCCCTTTTGGCATTGAGCAGTAGTACCGGCAGCAGAGCTAGCAGTTCAGAGTTGTGCAAGATTTGACACCGCGGGATGGGGCACATGTTTCATGAAGCCTTGAGGACACTGCAGGAGATCACTACAAGTGTGCCATATTTCAGTACTGATCACTTTGATACATGCAGAGGATGTGCTATGGGAAAGTTCCCCAAATCCCCTTTTCCCAACAATGACAGCAGATCGACTGGGATACTTGATTTGATTCATTCCGATGTGAGTGGTCGGATGTCTCATGTTTCCTTGAGTGGATATGAGTATTATGTTTTATTCATTGATGATCACTCTAGGAGGACCTAGATTTATTTCTTGAAGACCGAGAGTGAGGTCTTCAAGCGGTTTCAGGAGTTCAGAGCTCTTGTGGAGACTCAGACAGGTCGGAAGATCAAGTCCCTGAGGTCGGACAATGGAGGAGAGTACACCCTTGGTGAGTTTGTTGAGTATTGTGCGGAGGCAGGCATTAGGAGGGAGTTCACAGTTCCTTACAACTCCCAGCAGAACAGGGTTGCGAAGAGGAAGAACAGATCCATCGTTGGGGTTTTCAAAGCCATGTTACATGATCAGGGGTTACCATTGTTTTTCTGGGCAGAGGCCTGCAACACTGTTGTATATTTGCAGAACAGGAGTCTACATCGTGCCTTGGGGCATGTGACTCCGGAGGAGGCTTTTTCTAGGAAAAAGCCTGATGTTGGTCACTTTCGTATCTTTGGGTGTATTGCATACTCCTACGTACCCAAGGAGAAGAGGACCAAGCTAGAGCCCACCGCAGAGAAGGGTATCTTTGTGGGCTACAGTGAGACCTCAAAAGCCTTTCGGATTTATATTCCTGCACAGAAGAGAGTTATTGTCAGGCAGGATGTGAAGTTCGAGGAGGACAGGGCTTTCAGGAGGTCACAGGAGTTAGAGTATCTGGATCGGCCAAACCCTCAGGAGCAGCTGAGTTAGGCACAAGGATCCAGTGGGCAGGGATCAAAGAGGATCCGGAGGTACATCGATCACGGTGTCAGGTCCGTCAGTGAGCAGTGGCTCATAGAGTTAGAGGGGTGGTGCTTCGGGCAGCATGCAGAGCAGCCCGCAAAGCAGTTCACTAGGGAGTCCACTGATGGACAGTTCAAACGGTAGTTTAGCATCTACAGGTTCAGGTTGAGGCAGGAGGACAATAGACAGACAGTCAGGAGTTCAGGCTCCTGATGATGAGGAGGAGGAGTTTCATTCTTCGATGGGAGAAGTGTGCTCAGGGAAGAGGAAGCCCAAGTGGCTTCAAGATACCTTGAGAGAGGCCACATCTGTTGCTGGGCCTAAGAGGCTGGTCAGAGAGAGCAGACCACCTAATAGGTTATGTAGCTATATGGCAATGGTTGCCAACATCGTTGACTCTGAGCCTTCTAGCTATGAGGAGGCAGCTAGCCAGCAGGTCTAGAGAGAGGCCATGCAAGAGGAGTATTCTTCTATCATGAAGAATGATGTTAGGGAGGTGGTGCCGAGGCCTAAGGGCAAATCCGTGGTTACTTCCAGATGGCTTTACAAGGTAAAGCATGCTGCAGATGGCAGCATTGAGAAATTCAAGGCAAGGTTTGTGGCTAGAGGATTCTCCCAGGTAGAGGGAGTTGATTATGAAGAGACCTTCGCTCCCGTGGCTCGATATACTTCGACTCGCTCCATCATATCGATAGCAACAGAGATGGGTTGGAAGATCCACTAGATGGATGTGAAGACCGCATTTCTCAATGGCTTCATACAGGAGGAGGTGTACATTGAGCAGCCACATCGCTTTGAGGTGCATGGGAAGGAGTCCCATGTGTGCAGACTGAAGAAGGCCCTTTATGGCCTAAAGCAAGCTCCTAGAGCTTGGTACTCCAGGATAGATACATACTTGCAGGAGATGGGTTTCACAAAGAGTGATGCAGATCCGAACCTTTACTTTATTGTGATAGGTGAGGAGCCTCTCATTTTGGTGTTGTATGTGGATGACTTAGTCATTATGGGTGCAGAGAGACTCATAGAGCACTGCAAGAGAGATCTTGCGTCGGAGTTTGAGATGAAGGACATTGGCTTGATGTATTACTTTTTGGGTTTGGAGGTGTGGCAGGAGGAGGGGCATTTCTTCCTGGGCAGGGGAAGTATATTGTGAACATCTTTGGCAGATTCCACATGGAGGATTGTAGACCCATGTCGACACCGATGATCGCCAACTGGAAGAAGCTTCACGCTTCAGATTCCAAGTTGGTGGATCCCACATTGTATAGACAATTGATTGGTTCCTTGATGTATTTCGTCAACACTAGACCAGATATTTGTTTTGCAGTCAACACGATGAGCCAGTTCATGTGTGAGCCCAGGAGGGTGCACTGGGTTGCTGCAAAACACATTTTGTGGTACTTGCAAGGGACAAAGGAGTATGGTCTGGATTATAGGCAAGGACATGGAGTGAGATTGGCAGGTTACACTGATTCTGATTGGGCAGGTTGTGCTTCTGGTAGGAAGAGCACTTCAGGGTGTTGTTTTGGGTTGGGTTCGGCAGTGGTGTCGTGGTTTAGCCGAAAGCAGCAGTCAGTAGCATTGAGTTCAGCGGAAGCAGAGTACATGGCAGCCAGTCTAGCTAGTTGTGAGGCCATCTGGCTTCGCAAGATGTTGTTTGGCTTATTTGGTCAGCCGTTGAGACCTTCAGTGATATGTTGTGATAATCAGAGTTGCATTACACTCATGGAGAATCCAGTATGTCATGACAGGTCAAAGCATATCGACATCATATATCACTTCATCAGAGACTATGTTCAGAAGGGAGCTGTGAAGCTTGAGTATATTCCCACTGATGAGCAGGTTGCAGAAATTCTTACCAAAGCCTTACCATGGGGCAAGCATGTCTACTTCAGAGACAAGATGGGTGTGGTGAGGAACACCTTCCTCGGTAAGAGGGAGTGTTGAAATTTGGTTACCGGAGGACAGGTGATTCTCTAAGGCTTTGATCTTTGGCCTAGGGAAAAGTGTCCAAAAGAATTTATTTTTTCTCCTAAAGTGACTTTATAAAATTATAAAGTCAACTCTAATTTAAAAGTGAATTTAAGTGATAAAGTTACTAAGTCTAATTTTAAAGTGACTTTAATAAAGTCAATGTGAGAATAGAAAGTGAAAAGTGACTTTGGAAATAAATGACCAAGTGGGGTGAATTAAAAAATAGAAAGTGAGATTTAAATGAGCATTTAATCTCAGCCCTAGATCTAAAGCTATCTCAGCCATTGGATTTAGGGATTCCCCAAAAGTCACTTAATGTTAGGTTAAAGGAGGAAAAGGAGGGAAAAGGTCATTCATTCTTTCATGAGCAGATTGAAAGAGGAGGAGAGAAAGTTGAAGAGAAAATTTCTTAGCAGAGGGAGAGTAGTAAAAGACACATAGCAAATCCGTACAGCAGGAGGGCACACTTCCCAAGGCAGAAAATCCGTACAGCAGCATTTATTGGCATGGTTACCAAGGCAAAAATTTCGTGCAGCAATTTGCATGCATTTTGAGGAAAGGACAACACTATTTTCGGGGAGCAGAATCAGCAGTTAAGGTCACGGTTTTCGAGGCAGATTTTCTGGGCACGAAAATCGAGGAAGGGACTAATGTCTTGTCCGTACAGTTCCGTACAGGTAGTTTTTTGGCATGTTTTTCGAGATAGCAAGTACAACATTTATTGCTGTAATTTTTCCTGTAATTTTTTGTTTGTTGTTTGGCACGATTTTCAAGGTGGAAGGTGGCATGAAAATCAAGATAAGTGATTTTTAGTGTTTGTTGTAATTTTTACTGTGTATTGTTGTTCACTGTAAAAGCATTTATCAGAAATAAGAAGAAGCTTTCAAACTGGTTTTCCCCAAGAGTTGTAGGGGGTTTTTCTAGGGTCAAGTTGACCAAAAATCAGCATGTCTATTTTCTATGTGTGGCTGATTTAATTTTCTGAGTTTTTATTTCTGCATTTCAGCACCGTGAAATTTCCAAAATTTGTGTTTTCAGAAAATATTTATTTTTCCAGCTTGTTGAATGTATGGCTATGGGAATGGGCATTTAACTTTATGGGAGAAATAAGGAGAAACTGAAAATCGAGGTTGGGTTATCAAATTTCTACATCAGGTAGCTATCTATCCTCTCGTACCAAGCCTTGGGTGCTTGCTTCAACCCATAGAGGGCTTTCTTCAACCTGCAAACATGGGTGTCTCGATCCTAGACTCCGAACCCCAGAGGTTGCTCCACATACACCCCTTCCTTTGTCGCATCATGCAGAAATGCGATCTTCACATCCATTTGATGAAGATTCCATCCTTGTGAGCAGCAAGGGCTATGATAGATCGGATGGTGGTATATCGAGCCACAGGTGCAAATATATCATCATAGTCTACGCCTTCCTTTTGAGAGAAGCCACAGGCAACGAATCTTGCCTTGAATTTTTCAACACTACCATCAGATCCATGCTTGATCTTACAGACCCATTTCGAGGTGACCACTGTTTTGTCCTTCGGTCTCAGAACCACATCCCAGACATCATTCTTCATAATGGACTCATATTCTTCGTGCATAGCATCCTTCCAGACTTGATGCTTTACGGCTTCCTCAAAAGATCCAGGCTCAGATTATACGATTGTACTCATGGCTGCTAGATACCCTTGGTATCTATTCGGCGTCTTACTTTCACGAAATGTCACCCTTGGAGCCATATGATTCTCGGCATCCTCGAGAGTGTCCCTGAGCCATGATGGTCTTCTCTTCATTGAAGGAGATGGATCAATAGGGTCCATCAATCCTTCAACATCGGGCATCATCTCATCCTTTGGTTCTTCTTGATTTCCAGCCCTTACTTCATGATCTTCCTCAGAGTTCGGAAGATTGATTACTTTCCTGAGGTAAGCATCCTCATCAAAGGTAACATCATGGCATATCTCCACTTCCCTTTGACCAAGCACATAGACTCTATAGGCCTTCAAAGTTTCGTTGTAGCCCACAAACATTTCCTTCTTCCCAGAAGCATCCAGCTTGCTCCTCTTCTCTTTCGGCACATGAAAATAAACGGGACAACCAAAAACTCTAAAATGTGAGACGTCAGGTTTCTTACCAAAGAAAACCTCTTCGGGAATTTTGGAGTCCAAAGCGGAATGCGGGCATCGATTTTGTATGTACATAATAGTGTTCACAGCTTCTCCCCATAGAAACTTCGAAAGACCTTGGTCACATAGCATGGCACAGGCAGCTTCCACAATGGCTCTGTTTGATTTTCCACCAAGGCTTTAAAAGTACGGAACCACATGAAAGCCTCATCCTTCTTCTTCAAGAAGTATATCCAGGTTTTGCGAGAGAAGTCATCTATGAACGTCATATAATAAGAACATCCTCCCAAGTATGTCACGGGCAGCGTACCAGACAAATCAAAATGTATCAATTGCAAGACTTCGGATGTCTATGTGACACTTGAGGGGAAAGGTCCCCTTGTATGTGTAGTGCCCTACTCTAGTAGACTGACAATGATATAAATTTTAACATTATTTAGCCCTAAGACCCGCACTTTATTCTTTGAGGACCTCAGGTTGAGGATCCGGATTCCGGACACATGACTCTATTATTAGTGGATGTGATGGTTATGTATGTCTTTATTGATACTATGATGATGATAGCATTTATGGATATGCATGTTCTTTATTGATATGATTGTAGCATTAATGGATATGCAAGTTCTCTATTAATATCATGATGATGATAGATTTTATGAATAGATATGTTTTCTATTGATGTTACGATGATAATGCCTTTGATGGATATGGTAATTTACCATTGATGTTATGATTATGATAAACATGATGGATGTGTCCCATATGTAGCTACTTACATTAGTTCTGATTCAAAATAAACAATGATGTGAATGACTAGGTCATGATGATGTTTCTATTATGATAATGACTAACACTGAGAACTTTGTTACTGATGATTATTGAGTATGACAGGAAACCACCAGAGGCACTCGCATATGATGAGTGGATAACATCTGGTTTGATAGAAATTAATATTTTGTCTTTGAAATTCTAAGTTCAGTTTGAAACTTGTTATATATATTACATATACTCTGATGATATGTCAGTGGTTGCAGGAACATGTTAGTTGCTTGGCCGAATGACTCACACATGGGTGAGGGGGTTGTACAATTGGATGGAACAACATGGGAGGGGCGGAACAGTGTTCCTGATCTCACCCGCTAGCACTCCCGCCGTGACTTAGGCTGGAAATGTCGAAATACCTTCGCCTCGAAGATCACGATGTCGTGGGGGCAAGTCTCAAATTTGGTTCGTTCACGAGGATTTATGGGGGGCGCGCATCAAGGCGGATTCCTTGATCCCCAGCACCATTAGTCTCACTATAACAGGAAACATACGAGATGATAGGGGTCTCTGGCGTTGCACATATAATTTCCCCTTGTAACCACTGGATACTTGAAGGGCAAGTGGTGTGACACCCTTGGAATTTCAAGAGAAATTCTTGAAGGGCACGACCGACTTGGCACCCTTGGCATCAAAAAAAATTTCTTAGGCATGGCATCCTTGGAACTTCGAATGGAAGTTCTTAAAGGGCATGACCAAGCTTGACACCCTCGACATCATTAAAGAAACTAATAAATATAATCAATATAGGAAAATCCAACTAATTCATATCAAGTGACATATGATGTAAGAACCAAAGGAATTAAATCAAGAATAAAACTTAAGGTAAGAGAGAAATAGGAAGAGATAAAATATTTTACCATGATAACTCTACCCTTTCCATGTTAAAACAAAATATTAAGTACATAAGACTTAATTAGGCAAAAGGGGGAAAGAGGGACATAGAGTTAAGTATAAAGAATTATTAAAAACTTCATTAAGAGAAGAGGGTGGTGAATTAAGATAAGATTACTAAATTAAAATTTGAGAAATTTAGAGAACTTCCATGTGGCAAAAGCCAACATAAGAATATTTATCAAAAAGGCAAATTGAGGTAGTTAGGGGACCAAATCTGAGAATTATCAATTAACTTCAGTAATAAACACAAATTAAGGAGTAAAAAGGGGGAATCAAGAGATAACTAGGAGAAAAAATAGGAAGCCTTGTTGGGTTGAGGAAAATACTATTTTTACATGAATAATTAAGTAAATTATTTTTGGAGAGTCTTGATGCGAAGGTGACACATGGGTGGGTGAATAATCAAATTTTGGGTAATAAAAAAATAATTATTTATGCATGAAATTCCAAGTGTCATCTATGAAGCCTTCTATAAAAGAAAGGGAAATGGAAGGGAAAAGGACCTTTTGTTTACCCTATTGTTGGATGGAGGACATTATGTCATTTGGAGTGGTTACGAGCTATAGTTGAGTTTGGTGGGATAGAGTATTATAGAGAGAGGACTCTTGAGCCAAGTGGGGCTCACCTCTATCAGCTAGCACATTCCTTCGTTGTACAACCCCATTGCAGCTCGGGGGTCCGCGGGGAAGGAGAGTACCCAAAGAGTAGGCTAGGAGGTCAACCAGTGGGTCATTACATTCGGATTAAGCACGACAACATTCAGGCTTGGAGGTAGACGACAACAAAGGAGTTCAAGTAGCGGCAAGTCAAGTTTGGTTATCGCCCAAGGGTGAACGGTACATGTGTTAGTTATATTGTTTTTAATTATGATGATCTCATTGTGCCTATAATCAAGTTAAATATATGTATGTGTTATGAAGTTAAATTTATGGACTTGATATACGTGATTTAATTTTTACTGAGTTTCAAACTTGTATGATTATGGTTTCATTTCCTAGTTACTGTGTAAAAAATAAATAAATAAATATTTAAAGCCTAGCGCTCATCTAGTAAATTATAAGGTTAGTCGCTACAGTATGCTTTCCTTCGGCACAGCCCTAACATACACCTTCATAATCATTCTTGAATTCAGGCATCCTCGTCACCACCTTCCTTGCTTCGGGAAGGGCATTATAATGAAGGTGTCCAAACCTCTGGTGCCATAGTTCAATCTGTCGGATAGTATCACATGTCATCGCTCCCAGTGGACTTCCTCCAACCTGGTAGAGTGTATCAACTCTAAACCTAATAGTGATAGCTTCCTTGAAACTCTTCTTGCAGATGCGCACCTTCCCATCAACGAATGCCACATTGAAACTTGTCTTCCATGGTTGAGATAGACACAAGGTTCTTCTTCAAATTAGGTACATATAGTACATCTTGCAAGCGGAGGACTTGACCTTGAGATAAGTGGAGGGTCACAGTCCCTATCCCTTTCACGGTATATGTGGCATTATCTCCTAGGATAATTTTCAGATTAACATCCTTCTCAGCCATATCAGAAAGTACTTCCTTAAACCCAGTGATGTGCCTTGAGGCACCACTATCTATCAACCAGACATCCATAGTGTTGGGTGGAGATGCAGTAGAGAGGGTAGATACAAGAATGAATTCATTTCTTTTATCAGCAACAACATTAGATTCCTCATACCTGGAATTTCTCAACCTTTTGAAAGGTTGCCCATTTCCACTAGAGGGAGCCTTCCTCTTCCCTTTGAACTTGTTGTTCCTTTGATTGCCATTCCTCCGGTTGTTGTTGTTGTCATCATCATCAGGAGAATCCTTCTTAAAAGGGCATTCTCTAGCATAGTGGCCGGTCTTGTGACACGTGTAACATTTTCTTTTCTTTCCTTGGGCCCCTACTCTTCCTTTGTTCCTCGGACCACCATTGTTCTTCTTCTTAGCACGAACAGAGGAGGCGGCATTTCCTTCATTTTCATATTCCTTCATCCTTGTTTCCTCTTGTACGCATCTCGATAATACTTCATCAAAATCAGGCATACGTTTTTATTAAGAATGGTAGTATTGAATACATGCCATTCGGAGGAGAGACCTCCAAGTGCGATGAGAACCATTTCTTGATCAGCTATCATCTCCCCAATGTATTTCTGATTTCGATCAACTTCAAAAAATATGATTGGACGGATTCATCCATGCCTTACTTCAAATTCTTTAGTTGGTTCTTGAAGAAAAGCACTTGATTTGCATTGTTGGCCTTGAACATGTTGACCAACTTATCATACATCTCATTGGATGTGCCCAGCTCAAAGATGTAGGCTACCAGACTCTTATGAATTGAATCCCGGATCATTAGCTTTGCTTTGATTTCCTCCTTATATTTTGACTTGGTGGCAGCAGGGGCAGAGGATGGAGGCTCTTGGATTTTACCCTACACATAGTCCATGACATCTTAGTCTTCCAACATAAGATCCAAAGTCATCTTCCAGGCATGGAAGTCTTCCTTCCCAGTCAATTTGTCATCAACTTTGAAGCTATTATAGTTTGAGTGTAATATTCCTTTTTTTGGTATCACCCATGATAGGGCTAGGAGGGACTTCCAGAGTTAGGAGCAGACAAGTCACATGTACAGATTGGTGCTATCAGTGGGCTCAGGAGCTTTTCAGAGGAGTTTTGAGGAGTTTTCATAGTATCTGGAGGCATTCGCTTGATATACTCCATCATCCGAGCAGTTTGGCTTTCGTTCCGATGCATTCCGATAACTTTCGGAAATTTAAGTTATTTATGGGCTTAACTCAGTTGATTATGCTCAAGGTGGCATTCCGAGAGAAATACATGATGGAACACCTTAGTGTAATAGCTTATTGGAACCGGAACGAGAATACCTACATGGTGGGAAAGTTAGACACAGATTTCAGTGACCGGAGGAGGCGTGGTAGCCGATTTACCCCTTTTTGCATTAAAAAGGAATATTTTAATAAAAGGGAAAAGTGCTCCATGAATAAAATAATGCTCTAGAAGGCTCCAAGGGATCTATAAAAGAAAGGGAGGAGGCCATTGGGAGATATCTTTGGAGTAGATCATTTGCTTGTGTATGAGAGGTTTGAGGACGTGGTTCTCTACTTCAGCCGTAGCCCCAGGACGGAAACCCTCGAGTGATTTGTGAGTGTTGGACGAAAACCCAACTCTGTTGAGGAGACTTCACTTAGAAGTTTCACAGAGCTTCAGAGATTGGTGTGAGGATCATTCAGATCTTCAACTTGGGCTTCATCATCTTCAATGGGTTTAGTGATAGTTGTTGCCAGAGGGAGAGTGCAGCAGTTCAGTTTTGGAGGCCATCGTCGTGTAGCAGTGCAGCAAATTGTATTGTTGGCCAATTTTCCATCTCAGCATTTTCTGGGTCAGATCTATATGTAAACCCCTCTTATTAGTTATAATATAATAGCTGAGATTCTTCCTGTTCTATATGGGTATTGGATTGCAGTATTTTATGTGTTTAATTTTACATGGCAATCTTCTGTTGAATAAATGTTGATTTTGCGGCATAATTTGGGGTTTAAGTAAATTTATGCAAATTTAGTAAAATATCCCAATTGGGGATATTACAGTGGTATCAGAGTACAAATCGTGGCTCAGCCGTGGGGGAACTCTTCCTATGAGTGAAGAGAGTTCACTTGCCAAAATAGTCAAACCTGATTTTTTTTTTTCTTGCGGGAGCAGGAAGGAGGGTTTTCCTAAATATAAACCCTGATCGAAAGGATAAATTTATGAGCACAAATTTGCCTCTGAATATTAATTTCTCAACAAAAGCTCTCTTCTCTGGAAAATCAATTGAAGAAGGATCAAACAAGCAAAGGATTAAACAAGGTGGAAAGTGGCAAAATTATGGGACCAATTTTCTGTAGGAGTCGAGTTATGTCCTGCCGAAGCCGAATTCATGAGGGTCAGTGTAAATGAGTCGAGCCGCCAATAGCCACGCGGAGATCGGTCATCCGACTATTGGTCGAGTCAATCAATGGTGGGGCTGTCAAGGTTCGTTAATCTGGTCTGTGTTTATAAACAAAAATGTACCAAGCCTGTCGCGGCATACGCAAAGGTAGTCATAAACACTAAAAGAGCCACGCCCTAGAACTACCATATTCGTGAAGGACCACTGATACGCAGGTGTTTGATTCCCTGTTGTACGGGTCCACCAGTGTGATTGGAACCTGCAATTGCGTGTGGTTAAGGGGATCCATGCACAAAATACGATCTGAGGAATGATCACCGGTCATTCGTGGGAGATCGTGTGAACTGTATGCATGGTGTCGGCATTTTTTCGAAGTCTCGAGGCACATAAGGAAGGTCAACCAAATAATTAATTGTGTCATTGATAGGGGTCGAGCTAGCCATTGGTTGAAGGTCGAAAGCCATCAATTGATAGACGAACTAAACACTGAGAGACCAAAACTGATAGATTGATTGTCAGGACGCAGGAAACAGCATTGTGAGACCAAGAAAAAATTGGATGTCAATGTCAGAACGCAATCGATTGTATCTGCATGCAATCTCTTAAACGCCCAGGTGAAGGTTTTCGTCGTGGAAAGCAAGGAGGATGAGCCGGCTCAAGTCGACAAGTTTATAAGCAAACGCTGTGTGAAGTACGCATTTTGTTTTACCTGGGGAGCGATGGTCCGAGCGTAACTATTTGATGTTGTTTGTTATATCCACTTGCATGTAATTCGACTGGTAGAATCGACAATGTGAGGATTCTCTTGCGTTGAAGATCAGTCAAATAGTGTGCATGATAAGAACAGTAATTAGAGAGGTTGTGCTACGAGGAAATCAATTAAAACCTCAACAAGCCAGATCAGAGGACAAATTTCTGAAAGAATCTTCTGCACTTGATATCGTGCCACTTGTTGCTGAGCGTGGGTACTGTGGCGGGGGTGTTTTACTCGTGTTATAATACACCATTCTCTATGCGTACAAAGCAGTTACGATGTATTTGGTGGCCCAGATGAATTTATAACAGTGAGTTGAACGCTCCAAGTGGTTGTACGTTTACATGGGTCAAGTTCCCCATAACCGAGTCCATCTTCTAGAAAGATATCATAAACAGGCAGGCCGTGAGCCATTTCTTTGTTGAGCGTGTTGGGCTTACTTAGCTTCAACTGTACGTGAACCTGTGGTTCTATGAGGCTGTAGCAGAATATGCATTTCAGAGGAATGAAGGGTTGCTCCTTGAGGAATACTTCGTTCAAATGTTTGGCTGCTGCAACATTGTTGAAGATATTTCATCATATATAAACCAGGTTCCATTTTATATTTTTCTTAGTATACATTTCTTAATATATTTGAGAGAGGTGATCTCTGAGATTAAGTTTTGTCCATTGCTGTAAAAAAATAAAAAATAAAAAATAAAAAATATATATATATATATATTGAGCTTAAAAATATAGATATCAGTTGCTGGTTAGGGCTGAATACTTCCTGTAAAAATCACTGTGTGTTCGCGAATAGCGTCAATAAAATATTTCAGCAACAGCAGTATGGATTTGGACGATTTGACAAACAAACTACACCTACGT
Organism: Pinus albicaulis; assembly: GCA_034641835.2. Lineage (NCBI taxonomy): Eukaryota > Viridiplantae > Streptophyta > Pinopsida > Pinales > Pinaceae > Pinus > Pinus albicaulis. Next base: position 919,519,984 of record CM076584.1, on the reverse strand, counting down.
CACTATAAAAACTCAGAAAAACCGTGACCACATCATTGGTTGAAACATGGAGGAATTCCTAAACAGGTTGATGAAAATAAAAATAGAAGTTGGTTCCTTAAACCACCATGCATCAGAAGACCAGAAAACCAAGCAAAACAGCAGACCTTTTTCAAGAGGAATTTATGCCATCCTTCAAAAGGGACAGCCAAAAGATTTGCAGGAAGAATTGGGGGTTGGTCACAAAATCCTTGCACTTGGGACAGATTTGAAACACATGAAGATGACATGGAGAGTTTTGTCCAAACTTGATGAACTTAATGAACTTCTGTCCAAAATAAGCCAAGAAGAAGGGAAGAAACTGATTTGGGCTCTAAAACTAGCTATGCTTGCTCTTATACAGCCCAAATTCTTGGAGGAACCTTATGAAGGGGTCACACTTCCAGTTGCAGCTTGTCTCTGTAACATCATGAAGTTGACCACACCTATAGCTCCATACAATGATGATGTTATGAGGAGGATTATGAGATTGATTGTAGAGACTTTTCAGGATTTGGACAACAGTACAGGCTCTACCTTCGGGAAGAAGCTTGAGATTTTATGGGGTATGGCCACATTCAAGACTTATGTCATCATGTTTGACCTTGAGTGTGATGACTTGATTTTGCAGATGTTCCAATGCTTCTTCAGCATTAGGAGACATCATCCTGACACCGTCATAGCACACATGCAGTCCATCTTGTCATCATGTATGAGAGACCATGAGACCATTGGCCGAGAGTTGCAGACCCGGTTGTTGAGCATTTGGAGGAGGAAGCAGTTCGTCTCGCCTGCTGCTTATGAGCTAGCCCAAGGGCTGGTTGAGCAGAATATTGGGCTATTCAATAGACAGTTGACCAGGGAGGAGCTGCTCCAGTTTGGTGGATCTGGCAGCAGAAATGAGCTGAGGAGGAAGGGACTTTGCTTCACCTGCAAAGAACCTTGGGGGCCTAATCACTCAAGTTTGAGAGATGTAGATGATGTGGCAGAGGCAGGACAGGAGGGCATTCCTTCCATGTGCCAGAGTGAGGACTCTTCTTCAGATGAGTCCATAGGATCAGTTGAGGACGCTTCTGGGGAGCAAGAGCAGTCATGCAGAGATGATGGCAATAGACCAGAGCTGTGTTCCAGTGTGCAGGGTAAGCAGTCACGTGACTCTGCGGGAGATACTCAAGGTGAAGAGTCACTTGTGACTATTCAGCCAGAGCAGCATGTGATGGAGCCTGAGTCAGCAGAGGAGGACACTATTCACATCAGGCATGATATTCCTTTGGGGGAGAGCCAGATGGGCGCCCACATTGAGCCGGTGAGGGATATGCGGCTAACATTAGGGTCAGCCATTGAGGTGGAGCAGTCAGATGCACTGACATCGAGTACGGTGACAACAGTTGTGGATCCATATCCTCTGGAGGCATTGGAGGTTGATGGGATTGTTCTGCAGGGGGCTAGTAGACAGCAGGAGCACGACATTCCTGATCAGGAATGGGAGGATCTGTTGGAGATGGTGGGGCATCCATCTGTGGGTCGACACAGGGATGAGGCACAGTTAGATGTACACACAGTCAGCAGAGCTGCAGTATTTTCAGTGAGTAGCACTCTCCAGGAGTACATCGATGGGGCTTGCAGCATATCTTGCCCACTTTGGCCCATTATAGAGAGGGGCTTCCTTCTACAGGCAGCTTTCATTGGCAGACAGGGCAGAGCAGTGGGAATTGATTACGGGCTGGCGGCAACACTCTTGGACATGTTCCATATCCAATTGTTGCTACCTTGGATTCTTCTTCCAGGATGGACTGGCAGGAGATCATGAGTTGGTACCCTCTTGATGGTACGGTATTCTTCGTAGGAAGCATAGCGGAGCAGGGGCCCTTAGACATAGTAGATGTTACAGATTCCAGTTGGCAGGAGGGCACAGGTCGTTGTTTCTTCAGCACTCCATCCCGATTTCAGGAGAGCAGGATCAGCATGGGATTGAGTCAGGACTTGGATTGGAGAGAGGTGATGAATTGGTACACAGTTGATGGGACAGCTTACACAGTCACAGATACAGCGCAGCAGGATTCATGGTCTTCACCTCTTAGAGCATCAGTCATAGCCAGAGGCAGTGCGCACTCTGAGCCGTGGGACTTGGGCGATGATTGGCCATGGTGGCGATGGGATCCGGGAGGATTGTTTGTTGGTTGGTACAGTGAGACATCAGTTTGGGATCCCGGCATTGAGGGGTCTATTCCGAGTGGTTTGACACAGGTGCACAGCAGCACCCAGAGGTTTGTATGGGATCCCGGCATTGGGTCTCAGTTGCGGCGGGCCAACAGAGTGGCCCACATATTTCGATTGCTTGAGGGCAAGCAATCTTGGGGCGGAAGGTCTGTAATATTCCTTTTTTTGGTATCACCCATGACAGGGCTAGGAGGGACTTCCAGAGTTAGGAGCAGACAAGTCACATGTACAGATTGGTGCTATCAGTGGGCTCAAGAGCTTTTCGGAGGAGTTTTGAGGATTTTTCATGGTGTCCGGAGGCATTCGCTTGATATACTCCATCATCCGAGCAGTTTGGCTTTCGTTCCAATGCATTCCAATAAATTTCGGAAATTTGAGTTATTTGTGGGCTCAACTCAGCTGATTATGCTCAAGGTGGCATTCCGGGAGGAATACATGATGGAACACCTTAGTGTAATAGCTCATTGGAACCAGGACGAGAATACCTACATGGTGGGACAGTTAGACACAGATTTCAATGACCGGAGGAGGCGTGGTAGCCGATTTACCCTTTTCTGCATTAAAAAGGAATATTTTAATAAAAGGGAAAAGTGCTCCATGAATAAAATAATAATAAAATAATGCTCTAGAAGGCTCCAAGGAATCTATAAAAGAAAGGGAGGAGGCCATTGGGAGATATCTTTGGAGTAGATCATTTGCTTGTGTATGAGAGATTTGAGGACGTGGTTCTCTACTTCAGCCGTAGCCCCAGGACAGAAACCCTTAGGTGATTTGTGAGTGTTGGACGAAAACCCAACTCTCTTGAGGAGACTTCACTTAGAAGTTTCACAGACCTTAAGAGATTGGTGTGAGGATCATTCAGATCTTCAACTTGGGCTTCATCATCTTCAGTGGGTTCAGTGATAGTTGTTGCCGGAGGGAGAGTGCAGCAGTTCAGTTTTGGAGGCCATCGCCGTGTAGCAGTGCAGCAGATTGTATTGTTGGCCAGTTTTCCATCTCAGCATTTTCTGGGTCAGATCTATATGTAAACCCCTCTTATTAGTTATAATAAAAGTTGAGATTCTTCCTGTTCTATATGGTATTGGATTGCAATATTTTATGTGTTTAATTTTACATGGCAATCTTCTGTTGAATAAATGTTGATTTTACGGCATAATTTGGGGTTTAAGTAAATTTATGCAAATTTAGTAAAATGTCCCATTTGGGGATATTACATTGAGGTACCCATGCTCTTCTTCGGTGATTGCTACAAACTTGGGCTTTGTCTTCACCTCAGCTCTAATACCATGTAAATTTTAGTAGATGTTCTATGCTTGATGCAACTTTACTTTTATTCCCAATATCAAATAGCAATCACATAAACAAGAAAGTAAAATGTTGATAGAACATACCAATAGATCGACAGAAGACAAGCCAAAAATACACTTAACTTGATCGGCAAAATATATGTGTTGTGGTGCATTATGGCAATCAACAGGATGCTTCAACCAGCAAAGTCTCAATACGGTCAGCCAACCAGAATGTCACACAACCCTCTCGGACAGCCCTATATCAGTCAATCCAAAGTCAATAAAAGTCAATGTTGTCCCAGTCAATGGGCAACGCAAAAACAACAGCAGCAAAAGTCAACACAACCTAGTCAAAGTCAACATCCAGCCTCGATTTTTGTGCCAATAAATGCGGACTACAGAAATCGGATTTTTGAGAGAGTTTAGGGTCAGTTTGACCATGCATTGACCAAAGTCAATGTTGGTCAAATCTGCGCTAAAACCCTAGGTCAAAAAAAGAAATTTCCTTCGCTGAAATTTCCCACGTGAGAGAAGAAGAGCTTCCAAGGTGATCGAACCAATTAGATGATGAGAGAGAAAACATGTGATGAGTGAATATATATAGATATCCATCAGTGAGGGTGTGTGACACATCTGCTGGGGCTTCAAGCCTACATTTCAATTATGGCCGACCTTGTACATAAGTGGAATTAATTCAAAATAAATGTTCTACTCATCGGATCAAGATGATCTTTAGATCGATCTTGCACCTCTCCGAAAGAGGAATCCAATAAAAATATTGGCATCTTCATCTGAGCATCACAACATGGAGTTTGGACCTAGTTTTCCAAAATTAACATTGAGCTTGTCATCAAATTTGAAGTATGATGAGGAAGCCATTGACCCTGGTCCTTGTCTATTCAACTTTCGGTGATTGCTCTTCTCACTCTTGCTTGGGCTTTGTCTTCACCTCAACTCTGATACCATGTTAATTTTAGTTAACGATGGTATGTTCTATGCTTAGATAAATTTACTTCAATCTTTCTTATTAGTCCAATTCAATTTCCAGTCTTGCAATCACATTAACATTGACAGTAAATGTTGATAGAATATAAATAAATAACCAAAAGACAAGCCAAGACAAGAGGACACAATAATTTGGCAGATGCCAGGGAAAAACCCCAATGCGGGGAAAAGCCTTTGATCAAATCTTCTTATTATTCTTCAAATTCATCAAATAGAGAGTACAATTTTCAGCAATCAACAGGATGCCCTAGCCAGCAAAGTCAATGTTGGTCAAACCAGCAAAATGTCTCCCAATGGAGCTCGATCAAAGCCAGTCAAACTCAACCTCATGAAACAGTGAAAATCAGCCCAAAACAATCCGCAACTTCTTGGTCAAACTTGGTCAACGCTTTGGTCAAATCTGTGGTCCACACAGTAGTCAAATCAGCCCATAATTTCTTGATATTTGTGCCACCAAATTTGGCCTCCCAAACTCAGAATCTGTCCCAAAAATCGAAGTCAAACAATGTGAATTGACCCAAGGTCAACGCTGGTCAACGCTGCAACAGAAACCCTTAAACAATCTGAAATCTCCAACTGTCCTTTCACATGTGCGGAGGAGAGAGAATGTCTCCTGAGGCTTGTACGAACCAATCAAAAGGAGAGAGAATGTGAGATGAGATGATGTCCAAAATGAAGTTTTAGCCTCTCCTATTTATATCCATCAATAAGGATGTGTGACACATCACTTGGGGCTTGTGAGCCTACATTACAATTCTGGCCGACCTTGACAAATTGCGCATGTGTGAAAAATAAATTCAAAATCCAACTTCCGCTCATCCACACAAAATGATCTTTAGATCAATCTTGCACCACTCCGAAAGAGGAATCCAACAAAAATATCATCTCCATCATATGAGCAATGCAAAGTGGAGTTTGGCCCTATTGAGAATTAGGTAGGGCTAGGTTTAATTCAAATTTTCTACTTGATAATTACTTGTGAGCTTACTTCTTTTACTTATGTCTTCTCTTCTTAGCTTATTATGTCTTTCATCAAGTCAATTACCAAAACACAAGAGACGCAGATTTAGGCTCTTCAAGCCAGGGCCAAAACCTATCCCTCTTTGAGAGGAAAACCCACAAGAAATTCTTTTTATAGACTTTCAGTTGACAAGTACCATGACCATGACACAGACCCTTGACCCTTGCATGCCTCCAAGACCTTGTCACTACTTCTTCGTTGACTCCTTAAGTTGATCCTTCTTTTATGCACCGTTTTGCATCTTTCTGCACCAGAACTAGAGAGCTTGGTCTCTAACTGTATTCTTCATTCTTTCTTGATTCTAGAACATCTTCACTTACCTTATAAACTTGTTGTACTTATGTTAACTTCTTGTTGCACCTGTGAACTGTGTTATGCATCTAATTAGTATCAAAACCGAGATATAACCCAAGACAATTATCTGAGACTTTATCCTTTTCTTCACTTTGAGATAGTGACCTGAAACAATGTCTTTCTTTCTTCGTTGTGGTGTATATCTTACTTCACAATCTATCCAATTAACTTCGCACTTCTCTGTATCCTTGAACTCGCATTAAGTTACAAATTTACCTTTGATTGCTTCGTTGTTCCACCTCCTAATTCCGCACTTTATCTATGTCCTGACCTTCGCATTATATCACATAATTGTTCCTTAATCCACCGCAGACTTGTCACTGTAATTAGGTCCAAAAATCTCAAAGTAATCCGAGCTAACTGTTTTTCTGTTCTGCGTAGCCTAGATGGGTATATATAGTTGTTCCAACCTGTAATTGAGTCAACCTATCCTTTAGTTATGAGGCCGACTTGATCAAGGGTATCTGAGATGACTTGTAAGGGATACCTTCCAGCATATTGTAGGTTTTATTGAAGAGTATGTACATCACATATTATGTTGGTCTGAGCAGTAGTATTATCATTATTCTTGAGCCATATCTTTGAGCTTATATGACAAGGTATTGAGGCATACCATCACTAACTTTACTTCATATAAATGACTCTATTTATGACAAGATGAAAAATCCCTAAAAGGCATCAAGAAGAAGTCTTTTGACCTATAATAAAATTCCTTGCTCATGAAACCAATGAAGCAAGCTTAACAAAAATACATTTTATTATCTTTGTCTTCTTCATTACATAAATACATAATTATATAGTCAACGCGAAGAGTGAACCTAGTTACACTTTCCAACACTCCCTCTTAACTAGGGAGGTATTCATAATGGTACATGGTTACTTTCAATCTAAAAAATCTCATAAGAAGAATCAGATTGGTAATCGCATATGTATAGCATCATATCAACCAGCATTGTCCTAGTGCAAGGCCTTGACTAACAGCGCCATCTCTCCACGAGGTCTTGAGCTTCAATGCTAGTGAGACCAATGATGAATAGACACCTACATCATTGTCTCTCTTGGATCATATCCCACCCGGGTTCACTCAGGATATGTCCACCAAGACTATTCTTATCTTGGATTCCCAGTCCTCAAAGAATATCGGTCCTTCCACAACTACTCTTATCTTGGATGCCCAAATACATCCTCAAAGAGTATCGAATGCCAGATGATTACCCAATCCTCCATTCTGTCTTCCAGGTGAAGACCAGAATGATGTGTCTATCCATTCTCTCCTCATGGACTTCACTAAGACTTACAGCCGTTAGTCCTGGTCTAGTGCATGACACATGAATTTAGAGAATCATATTAGTCACTTCCTTTTAATTCGGGAAGGACATAGTTCAAGTTTATTCCAAGTGAGAAACTCAGTACCAGGCTCCCTCTTAACCAAGGACCTGCAGCAGCAATGATGAAAACACCTAGCTGCTCATGAAGAACTCTGTTCTTCGATGTCATGAATTTCTTCGTAGTTGAGGAGTCTTCATCTTTGGGATCTCTTCATAGGGCACAGATCATCCATCACTTCATCCAAGAGTCATGTCATCTAGCAAAAAGTGATTCATCAGTCTTTCCCAATGTTGCACGAAGCAAGGACGAAGCAGGGACATTTTTTGGAAGCGGAAACGTGAAAGAGTCATTTCCCAAAAATCTAGAAAGCGAAGCGTCTCGAAATCGTCTACTATATATATATATATTTGCATTTATATTAAAAAAAAAACATCCAAAATACCAAACTAGTTGTAGAAGATATGAAAACTTGCATATTTGTATACAAATCAAGATAGATATGGCATCCATTGTACATCAATGGTTAAATATTCAAGCATCAACCATCTAGAATCTAGATTCTTCTCCTCTTGTCTCGCCTTTGCCTCTACCTCGATTGTCCAAGGATATTAGTCAACATTTCCCAATTTTAATCAAACTACCTAATCCAAGCCTTAAAATATGGTGGAAAAAGCTTAACGTGCCTGATCAATGATTTTGAATTGATTGAAAGGTAATTTTTTGCTAAGGCCATGACAAAGGAGTTCAACAATTAACACCACCAACACTAGGGTACATGAGCACATAGAGGGCTTGGTGCTCTTGATTATATGCCAATCACATACCATCATACATGATATAATCTAATGAAAAGCCACAATCTCATTGATCCTAAATTCCTTAAAAGTATTAAGTTTGTTGAGTTTTGAATATGATATGAAATTCTATTTTCTCCATATGAAGCCCGATGGGGCTGGAACCACTCTCAAACATCCTGAGTCATTTCATAGTAATGTTAAAAATTTAGTAAAAGGATGAAAATGAAAGATAAAGGAGAATGTATCTTTTACTTTAAAAATTTAACATTACCATGACGGAGCATCAAGGGAGCACCTTGGGAGTGTCTGGGAAGCCCCATCGCAACTTAAGTCAAAGAATTTTTTTTTAAACAATTTAGAACCCCGCGGAACCGCCCATCTCCCTCTGGATCCACTGGCAATCCGCGCGGATCTGTGCCCAAACCTCCATGGATCCCCAACGAATCCTTTTCTGTATTTGTGGATCGGGAATCCAGACCACGGATCGGGCTTGTGTGGTTCCTAATTTCCAGGAATCGCCTCAAAACGGCGGAACCACGGATCTGATTTTCGAATCCGCAGTTCCGTCGGAGGATCGCCCAAGGATCGATACGAGATGCGGTTCCAACCTTGGATCCTTGGGGGGGGGAGGATCGTGCAACACTGGTCTTTCCCATCTAATCCACCTTTATGCCATGTTGCTTTCCTTCGAACCATCTCCCAAGGATCTTACATCCTTCCACATGGTTGGCAGCCTTGGATAAACTTATTCAGATAAACATATACATAAGAACTTTTAAATCAAAAGTTACCTCAGTGATGATCTTTCACCATGACATCTTCCTGTAGGCATCGGCATCCTTTATTTAGATTGCCACATCTCCTAAAGATATGTATTGTCAAGAGTCTTCTTCTTTACTTCTATCAGAGTCTTTGTATCTTCCCAAGAGGTCTCTTAGTCACATCTTCTTGGCTTCCAAATGATAACCGCCTCTTGACATGGTTGCACTTCATGATCTCTTCCTTTCTTTCTCTACACAACTTCATTCTCAGGAACTTCCAGTATCTAGTTCCTTGTTTGTATACAGCCACCTCATATTCTATATGAGGACATATTATGTTGATTTCATCTATTAATGACAACTTGCGTAACGTAAGAGTTCTTCCTTTCTCTGATCATACTTATAAAGGTAGAAGTCCATCACCTGCAACCATAAGACATGACTCCATAGCATCCAGTGTTTGCATACAAATATATGTACCTCAAAAGATGTCATCCTGCAACAATTTCTTTAGAATGAAGAACTTCATTCCCTTGACCTGCTTCATCAATATGTCATCATATCCTAATCCCAGAATTTTGTTTCCATATTGATTATTGAATGATGACCCTTGATCTCAATGACTGCCTTCCATCAATGTTGTTATCAGTGAGGTTTCCAAGAGCTACTTCTTTCATAGTTGTATTGCAGACATCTTCCTATGACAAGTGCTCCTTCCATGCTTTTATCATGATGCCATTAATGTACAATGCTTCCTAACATACTATTTTACAACCGACAGAAATCACTTAAAGAGGAAGATGATCTCAATCATAGTAGAGATCTTTCGCTTCTTTCTTAGATTTCTTTGCATCACGTTCATCCCTTTCTTCCGGGACATGGGCTTCTTCCTTTTTACTCTTGTCCTTTTCAGATTTAGGACAATTCCTTTTATAATGCCCAAGTTCATTACATCCAAAGCATTGTACCTTGTCCATATTTCTTCTTTTATTCTAAGGACCAAACTTACCGAATCTTCCTTTCTTCCTGGACATGGTTGTAAAGGCTTGATTCTCTTCACTTGATCCTGTATCAACTTTGGCTTTCAATCTTGTTTCTTCCATCTTATATAGATCCTGGAATGGCATTGCTATTTCTTTCCCATCGATGCTAGAAGTGAAACTTCTCCATTCTTTAGGTAGAGCATTTAGTACCATAATGAGTATTTCTCCATCAGACATTACTTCTCCCAATTTCTGCAGTTGATTTCGTATTGCAAAAATCTCCATAAAATATGGAATTATTCCTTCCTCTCTTGACATTTTCAAGTTGTATAATTTGTCTCAGAGACATTATTTCCCCTGTAGTACTTTTCGAGAATAGCTCCACCAATTTATCATATATTTCTTCTGATGATCCTAGATTTGATACATAGGAAATGAGAGAGTCCTTTATGGATTCTATAAGAATCCTTCGGGCTCTTATGTCTCCCTTCATGTATTTGGTATAAGCTTGAATGTCTTCTTTTGAAGGTTGAATTGTAGATCCTTCGATGTAGCCCATAACCTCATCTTCGATTAGATTCAAATTTGTCCTCTTCTTCCATGCACTAAAGTTTGATGACCCAACCAATTAATTGCTCTCTTTGCAATAAGTCATTTTGATAGATTTAGATGAGGTCATAGAGATACTTACTTGAATAGAGTGACTTCCTCCTTCTATCAGCTTCCTTGATGATGATGATGAAGATGATGGTAGGAACTCCCTCTCAGATTGAATTCTCCAATTTAGGTGACGTTGGATCCTTGATGATAAAGGATGTCTTCAGAATGATGATGTCTCTTCCAACAATGTCTTCAATATAAATCTTTGATGGAAAAGATTATCTCCTTGATGAGTGAATTATTTGAATGAGATTGAAGGTCTTCTTGAAATGGCTTGAGAATCTTCCTTGCAAACTGAATTGACTTTTCAATGTAGACTTTAGACTTTGATTCTTTCTTCTTTTGATCCTTGAGTGTCTCCTTGTCAAGTAGCCCTTGTCTTCAGCACCTTAGCTCTGATACCATGTTGAGAATTAGGTAGGGCTAGGTTTAATTCAAATTCTCTACTTGATAATTACTTGTGAGCTTACTTCTTTTACTTATGTCTTCTCTTCTTAGCTTATTATTTCTTTCATCAAGTCAATTACCAAAACACAAGAGACAAATTTAGGCTCTTCAAGCCAAGGCCAAAACCTCTCCCTCTTGGAGAGGAAAACTCACAAGAAATTATTCTTATAGAATTTCAGTTGACAAGTACCATGACCATGACACAGACCCTTGACGCTTGTATGCCTCCAAGACCTTGTCACTACTTCTTCCTTGACTCCTTAATTTGATCCTTCTTTTTTGCACCGTCCTGCACCGCTCTGCATCTTTCTGCACCAGGACTAGAGAGCTTGGTCTCTAACTATATTCTTCATTCTTTCCTGATTCTAGAACATCTTGACTTACCTTATAAACTTGTTGTACTTATGTTACCTTCTTGCTGCACTTGTGAACTGTGTTATGCATCTCCTTAGTATCAAAACCGAGATATTGTGAAAATTTATGAATCTAAACATACAAAAATCCTACTGCAATTATCTTATTTGTATTACCTACATGTTTTCTTCATTTAACAAGTTATTTACGACATTATTCAGTAGATTCTAATACAAATACATTGCAGCCTACACCAATATATAGATCAAGAACTGAAAAATAAATGAAGCAATCACAGAAAGGGCACACTTATTTTTGGACTAACGTCCCCGGAAAAACCCAATGCGGGAAAACCGAGGCAGAAGATCTAAGGGTTTGTATTATTAAGCAACAGTATTCTGAGTACATCTAGGGTGCCAAATCCTGCTCACCCAACAGAGAAAATCCTCGGCAGACAAATAAAATAGTGAGTTTTACCTCACACTGCAAGTCCTGGCTGATGCAAGATCAAACTAGTGAAAACCCCCGCTCCCTCTGCGCTGCCTCTATGTAGTAGATGCGTAGGCCTGCATGGGGATGGCTGAAGTTTGCATCACCTTCTCTCTGTGCTGATCTGCCTCTCAGAAAATCGAGTTTCAGACCTCCCGGCTCAGAAACCCTGATCTCCAGCTAAATACAGACTGTCCCTTGGAAGCTTTGCGCAGTCCCTGCGTCGCCTCTCCTGGTGGCTACGTTGCTTCCTCTGATGTCTTTGTTGCCTCTCTGTTATGTACTCTTGGTCCTCCAACCAACAACTACTTCTGCCCCTCAATGCTGTTGGATCACTCAGATCTTATCTTCGTCTGAGCACTGCTCCGTCAGAAGAATTCGATCTCCAGATTCATCCACTGTGTGTGTTCTACAACTGACCCTCAAGCCTTCCTTTATACTTTTCCTGTTGAGAAATCAATGGTCGTGATCTAATCCTTAATCAACGGCTAATATTAAATTAGACTTGATCCTCGTCACTTAGAAGCTTCTCACCCACATGTTAAATTAATTCACTTTAATTATTTTAATTCCCTAAGTTTTAACTTAGGCTCCATTAAAAATAATTAATTATTTGAATAAATTTCACTTCGAATGGAATTTCTCCAAACTATTTCTGGGTCTTGTAGATCTCATGTGTTCTAGCCCCTCCAAAAAATTTCAAAGCTAGAGCACATCCAATGCTACCCAAAAAATCAACACTCCCTCTTAGCGAGGAATGTGCTCTAGCAATACTTCACACCAAAAGCATCACCCTAATCCACAGCATTGGTCCTTTGCGTTGTTGATGCTCGGCCTGCTGCCCCTCATCCACTGCGCTGCTGCAATCATATTGCTACCCATGACTCTGCCACTGTCACTGCTGCATCTGTACTGCGACTCCCTCTCAAAATGTTGCATCATGCTACCCATAGCACTGCCACTGCTAACTGTTGCACTACAACTCATTTGCCGAGAGTTAAGCAACTGAAAAACATCCCAAATCCTGACATACTAGTCAATTTGGATGCACCTCAATGTTGAAGCTTCCTCTGTTGTTAATCTGCGCTGACCTTCTGATGCTACGGCGATGTTGTTGCTCTGCACTGCGTAAGCACTACGTTGCACCATTGTGCACTGCGCTGCTGCTGCTGCCTCTGCTCTGCACTGCTTCATACTTTTGCGCTCTAGCTCTGCCACTGTCGTTCCATCATCCCTCGCACCGACTCCCATCATTCTGCTACTGTCATTAAGAGCTCCCGTAGCCGTATGTGATCCAAGAGTTTGGGCACCTCAAGGATCCTACCCGACACTATAGCTTCAATCTACAGCTCCATATCGCCCCACTTCTTAGGTGCATGAGCACTCATGGCACATCCATCATCATCATCCTCATAAGCCTGAGTCGGAGCAGCGTTCAAGTCAGATTCTTCTTTTCCCTTCTTCTTCAGAGGGCACTATGTGGCGAAGCGTCCTATTTCCACACATCTTAAGCATCTGACCTTCAAGAGGTCTGATGCAGGAGCATCCAGCTCCGAGGAGACAGAAGGTGGTTGACTGTCTCGAAGAAAACCGAAAATTTCACGTATTGTTGGACAGGTTATTAAACTTGTTATTTTTTATTGTTATTTTCTTCATTTTCCAGAAATCAGTTAAAGACAGTAGGATTAAGGTTATGAACTGTTTTAGTTTAGTAGTTAGTTAGCAGTTGGTTATTTTCCTTTTAAAAGAACTGGCTAAACAGTTAGACAGATTCTGGTTGAACAGTTCAACCGAAAGCAAGAAACTGTTACACCTTGCAAGCATTTAAACAGAGAGAAAATAAGTTGTAGAGTTCGAATCTCCAGCCAGAGAAGACAAGTAGAATGACAGTCTTTCTGTAATGAAAAAAATTATTTGCCAACTTAAATCCACAGCAAACTATTTCATGCATTGAATTACTGTGTTCGTTTCATAATTATTTACTGGTGTACATTGAAATTGGAAATAGCTAAGAGTTGAAACCATTACAAGTAGAAATGCATTTGTAACCAATAGAATAGCGAACTGAATTCATTCCAGACAATTATGTACTGTAAACCCAAGACCAGAGGTTGAAACCCTCACAGACAGAAAGCATTTTTCAGCTTAAGGAGAAGCCACAGCTGTCTAGGACGAAGACAAAGTTTGCACAAGCCGAGAGCGAAGGTCACAGCACACAAGGAACAAACTTCCAGCGAAAGAGTAAAGGACATCCAGTCATCATTATAAACAGTCACCAACGAATTTCCAGGTAAAGCATACAATTCCATAGAATCATTTGAAAAGAATAAGAGTTTCTTTAAAGCAAACAAGAAACGTTTTATTCAATTAAACTGTAAATCCACTGTCCATTACAAACAAAGAGTGCACAGAAGGGTTTCTGAGCCGAGCAGACAGTGCTCATATGACGGCCAACTGTTAAACCCTTTCTAACTAAAATAGAACATACAAAGGAATATTCGTGCCATGGAGTGACAGAACAAAGTTTGGGCCAAACAACGACCCATGAGACTGTAACCACAAAAAGAGCGGGAACCAGGAACAACAAAACCCTATTACGAAGCTAATGACAGATTCGTGGTCGGAACGACCCTACCCGGTTGGTTGAATCGGGCCGGTTTTGTTTTGCTTCCTGAAAATTGCAGAGAGCGAACCCTTGGTGACCAGCAACCTTGGGTAACCTGCACAAACAGAGGAGAAAGCGGGTTAGAAGTTGGAAGTGCCAGAAGCTGGAAGGAGAAGACAAGAATACACTGAAATAGAAACGAGATCACAAACATTATAACGTTTACCTGTGATTGAAGAGGCGGCGTTGCGAGAGAAGGCCGAAAATTGACAGCCAGAACCTGATAACAAGGAGCAGAGTACATAAGAACCTGAGAAAAGTGCAGAGTAAGTTATAGCATGGAACATTAATTTACCTCGGATGCGGAAAAGGTCGAATGAACCGAGCCATGAGCGTGGAGCCGAAGGACCGTCCTGTCACAACCAAAAGAACAGTTACGAAACCAGAGAAAGTGAACCTATAAACCCATTACAGTCCAGAGCAACAGGGTCGACTTAGTTCGACTACAAAAACAGTCATACCATAAGCACAGAACAGGATATCGACAGGGTTGTCGTTCTCAGTGAAAACCTCATCGCACAGAACAGGAAAAACCGAGAGGCATCAACATAACCTCGGCAGAGCAGAACGGAGAGCCCGCAGCACAAGTGAACAAATGAAAATGACAATAGAACGAGGGTAGGGTTTGTCGAAAGGCGGGAGGTGACCGGATCGAGAAGATCGACAGGTGGCGCCCAATGACCAGCGAAAAGGACGGTAATAATTGCATAGAGATTGCAAAGTGGATCCAATCCACGGACCTTTGAATCATATTTAATATAATAACACAACAACCGTAATGTTCATAAATCCATTAACATGTGTATTAACCCATAGTTGAAAAGATAAGTGGGACCTGTAACCTATCACGGTTACCAACAAGTGTTGAATTAATATTACGCACAGTTGGAGGGCTGGGCTATCAAAAGTGGTATCAAAGCGGGTTTGCTGAATAGAAAAAAATGGAGGTTGGCAGAAGAGGAAGAGGAAGAGGAAGAGCAGTCCGAAGGGTAGCAGAAGAGGGACTGCGTGAGGAGATTCGAATTTTGCGTGAAAGATTGACAGCAGTAGAAGCTGGGGGAAGGAGAGACCCAGCAGATGATAGTGATGAAGATGTGACAGAACTAGAAGACGAGTTTGAAGGGGTGACACCTGAACTCAGGTTATTAAAATCAGTTTTGCTATCCAGTCATAAGCCAAAGCACGAGCTTTCCACTTATGACGGAAGTTTGTCTGCAAATGTATTACTGGACTGGTTAAGTGAAGTAAACAAGTATTTTGAGTTTGAGGAAACCAGTGAGGACAAGCAGGTGAAGTTCGCTGCCACAAAGTTGAAAGGACATGCGTCCTTGTGGTGGGACAGCGTTCAGGCCGAAAGGAAAAGGCTACACAAACAGCCTATAAAGAAGTGGACTAGGATGGAAGCAAAACTGAAGGAGAAGTTTCTGCCGAAATACTATCAGATCATGTTGTATAGGCAGGTACAGAACTTGAAGCAAAGAGGAATGACTGTTAAAGAATATACAGAAGAGTTTTATAAGCTGAATCTGCGGGCAGGGTATATAGAAGATACCCCAGAAAAGACAGCCAGATTCGTGAATGGGTTGAGAGGGGAAATACTGGATGAAATCGGTATCCTCTCACCCAGAACTTTAGATGAAGCATACCAGTTTGCTCTGAAGGCAGAGGAGAAAATAAACAGGAAACAGAATGCCAGGAGAGGAGGTGGATCTGGCAGAGGAAAGGGAAAGGCCTTTGGCAGAGGCAGAGGTACAGGTTCAAGTGAAGAAGGCAGCAGTTCCAAATCTGCAGGAACAGCAGAAAAGGACAATAGCACTAGAGGAGGACGACCAACCCAGCGAGGGAGAGGAAATGGTCGGGGCAGAGGATCTGTCCAGTGCTATCGGTGCCACAAGTGGGGGCACAAGTCGTATGACTGTCCTGAAGGTGAACCAGCAGGTGGGAGAGGAGCTTATGTTGCCCAGTCGGAGGAAGCTGAGGCATTGCCTCAGGAAGTGGAGAACGCACCAGAGACAGGTGAAGCTTTGGTGTTGAATAAGGTGCTGTTGAAACCAGCAAAAGAAATTGCAGAACCTGACCAGCGGAAGGCTTTGTTCCGAACAGTTTGCAAGTCACAGGGTAAGTGCTGCAAGCTGATCATTGACAGCGGAAGTACTGACAATTTGGTGGCTATGGAGATGGTGGAGAAATTGGGATTGAAAAAGTTGAAGCATCCCACTCCCTACAAAGTGTCATGGCTGCAGAAAGGACATCAACTGTTAGTTGATGAACAGTGTGAGGTGGAGTTCCAGATAGGCAGGTATAAAGACAAAATTATCTGCGATGTTATGCCAATGGATGTCTGTCATATACTGCTAGGACGGCCCTGGCAGTTTGACAGAAGCGCAGTTCATGACGGGAAAACAAACTGTTATAAGTTTGTCAAAGATGGGATCAAGCACACGCTTGTACCCATTAAAGAGGAAAGTGCAGCAGAGACCAGTGGAGTAAAAGCGCTACTGATGGGCGGAAAAGAATTTCTAAAACAGATTGAAGACAATGATGTAAATTTTGCTGTCGTAAGAAGACCAAAGACAGTGATACTGCACACACAGATTTCAGACTTACCTGAGGAAATCCAAAATATGTTGCAGGAATTTGGAGATATCGTGGTGGACGATCTTCCGGATGAACTACCCCCCAGGAGAGGTATCAGTCATTGTATTGACTTTATACCAGGGGCTAGTCTGCCAAATAAAGCAGCTTATCGCATGAGTCCTAAGGACCACGAAGAAATTAGGAAGCAGGTTCAGGGGTTTTTGGATAAGGGGTTGATTAGAGAGAGCATGAGCCCTTGTGCAGTTCCGACAGTTTTGGCTCCAAAGAAAGGAGGAGAGTGGCGAATGTGCACGGATTCCAGAGCCATTAATAAAATTACTATCAGGTACAGATTTCCATTGCCGAGAATGGACGATATGATGGATTGTTTGAGTGGGGCGGTTTATTTTTCGAAGATTGATTTGAAGAGTGGATATCACCAGATCCGAATTCGGGAAGGAGATGAGTGGAAGACAGCTTTCAAGACAAATGAAGGGTTGTATGAGTGGCTGGTGATGCCATTTGGGCTGAGTAACGCTCCCAGTACTTTCATGCGCTTGATGAATGAAGTACTGAAAGAATTCATTGGGAAGTTTGTAATTGTTTACTTAGATGACATACTGATTTTCAGTAAAACCAAGGAAGAACATTTCAGGCATGTTCGAAGTGTGTTGAGGAAGCTGCAGCAAAATAAGTTGCTGATAAATCTGAAAAAGTGTACCTTTTTTCAGCGGGAGTTAGTGTACCTGGGTTTTATAATTGCAGAAAATGAACTGAAGATGGACCCAGAAAAAGTGGCAGCTATAGTTAGCTGGCCTTCTCCAAAGAGTTTATTTGAAGTCCGAAGTTTTCACGGACTAGCAAGTTTTTACAGGAAATTCATCAGGGATTTCAGTGAAATCTACGCACCCATGCTGGATACAATCAAGAAGGCAAATCAGCCTTTTCACTGGACCGAAGCAGCGGAAAACAGTTTTCAGACTTTGAAAAGGAAGATCACCGAAAGGCCGATATTGAGGCTGCCTGACTTCAACAAACTTTTTCAAGTTCGTTGTGATGCCAGTGGTACAGCCATTGGGGCGGTGCTTAGTCAGGAGGATAGACCAGTCGCGTATTTCAGTGAAAAGCTGAACGAGAGTAGACAGAAGTACTCAACTTATGACAAGGAGTTCTACGCAATTATACAAGCGTTAAAGCATTGGAGACATTACCTGTTAGGTAATGAGTTTGTTTTATTTTCGGATAATTCTGCATTACAGTACATTATGCAGCAACATAAATTGAACCATAAGCATGCAGAATGGGTTGAGTATCTTCAGAGTTTCACGTTTGTGTTGAAACATATTAGTGGGCAGGCGAACAAGGTGGCAGATGCGCTGAGTAGGAGGACCCTACTCTTACAGGAAAGTACAATGCAGGTTTTGGGCTTTGAGCACGTCAGGGAACTGTATCAAACAGATGCAGATTTTAAGGAGGCCTATGAGGCCTGCCAAAACCCTCTGTTGAGAAATAATTGTCCATGGTTGGACTACAATTTACAGGAAGGATTACTATTTAAGGGAGGACAGTTATGTATTCCCAACTGTTCTATGAGAGAGAACATTATTCGGGAAAAGCACAGTGGGGGTCTAGCCGGACATTTCGGTATAGACAAGACATTTTCGCAGGTTGAGCATTTTTATTTTTGGCCAAAGTTGCGACGGGACGTACAAAGGTACGTAAGCAGGTGCAAGATATGTCAACTGGCAAAGGGTCACAGTCAGAATACAGGTCTCTATTTTCCATTACCCATTCCGAGCAGACCGTGGGACTCCGTCAGCTTGGATTTTGTTTTGGGTTTGCCTAAGACACAGCGGGGTTTCGATTCAGTAATGGTAGTGGTAGATCGGTTTTCAAAGATGGCACACTTTATACCTTGCAAGAAAACCAGTGATGCTACTCATGTAGCACATTTGTTTTTTACAAAGATCGTCAGACTGCATGGTCTACCAAGGTCCATCATCTCCGACAGGGACGTGAAGTTCACCGGACATTTTTGGCGAACCCTGTGGAAGAAGTTGGACACTCAGTTACAGTTCAGCTCCGCTTACCACCCGCAGACCGATGGGAAAACTGAAGTGGTGAACAGGAGTCTGGGAAATCTGCTACGGAGCTTAATAGGTGAAAATTCATGGATGTGGGACCGCGTACTTGCTAAGGCGGAATTCGCATATAACGATTCACCTAATCGCAGCACCGGTTATAGTCCCTTCCAGATCTTATACGGCATGCATCCACGTGGAGTGCATGAATTGCGATATTTGGGAAAACTCGAAAAACGAAGTGCTGATGGGGAAGATTTCGCCCAAGCAATGAGCGACTTACATGAGCAGGTAAAGTTGAAGTTGCAGGACAACAGTCAAAAGTATAAGCAGCGAGCTGATTCAAAGCGACAGGAAGTTCAGTTTAACGTTGGAGATGAAGTCCTTGCACATTTACGCAAGGAACGGTTTCCAAAACGGGAATATAACAAGCTGAAGTATAAAAAGATCGGCCCCTGCAAAATCACTCGCAAGTTTTCTGCAAATGCCTATGAGCTACAGTTGCCACCAGGGATAGGTATTTCTCCCATATTTAACGTGGCAGATCTGTTCCCTTATGTCACTGATCCATAAGATAGCGCAACAGAGAAGCCAACACGGGACACCAGTTGTGAGGAAAGTTCGTGGATGAGACAGATGCCCATGGCACAGCCCCTTGAGATCGAGAGGATCCTCGACACACAGGGAGCCAGGCGCACACGCAGGAAGGAATATCTGCGGTACTTAGTCAAGTGAAAGAACCATCCGATTGAGGACAGTTCGTGGCTCGACGCAACGCAGATACAGAAAACAGGTTATTCTGTCGACGACCTCATGGAACAGAGCCATGACTTTTTTGCCACCCCGGGAGCCTGATGCAAGAGCATCCAGCTCCGAGGAGACAGAAGGTGGTTGACTGTCTCGAAGAAAACCGAAAATTTCACGTATTGTTGGACAGGTTATTAAACTTGTTATTTTTATTGTTATTTTCTTCATTTTCCATAAATCAGTTAAAGACAGTAGGATTAAGGTTATGAACTGTTTTATTTTAGTAGTTAGTTAGCAGTTGGTTATTTTCCTTTTAAAAGAACTGGCTAAACAGTTAGACAGATTCTGGTTGAACAGTTCAACCGAAAGCAAGAAACTGTTACACCTTGCAAGCATTTAAACGGAGAGAAAATAAGTTGTAGGGTTCGAATCTCCAGTCAGGGAAGACAAGTAGAATGACAGTCTTTCTGTAATGAAAAAAATTATTTGCCAACTTAAATCCACAGCAAACTATTTTATGCATTGAATTCATGTTTTCATTTCATAATTATTTACTGGTGTACATTGTAATTGGAAATAGCTAAGAGTTGAAACCATTACAAGTAGAAATGCATTTGTAACCAATAGAATAGCGAACTGAATTCATTCCAGACAATTATGTACTGTAAACCCAAGACCAGAGGTTGAAACCCTCGCAGACAGAAAGCATTTTTCAGCTTAAGGAGAAGCCATAGCTGTCTAGGACGAAGACAGAGTTTGCGCAAGCCGAGAGCGAAGGTCACAGCACACAAGGAACAAACTTCTAGCGAAAGAGTAAAGGACATCCAGTCATTATTATAAACAGTCACCAACGAATTTCCAGGTAAGCATACAATTCCATAGAATCATTTGAAAAGAATAAGAGTTTCTTTAAAGCAAACAAGAAGCGTTTTATTCAATTAAACTGTAAACCCACTGTCCATTACAAACAAAGAGTGCACAGAAGGGTTTCTGAGCCGAGCAGGCAGTGCTCATATGACGGCCAACTGTTAAACCCTTTTTAACTAAAATAGAACATACAAAGGAATATTCGTGCCATGGAGTGACAGAGAAAATTTTGGGCCAAACAACGACCCATGAGACTGTAACCACAAAAAGAGCGGGAACCAGGAACAAACAAAACCCTATTACGAAGCTAATGACAGATTCGTGGTCAGAACGACCCTACCTGATTGGTTGAATCGGGCCGGTTTTGTTTTGCTTCCTGAAAATTGCAGAGAGCGAACCCTTGGTGACCAGCAACCTTGGGTAACTTGCACAAACAGAGGAGAAAGCGGGTTAGAAGTTGGAAGTGCCAGAAACTGGAAGGAGAAGACAAGAAAACACTGAAATAGAAACGAGATCACAAACATTATAACGTTTACCTGTGATTGAAGAGGCGGCGTTGCGAGAGAAGGCCGAAAATTGACAGCCAGAACCTGATAACAAGGAGCAGAGTACATAAGAACCTGAGAAAATTGCAGGGTAAGTTATAGCATGGAACATTAATTTACCTCGGATGCGGAAAAGGTCGAATGAACCGAGCCATGAGCGTGGAGCCGAAGGACCGTCCTGTCACAACCAAAAGAACAGTTACGAAACCAGAGTAAGCGAACCTATAAACCCATTACAGTACAGAGCAACAGGGTCGACTTAGTTCGACTACAAAAACAGTCATACCATAAGCACAGAACAGGAAATCGACAGGGTTGTCGTTCTCAGTGAAAACCTCATCGCACAGAACAGGAAAAACCAGGAGGCATCAACATAACCTCGGCAGAGCAGAACGGAGAGCCCGCAGCACAAGTGAACAAATGAAAATGACAGTAGAACGAGGGTAGGGTTTGTCGAAAGGCGGGAGGTGACCGGATCGAGAAGATCGACAGGTGGCGCCCAATGACCAGCGAAAAGGACGGTAATAATTGCATAGAGATTGCAAAGTGGATCCAATCCATGGACCTTTGAATCATATTTAATATAACAACACAACAACCGTAATGTTCATAAATCCATTAACATGTGTATTAACCCATAGTTGAAAAGATAAGTGGGACCTGTAACCTATCACGGTTACCAACAAGTGTTGAATTAATATTACGCACAGTTGGAGGGCTGGGCTATCAAGGTCATTCTTCTTCCTTCTATGTTGCCCTTGTTGTCCCTTAGATGCGAGAGCCGCATCTTCCTCTTCCTCCTTCTTGACTTTGATCCCTTCACCGTTGCTTCCTGCCTTGGTCCATCGTCTGATCTCTTCTTGTCAAAGAGTTGCCCACATCTCCTCCCAGCTTGGAAGAGTTGCCCTGCCCAAAATACCTTGGACAAAGGTTTCCCACTCTTCAGTGACTACATTCAGGGCAATCCTGACCATAAGTCCACCATCTGGTGTAGCCCCTACGGAAGCTAGTTGATCTCGGATCCCTTGCAATCTGATAAGGAAAGGATCGATTTCTTCTCCCTTCTGCATCTGAAACAATCTCAGCTGATTCTCAGGCAACATCTTTCGTTGGACGAAAGATCCCTGGTACAAAGTGGTCAAGGCCTCCCACATTTCCCCTGTTCTTCTCAACAATATGTGGGATCACATGATCCTTGACTCTGTCCATGATCATGCGTTTTGCTTTTGCTTGAGCCTCCTCGTACTTCTTGAGAGGATCAACATCTACCGGAACAGCAATCGTGTTTAAGGCATGATCATTGATGCAATGTTCATCCAAAACTGTCAGGATCCTGGCCTTCCAAAAGACAAAGCTGGATGCTCCATCGAACCTGCCCTGATCTCTCAATCCATTTACGGCCATCTTTGCTCAATTAAGTGTTGAACAGGTTCCTTTCTCCCTCTTCCATTGTTGCCCCAGCAAAACTCGGATCTGGATTTCTTTGGCACTAGAAACCCTCTAAGGATCAAGCTCCCTCTGAATTTTGATTTCCTTCACAGAAATCCTCCTGCCAACAGACATCGAAACACTCCTCTGACCTTCCTTTGCTACTGCTCAGCACTAGATCTAGACTTCTTAGCAAGAAATCTTCTGAGGAACTGCTTCCCTCTACTTATCTTCTGCCCCATTAGACATTGTTCTACACCAACAGAATCAGTGCCCCACCAGCAACTCTAGAAAGAAACTATACTACACCTCCATCCACGGCAATCCGAAAAATTGAGACTCAACAGCCTCTGCGCTAACCCAGCAAGCACTGTGTTGCCTTCTGCAGCTACAGCATCACCCTAGCAGGGTAACGTAGGCTCTGCATGAGCCTTCCAAGGTGACTGCGTCACCCTTCCTCTGCCTCTCTGGCCTAGGACTGTGCTATCTCTCGGGACCACTACTTTCTCGCTGTAGACTTTCTTATGTCCTTTTGCTGATGGCTTCAGTCCTTGTTGATCTGCAATCGCTCTGGTACCATGTGAAAATTTTTGAATCTAAACATACAGAAATCCTATTGCAATTATCTAATTTGTATTACCTACCTGTTTTCTTCATTTAACAAGTTATTTACAGAATTATTCAGTAAATTCTAATACAAATACATTGCAGCCTACACCAATATACATATCAAGAACTAAAAAATAAATGAAGCAATCACACAAAGGACATACTTATTTTTGGACTAACATCTCCGGAAAAACCCAATGCGGGAAAACTGGTGCAGCAGATCTGAGGGTTTGTATTATTAAGCAGAAGTATTCTGAGTACATCTAGGGTGCCAAATCTAGCTCACCCAACAGAGAAAATCCTCGGCAGACAGATAAAATAGTGACTTTTACCTCCACTGCAACTCCTGGTCGATCCAAGGTCGAACTGGTGAAAATCCCAACTCCCTATGCACTGGCTCTGCGCAGTAGATGCGTAGGCCTGCATGGGGATGGTTGAAGTCTGCGTCACCTTCTCTCTCTGCTGATCTACCTCTCAAAAAATCGAGTTTCAGCCCTCCTAGCTCAGAAACCCCGATCTCTAGCTAAATACGGATTGTCCCTTGGAAGCTCTGCACAGTCCCTACGTGAGTCCTACGTGGGCCTGCGTCACCCCTTCAAGGGACTACGTCACCTCTCCTGGTGGCTACGTTGCTTCCTCTGTAGTCTCTGTTGCATCTCTGCTATGTACTCTTGGTCCTCTGACCAACAACTGCTTCTGCCCCTCAATGCTGCTGAATCACTCAGATCTTATCTTCGTCCAAGCACTGCTCCGTCAGAAGAATTAGATCTCCAAATTCATCCAGTGTGTGTGTTCTCCAACTGACCCTCAAGCCTTCCTTTATACATTTCCTGTGAGAAATCAACGGTCGTGATCTAATCCTTAATCAACGGCTAAGATTAAATTAGACTTGATCCTCGTCACTTAGAAGATTCTCACCCACATGTTAAATTAATTCACTTTAATTATTTTAATTCCCTAAGTTTTAACTTAGGCTCCATTAAAAATAATTAATTATTTGAATAACTTTCACTCTGGGTGGAATTTCTCCAAACGATTTCTGGGTCTTGGAGATCTCATGTGTTCTAGCCCCTCCACAAAATTTCGGAGCTAGAGCACATTCGATGCTACCCAAAAATCAACAGATATAACCCAATACAATTATCTGAGACTTTATCCTTTTCTTCACTGTGAGATAGTGACCCGAAACAGTGTCTTTCTTTCTTCTCTGTGGTGTTTATCTTACTTCACAATCTGTCCAATTAACTTCGCACTTCTCTGTAGCCCTGAACTCGCATTATGTTACAGATTTACCCTTGATTGCTTCATTGTTCCACCTCTTAATTCCGCACTATATCTCTGTTCTTACCTTCGCATTATATCACAGAATTGTTCCTCAAGCCACCGCAGACTTGTCACTATAATTAGGTCCGAAAATCTCAGAGTAATCCGAGCTAACTGTTTTTCTGTTCTGCGCAGCCTAGAAGGGTATATATAGTTGTTCCAACTTGTATTTGAGTCAACCTGTCCTTTAGTTAAGAGGCTGACTTGATCAAGGGTATATGAGCCAACTTGTAAGGGATATCTTCCAGCGTATTGTAGGTTGTCTTGAAGAGTATATACATCACGTATTATACTGGTCTGAGCAGTAGTATTATCATTATTCTTGAGCCATGTATTCAAGCTTATATGACAAGGTCTTGAGGCATACCATCATTGATTTTATTTCATATACATGACTCTATTTATGACAAGACAACAAATCCCTGAAAGACATCAAGAAGAAGTCTTTTGACCTATAATAAAATTCCTTGCTCATGAAACCTATGAAGCAAGCTTAACAAAAATACATTTTATATCTTTGTCTTCTTCATTACATAAATACATAATTATATAGTCAACATGAAGACCAAACCTAGTTACACTTTCCAACAGGCCCTAGTTGCCAAATTTAACACTTGTGGACCCAAAGAAGGAAAATGAGGGCTTGTAATGTGTGGAGGGGAGTGAAAAATATGGAACAGGAAAATGGGACCACACTACCAAAATTGGGGTTTCCCAAGTAGTGGACTTCCTGAAACCATAGGTCAATAGGGTAGATCCCACGGGAATAGGATTAAGGATTAACCCCCCATTTAAGGTGAGGGAACAAAACCACAATCAAATTGCTTCCTTTTTCAAAGTCACCCAATAATCCATGCCCAAATGCCCAAGAAAAACAAGCATAAGTAGCTGATTGCACAATGAAAAACATACATTTTGAGTTGGATTGCACACCTTCTAACATATGCTCTCGACAGATGGGCAAAGGGACATATGACTGATACAGGGAACGCAGATCAAATGGTACAGTATATTGGCTACATCGATGGCTGTCAAGGGTTGCTGGCTGCTGGCTGAAGAGATATCTAGGAGAAAATTTCTCCTATGAGGTCACCCACTTTTGGTGGGTAACAAGTACTATGGTTCTTGTGTTAATGCTAGTGAGATGTTAGGGTTAGGGTTTGTCTTAAGAAGATAAGGGAAGATATAGTTTGAGAGAAACCCTAGAGAACCAAGGGGAGCACTTGTTCTTAAGGTTCTTGAGAGATAAGAAGACTAGTATCTTGTGGCATTTGGAAACTCTAGTATGACTTGGTATGGAGAAGATAAAGAGAGACAATCTTGTTGTCTCTTGTACACTTGTGTGATGCAAGTGTAGGTGCCAATGAAGGCTAGCCAGTGTGAATGCTAGCTTTTTGGAGTGATTCCCAGCTAGGAGGAGTTGGTGGCTAGGGTTTTTTCATGGTTTTTGAAACTAGGGTTTGAAAAGCATTGGAGAGGTCCTAGCTTGTGACAAGCATGAAGAACTTACCTGTACCAGCTTTGAAGAGGTGTTGGCATGTACTTGTAACTTCATCTTAGGGATATATGAAGAGTTACCTGTTGTCCAAACTTTGCGTACTTGCAGATTTGATTTTCAGCTTACATTCTCATGATGATTGAGTATTTTCAACTTTCTAGTGCTGGTTATGCATGTTGATTCAACGTAGCAATGAATAGATTTTGTTAAGTTATTTGACAAACATATAGAGGCAAAGTGGGAAGATTTACAGCTGTAATAAATATTTTATTATTTTCAGATCTGTTTTAGTGTTAGGAAGTGAACCCTAAAGGCTGGAAAACATTTCCTTTGAAGTATAATTGTTTAGTGCTTATTTCACTCGGCCACTTTATGTATTTGGTTGGACAGAAGTGAAATATATATGGTTGCAACATATATATCAGATTCAGTCCTAAGGCTCATGAAAGTTGACTGAAAATAGATTCACAGAGCTTTAAGCTGGAATTTTTTAATTTACATTAAAAGCCATTTTGGAAAATTCCAACATTCCGTACCTTGTGGTGCTGATTGTCAGGACTGCCTATAGGCAAATTTTCTAATTTCTGGCAAGAGTACAAAGACTTCACTAAAGACATAAGATACAACAAAAAATAATCGAAGTGGTTCTCCAATTCATTTTTTCCATCATTGCTTATTATCAGAAATAAAATTGGTTTTAGAAACATTTAGATCGGTGTTTGGTGTATGAGGCTAGAGTATATCGAGAATCCAGGTTCTAACGTTAACCTTACCTTGCTCCCAAAAAGGAGGATGATAGCCACTGATAAGCGCCAATGAAGACTTGGATCCCCTGCGGCCAAATTCCATATGTACGATAAAACCTGCAAATTACCAGCGTTCATATATCAAAAATAGACTATTTCTTTTTACCTGAAAATAGGTCATGATGTCTGCAGTCTAATTTCCACATATAATTATGTTCACATAGATTCCAACGATAATTACTAGATGACTTACTTGGCACATTATTAGTAAGAATCTAAGATTTAGGGTCCTGAAACTTGAGGTGAACTAAATCAGTATCCACTAATTTATGGATTTTCACTTAATTGTTGTTAGTGGGCAGGGCTAAAGTTTATGTGGATTAAACTAAAAGTCCCTTGCAAATTAGGGGCTACAGGTTCAGTCTTTTAGTTGATGGTACATACTATCCCTTCTAACAAACAACATTCCTATGAATTCTCCGTAGTCCATTAGATCTTAAAGTTTCTCTTGACAGCCAATACCTAAAACAAAAAATGCAAACCTTGGGACCATAAGCCCCTGGTAAAGAAATTTGGGAGCCCCGCATTGGTGTGAATATAAAATAATCTTTACCTAAATTCAATTGGCTTTCACTAGCGTTTTAGTTCACGGTGGTACAAATTTGTCAGGTCCCTTCACGCAGGCAGGTACATTTGACAATGTACAAACTACTTTATAATTTTGTCTGGCTTCAAACAGAATATTGTTAAAAACTCTACTCCAAATTAAGTTCGCAGTAGTTAACAAATTCTATGATTTTCGTAAATTCTTAAAGTACTTGGATGTTACTTCCCACTAGATTTTCCCTGTTTCTGTTTCTTTTCTAATTTGTAAGAAAATAGTCTAAATCGGTCCAAATGCCTCAGCAACTACTTTGCACATACAGGCAGATTAAAGTCCTCATCAAAGATTCCAATTAATCAAGTATAGTGGCGACTACACAATGTTCATGCCGCTTAACCTTCTGTTAAAGATAAATTTAGTCATATACAGCTAATTATGAGTATCCTACAGTACCTCTCAAATATTTTTAACATTTTCAGGGGCTCGGCACTGCATCCTCTTAATGTTAATGTTTCTCTCATAAGGCTAAATTTAGCAATTTAAGATTAAATTATGACCTTATTATAGTACCTTTTCAGCGACTTAGAATAGTACGGACCTTTGACTATTGATGGTAAATTGAGATAAATTGAAATTTTGGCATGTTTTCCAAGTAAATTTTGAGCTTAATGGCCTGCATACTGTAGATTAATGCAACAAAGCCTTGAAGCAACCTGCAGAGGATTCTCTGTTAATATTTTGTATGCTGACTAAATAGTATGGATTTAGTTTGTCACTGTAGATTAAAAATTAATTTATTCTGCCAGAGCAATCTTTAAGTGAATGTAGAGTTTATGCCCCGCAGATTTCTGACAATACATAATAAATACCTTTTAGCTCCTCCGTTGTTTCTTAATAGCGGCTCACATAGAATTAATTAAATTTACACGACCTCTGGAAAAGAGGGGAAAACTGAGATTATTTCTAGCAGTGCGTATTCCAGTAAATATAAAAAGATGCGATTATTTTTAGTGGTGTGAAAAGGCGCCATTAGGTTCACGTACGTGTACAAAAGAACCATTCGCTGGAGGATCCGGAGGAGGAGGAATCGCAGCTTTATGAAAATTGGCTTCTCCAACTATACTTTTCCAGCTGCCGTTGATGCCAGAACTGAATACCCCGGAATTTGACTCTCCAACGCTTTGAGCTCGTAAATGCGAAAACCGCTTAATATGCAAATTTTTTCCAGACGAAATCCTGGAGCAGAACAGCTGTTTGCCCAAACCATTTCCAAGCTTGAAATTGAGGAGAGCAGTTGAAAAATTGTCCGTTTCTACGGATCTTCTAGCATTGCTGATGTTGCTGATATGGTGTCTCAGCAACAATTGGGACGCCATTTGATGCACAGGGCATTCGTCGAGTGGAGTACAATTCAAATCAAATGAAGCATTTTAGTTTTGCCATTTGATTTGGGTCACGCCAATTGCTAGTTGACTCCCGACCGCATATGTTTACACCTCTAAATCTTCAACTTTCTCAAGATGAAATATCCGACAGACAGATAACGTCACTTTAACCATGAAATGGAAGACCTCATTACCATTTTCTGCATGTTTTAGTACGTCTAGAGAGTTGGGTACCATGTTTTTTTCATCCTTTTTCAAATCGTTAGCGAAAATGTTTATGGAATGTTTGATAAGTTTCTATTCAAAAAATGAAATGAAATGAAATTTGAACCTCTACTAAATTAAAAATAGTTTATGAGACTATGAGTTTACTGTTTTTTGTCTTTTGCATATCAGTTTTTTTCTTATTTAAATTGATGATACACATGCTTAACTTTTCAACATTTTCATTATTGAAAAAACAACGCAAAAAAACCGATGCTAACATATTCTAATAACTTTCTCTGATGTCTTTGAACGCATCACATTCCAAAATGAATTTTTTTTCAGATTCAACTGCCCCAAACATGCCCAAACGTGCAAAATGTACACACTCGTTCTTCCCAAGCTTCTATAGGACTTTTCCACCGTCATGTTTCACACTGAAAATGATGCGAGTTGGTTATTAATTGAGCAATAAGAACCTTTGCCCTCCACAGAATGTTAGTTCCAATGTACTCTTTGTTGGAGATCATGGTAGGATTGAATTCTTCAATGTAGTACATATTCTTTCTACCCAACTCTTTTCTCCATCCCTGTTTGCGAAACTTCTCCATAACAAAAAATTTTAGCTCTTTGCTATTTGTGGGACAAGCATTGAGGTAGATATTCCATTTTTGCATCCATGTGTAGTTTTGTCTCACCCATGTTTTATTTCTTTCGCTCATGCCTTCCTTGAAGATAACATTAGAACATTTACTTACTCCCATTTGCTCAATTCTTTTTAGATATCTTATGAGTCGCACCATAGCAATTGCTTCGATGGGAGTTGCTCCTGTTTCACTCAACATTATCTCATAAGGTACCGAACTTTTTATTTTGAACTTGCTCATGATCAAGCATTTTTGGATTTTCTCAATTTGCTTTTATTTTGAGACAGGGGCGCTGCTAGCCCACAATTCACACCCATATAGCATCACTGGACAAACTAGGAGTCCAAAAAGCACTTTAATCGTTTTCCAATCCCATAACTCTGCCTTTCTACATCTGTTTTGAAGAGCATATAATGCTTTCCACCCTCCTAAGATTCTCTTCTTTCTGCAGTCCTCCCAATTAAGTTTGTTGTTGAAAGGTATTTGTACTCATTTATTTCTTCAAGAATGTTACCTTCAAAGTAGAACGTATGCTGACTCTGCTTCCTTTTATTAGAGAAAATCATTATCTTGGTCTTGCTAATATTGACTTGCATCCCCACTACTCTACAAAAATGATCAAGGGCATATAGGTACATATGCAATCCATGGGCCAGATTACTCAGTTACTCAGCGTGTGGGAGAAGTTTTCACAAATTTGATATAATGTTTAAATTAAAAATAAATTTATTTTAATTTAAATTTGGTTTTGTTAAAAATAAAAGAATAGATATAATAAATTTATTTTAATTTAAATTTGGATTTATTAAAAATAAAAGAATAAATATGATATAATATTAAAAAATAAATTTAATTTAATTTAAATTTAGATTTATTAAATATTTAGAGAAATGAAATTTGCTTATATATACATATGTGTTTAGTTTAATTATTTTTTGTTTTTGTTTTTTTATGAAAATAAATTATTTTTTATTAGATATCATTTTTTGGGGGATTCAATGGCTTTTAAGTAAGTCATTTATTTATGACCATTTTCATGAGAATAATCTATTTAGCACTCATTGTGATAATTTTGTGTTGTTTTAATTAAATTTTTTAATATATAAAAATCTTTGAGACGCTATGTAGACTGTATAACTAAATTCTACAATTTCAATAAACCAGTGTTGAATTTTGGACAAAATTAATAGAAAATATGGGTGAAGAAAAGCAAAAAGCTAAAAACATTTAGATTACATTTTAAAAAATAATAATAATACATAATATAAATCAAAGGTTAAAAAAATTGATGTCATTCATTATATTTAATATATGAGAATTGATATAAAAAAATAATATAATATAATAATAAATTAATTATAAATATTAAAGAGTAATATATATTTTATATAGTATAACAATATTAAAAAACTTTGACATATTTTGTATAACCATTTCCATTATTGTATATATTTGATAAAAAAATGGATCTCCCATTTAAAATTTTGAAATATTGGCTACTTTATTTTTTAGAGATTTTTTCTTTTACAAAAGTCATAACAAGATCACCCCGATGGGGGTGGATGATTAGAGGGGATGGCTTACGATTTGCAGTGGGTGAAGTAATGGAGAGTGACGCGTGCTTTAAAGTGGCGGGGATGTCATGAAAAGTGGTGTTGAATTGGTTAAACCATCAAGAAGGGGAGCGCTTGCTTAAAACTTCGGATAGTCTGCAGTTGCATACGTTTTGGTCTCTTGGTATGGGTGATTGGGAGGGAGGCTTTACAAACGATGAGTATGCACACAACCACTTGTGCATGCTCGTTAGTTTTGGAAGCATTGTCTTGGTTGGTTATGGTGGTTGGCGTATTTACTCTAGCTCAGTGCTTGCTCGAGTGTATTTCAAGGTGGTGTGGGATCCAGGGGAGGGGTTTTGCAGATGCTTGAAAGGCCTCTCTAATTCATGGGTTGGAGCTCCTGTTGCGCGGCTCCATTTTTGTAGATACCATCTCATAGGGAGACTTTTGAACCCTCAAGGGTGTAGTGGTAAGTTGGGTATCTTCTGCTTGTTATAATTATCATTTTGGCTTTGTTGTTGGGACGTGGTTAGTGTGCTCGGCTTTGTTCTTGTTCTATGGTCGTAAGTTTCTGGTACAAAGCTTCGATTTGGGGTGTTTGAGGAACGCAATTGGTGGGCACTTTCATCTCGATTATTCTGCAGAGAAACCCTTTCCTAACATTGGTTCTATGTAAGGGTCGGTGTCAACCTCGATGCGTTGGACATGCCAAAAGGCATTGGACCCTTTGTGTGGTTCAATTTTGTTTAGAGGTGTGGAGCAGTGAGCCCTGGGGGAGTGGGTCGTTTCACCGTAATTTGGAGACCCCTATTTGGTGTTTTGGAGATTTTGTGTCCATGTTGCGTTAGTGAGGCTAAGCCCGGTGGTGAGTTGGACCCTGAGGCCAACCAAGCGAGCGGGATGGTAGGGTGAGAGAGGTGAATGTGGATGTGGTCGGTGGTGTGAATATGGTGGAAGAAGTGGTCCAGGCTCATGCCCAGTCGTCAAGTCGAGTGGAGCAGTCGCCCACTCTAAACTCTATTGCGGAGCGGGTGCGCAATGTTGCGGCCAAAGTAGAAGAACTTCAGCAGCAACGCTACGGCGACATGAATCAGGTAATTGCATTCCTTAATGACATTAAGTACAATTATTGGGATATGTTGGATCACCTGGTGTATTTGCATTGAAGCCAACACCAAAATTGTGAAAGATTGGAAGAAATGGAGGCGCGCCTTGCTCACGTTGAATTTCATTCTCACAGGGATCTTGGCGCTGTTGTAGCCTCGGGTGTTGCTCAAGCACCTGATCCTCACCCTTGACTTATGTTGTCTGCTAGTTGTTTTTTGGTTCTACATGTATTTTGGGCAATCTGCCATTTATCTAGAAGTATCAAGTAAAAAATGGCACTTCCTTCGCAGTTTTTGCATCGCTCTCCTCGCTAACAAATATGGTCATAGTGAAGTTAGGTGAGCAATGGACTTCATAGTTATTTGTTGTACTTTTGACGAATTAATGAAAAAAATTTGGCTCGCAAAAACAAAATAAATATCAAGATCATATATCCTAGTCTCAAACATCAAATATGGGTTGTAGGCCGCAGTAGTCCATGTCGCACATATAATTTTGATTCTTAGATCTATTTATTTTAACATTTGTGATGTGTTTTTGTAATATTCCAAATTTTTCCTTCAATAAATTGGAATATTAATTTTTGCTATTTTCACTTAGGGGTTGAATAATTGGGTGAGAAGGCCCATTCATAATAAAAACATGGATAAAATCCCTCTATTATGGAAAGGGATTCGCCTTGGAACTAGATTTCACACCCTCATGTGTGAAAGGAGACATTTGCAAAGAGGCTAGGTCAAGTTTGACCAAGTCAAACAGCGCAGAGGTATGAGGTGGAAAGCATCTTATGGGACAGCACAGAGAAAGAGGAGGGAATATTCCTTGAAGGAGGAAACCCTAAAAGAGTGGGGCCCATGGAGAGGGAGCTCTCATGTGTTTAAAAGGAGGGCAAGGCATCCATTGTTTCTCATGCATATGATTATAGATTTCTTGTCTGTTTAGACTATTGGCATTCTCCAGTTGTTCAGCTGAGTTGTTGTGTTGTTTAGCACAAGGATTTCCTGTTTAGGAATCCTTCTCCTTTCTTGAGAAGCCTCTTGAAGGAGTTGTACAGATTTGCCTCACATCTAGGCTTGAGGCCAAGCATCCTCGTCAAGGACAACGTTATTGCTGCAGCAACATAATTCTGTGTTGTAGGGTGTTGCAGTGAGGAGTCACAACACCTCTTCCATCACTTGTTTTTCAGAGGGAGAGACTTTCTTTCCTTTGGAGGATCATTTTTGAAGCCATTAGAGCTTATTGCAGATCTTGGCATTGGGCCAACTCATTCCTTTGCCCCTACAGTGCAGTTTGCTTCAGTGACTGCGTTATTTTCGTAGAGCACTTATTGTGGGGTTTTGCAGTGTAGATTGGAGGGTGAAATCTTCAGTGTTAGGATCAGCCTTTCACCTGAAGGATCCATTAGATGAGATTCAGCCATTAGTTGCAACATCTTCAGCTATCTTCATCCAGTTCCATTTTCTGAGTTGCAGCTGCTACCTAGCAACTTTGGCATTTTTGCCATTTTGTATATTTCGGCCAATCCTTCGGAGGATTGTTGTATTATTGTTTCCAGGGGTTGAGAGCTTTCTCCCCCTTATTTCTTGAGCCATACATTGTCATTTCTTTCTGTTATTATGTAATATGGATCAGTACCTCTTATAAACTGCATCCTCTTAGCCTGCAGAAATACATGTGTAGCAGTGTTCTTCCATTCTCATGTACATGTCCTTTTTGAGGTTGCATTGTTTGCTTGAGTGACTCTTTCCTCAAGGATTTGTATATCATTGCTGCTATAATACATATTTGTTTGCTATCTACATCTTTATGTGCCCAGGCTTAATAAAATAACGTTGTTGTTCCAGCTCTTGTTCAAGCATTGTTGTAGTCCCTCATCGGGCACTTTTTGAGGACATCTAAGTGTGGGAGATCTATTAAACCCACTTAGAAGGATCTCTTTGGAGCCTCCTCTTGGATTCAGGACTTAGACACATTGTTCTAAGGGATCCAGGTCCTGGTTTCAATTCCTGTAGCAGCCATTACTGGAAAATGTGTTTTCCAGTCATGCCTTGCTAGCTGTTCCGAATTTGGAATATTACAGTGGTATCAAAGCAACTTTCTTGGCTCAGCCTGTGAGTCTTAGCCCAAGAAGATCAGAATGATGAAGAAGATGAGATTACTCTCATCAGTATTTAGATCTAGAGAGAACGTCTCCAAGGAGGTCAAGAATATTGAAGAAGAAGAAGAGGAAGGACCATGCACTTCCTATTCCCATCAAGAAGAAGACAAGCATGAAGGACACTTGGATTATCAGATTCTAAGTGATTACCTTGTTGAGTACAGATCTCAACCTAGAGCCTTCAAGGAGACTCTATATTTCCCTCATTTCATCTAGTTGAAGGAAGAGAAGAGACCCTGCAACAGAAGAGAAATCAAAGGCAATAGATTTTTGTTGTCTACTTTTGATGGGTTATCTACAGCAAGAACTTGGGTGAGAAAGTTAGAGGCATTTTTCCTACTACATCCTGTAGCATGGAAAGAAGTTGTTGAAATCTTAGCGCTGTACTTGGAGGGTGAAGCCTATGTTTGGTGGTTCAGCCACTTGAGCCATGCAAGTGTGAAAACTTTTGCAGAGTTCACTTAAAGGTTGATCAAAACCTTTGATGGAGAAAGAACAAAGGAAGAGAAGCTCACACCACCATTTGAGGAGCCTTGTGATAACGCTGTCACACTCAAGGAGGAGCAACCACATGCATCAACAGTTGGGGCAGCCAACACTTTGAAGGAAGGAACTCTTGCAGCCCTACAAGAAGTTCCCAAACATCATCAAGGTATGAAAAGATTTCCACAATCTATTGTTGCAGCAAATTCTTTTGATAATTGTGGAGATTTACTTTTACATAGCCAAGGTTCAAATCCCACTGCTACTATAGAGCAGCTTGGTTGCACTGCGTTGTGCAACATGGAAACATTCAAGGAGGAAGCAAACCATCATTCTCATGAGCCATTTTTGGATGGCACATCACATTTGAGGTTGGGGTTTGAAGACTTGAAGGAAGATAGTAGACATCTTGGAGTGAGAAACCCTTTCTCCTTTCAAGATGACACTTTCTTAATGAGCTCCTTTCAGCTCAAAGAGGAACTTCTACTTTCAGCAGATCCAAGACCTCATGGGTTTTGGGAGACCATTGTCGAGAGGAAGGTCTCAAGGAGAGATCTCATTAGAGGTGCACTTCAACACACCATGGAATGCAATGATTTTCTTCCTTTCTCAAAGGAGCAGATAGAAGATGGAGGACATATTCGGATGGATAACATCTCTCATGATTGTGTTTGACATCCCTTGAGCCATACACATCATGATGGGAGGTTTTTTCCTACCACCTATTTCGGTCCTCATAGGGTCTCATTGATCCTCGAGAAGATTGCATTTCAATATCCCATGAAGTGCAAAGACAAAGATTTGGCTTGGGAGGATGGTAGCCCTCATGGGAGGAATACCAAGATGAAGAGAAGGAGAAAGCATCCACAAGTGATTGAGTGGATGTGGTTGATGAGCAAGGAGCTGGGAGGCTACTTGCATATCTATGACACCGGGCAACACGAGGCTTGGTTGCGCTGGTTACTCTTGAAAGAGTTTGGCCATCACTTGGCATACACTCTTCCTAGGAGTAGGAGGAAGGAGGAGAGATAGCAGGATACTTGCATATTTGGGCAGCATAGAGTATGGATGCATGGTGTTGATGTGATACTCATATCATTCATTGTGTCTTCATCACATGAGTTGTATGATGGAAGTATGGGGAGGCAACAAAATATTTTTTTTCTTTGCTTGTTCTTGGGACAGCAAGAGCAGATTTTCTCTCACACTTTGTATGATGTTGCAGGAGGAGGAGATGGCATTATCTCCTTGGCTTTTGATGATAGAGAGGTACTTCCACCTTGGGAGGAACTTCTTTTGTATTGCAGCATTACTAAAGGAGTCTTTGACAAGGAGCATGTCAAAGAACAGAGCTTTGTATTGACAGGAGCTTATTTGCATGAGCTCACAGCGCTGTCACTTGGGAGCAGAGACTTATGGATGGAGTGTCCCCAGGATCACTTCATATTAGATGCACTTGATGAACAAGGAGGAGATGATGATGACAGAGTAGTGGATAGAGGCATCTATCACTATGACATATTCTTCTTGACTTGGGTTTCCAAGCATGAGGAAGAGGATCTTTTTGCAGAACATGGTACATTCCTCTACATAGCATGCCAAAACACTATGGAGGACTCACTCGTGGATCCATGTACCATCTTACTTCTGGCATATGGTAAGAAGTTTGTTTATACATTCATTAATTTGCAGACTTTTACCATTACTATGCAGTGCATTGCTTCACAAGAGGGCAAGCTTGTCACATTGCTCCATGATCATTGTTGGACCAATCTACATGATGGAGGCAGCCATATTTTATGTGGCCTTGGGAAAATGTTCTATCATCACATGTATGATCAGTTGTTGCAATCAAACATGTACCATATGAAGACATGCATGATTAACCATGTAAAAAGAAACACTTTGCCTTGTACCTTTCTAAAGCAGCAGCTTGTAAAACTACACTGTACACACCTAGGAGACTGTTGGTATCTTCAAGCACCACATGAAGCCATCCATATTTCCTTCATTATTGTACTGATCATGTCTTCATTTGCTGATATTGTTTCTATCATTGTTGAGAGCATGGTTGGGAGATTGACACATGAGTTGGATGTGTCCTTGAGGGAAGAAAACTCCCACGTTTTCTGCACTACATGTTCTAATGGGAGCATGGGAGGAGATATGGCCACCACAACCACATGTTTGTTCTCTTTTGAGGTGAGCCATGAGATTTATATTCATCCATTGTATAATCATGGGCAAGTATTTGATCATGTATTGATGACACATGCAACCATTTACTATTCATTAGTAGATGAGATGATTTTTGTACACTATTTGCCACACTATTTTCTGGAGTTGCAGTTGACGAGACTACAATGTGTCCTCTTGAGATATTGTTTGTATAATGCATTATCATGTAAAACTTGCAGCAAACTTCTCATTAGGATGTTCTATGATGATCATGTCCTATTCATCATGGATGGAATATCTTGGGCCAGATTGTTCTTCATTGTTGGAGGAGAACTCTTTGGAGGATTGTTCTTCGCTTTGCCATTTGAGGGCAATACTTTTGCAACCCAGGATCAACACACTTTCTACACTTATCATGAGTGGAGAGAAGGATAGCATGGGGTAAGCTATGATGCATACCATATTCAGATTTTCAACCCACCTTCATTTCCAAAGCTTGAGGTGGAAGGAGATGTTCTGGAGTTCCCTTGTTGGGAGGTGGCTCATTTTGTTTGGATGATTGCTTGGGGAAGATGTTTTCCCAGTACTTTTCGTCTCCATGCCTTGGGGGACAACTCCTCAGTTCTATCATTACAGTTGCTTGAGGACAAGCAACATTTGGGAGGGGAGGACTGTAATATTCCAATTTTTTCCTTCAATAAATTGGAATATTAATTTTTGCTATTTTCACTTAGGGGTTGAATAATTGGGTGATAAGGCCCATTCATAATAAAAACATGGATAAAATCCCTCTATTATGGAAAGGGATCAGCCTTGGAACCAGATTTCACACCCTCGTGTGTGAAAGGAGACATTTGCAAAGAGGCTAGGTCAAGTTTGACCAAGTCAAACAGCGCAGAGGTATGAGGTGGAAAGAATCTCATGGGATAGCACAGAGAAAGAGGAGGGAATATTCCTTGAAGGAGGAAACGCTAAAAGAGTGGGGCCCATGGAGAGGGATCTCTCATGTGTTTAAAAGGAGGGCATTCTCCAGCTGTTACGCTGAGTTGTTGTGTTGTTTAGCACAAGGATTTCCTGTTTAGGAATCCTTCTCCTTTCTTGAGAAGCCTCTTCAAGGAGTTGTACAAATTTGCCTCACATCTAGGCTTGAGGCCAAGCATCCTCCTCTAGGACAGCGTTATTGTTGCAACAACATAATTCTGTGTTGTAGGGTGTTGCAGTGAGGAGTCACAACACCTCTTACATCACTTGTTTTTCAGAGGGAGAGTCTTTATTTCCTTTGGAGGATCATTTTGGAAGCCTTTAGAGCTTATTAAAGATCTTAGCATTGGGCCAACTCATTACTTTGCCCCTACAGCGCAGTTTGCTTCAGTAACTGCGTTATTTTCATAGAGCACTTGCTGTGGGGTTTTGCAGTGTTGATTGGAGGGTGAGATCTTCAGTGTTAGGATCATCCTTTCACTTGAAGGATCCATTGGATGAGATTCAGCCATTAGTTGCAGCATCTTCAACTATCTTCATCCAGTTCCATATTCTAAGTTGCAGGTGTTACCCAGCAACTCCGACATTTTTTCCATTTTGTATATTTCAGCCAATCCTTCGGAGGATTGTTGTATTATTGTTTCTAGGGGTTGAGAGCTTGCTCCCCTTTATTTATTGAGCCATAAATTCTCGTACCTTTTTGTTATTATGTAATATGGAGCAGTACCCATTATAAACTACGTCCTCTTAGCCTGCAGAAATACATGTGTAGCAGTGCTCTTCCATTCTCATGTACATGTCCCTTTTGAGGTTGCATTGTTTGCTTGAGTGACTCTTTCCTCAAGGATTTGTATATCATTGCTGCTATAATACATATTTGTTGGCTATCTACATCATTACGTGCCTAGGCTTAATAAAATAGCGTTGTTGTTCCAGCTCTTGTTCAAGCATTGTTGCAGTCCCTCATCGGGCACTTTTTGAGGACATCTAAGTGTGGGAGTTCTGTTTAACCCACTTAGAAGGATTTATTTGGAGCCTCCTCTTGGATTTAGGACTTAGACACATTTTTCTAAGGGATCCAGGTTCTGGTTTCAATTCCTGTAGCAGCCATTACTGGAAAATGCGTTTTCCAGTCATGCCTTGCTAGCTGTTCCGAATTTGGAATATTACAGTGGTATCAAAGAAACTTTCTTGGCTCAGCCTGTGAGTCTTAGCCAAAGAAGATAAGAATGATGAAGAAGATGAGATTACTCTCATCAGTATTTAGATCCAGAGAAAACCTCTCCAAGGAGGCCAAGAAGATTGAAGAAGAAGAAGAGAGGACCATGCACTTCCTATTCTCATCAAGAAGAAGACAAGCATGAAGGACACTTGGATTATCAGATTCTAAGTGATTACCTTATTGAGTACATATCTCAACCTAGAGCCTTCAAGGAGACTCTAGATTTCCCTCATTTCATCCAGTTGAAGGAAGAGAAGAGACCCTGCAGCAGAAGAGAAATCAAAGGCAATAGATTTATGTTGTCTACTTTTGATGGGTTATCTACAGCAAGAACTTGGGTGAGAAAGTCAGAGGCATTTTTCCTACTACATCCTGTAGCAGGGAAAGAAGCTATTGAAATCTCAGCGTTGCACTTGGAGGGTGAAGCCTATGTTTGGTGGTTCAGCCACTTGAGCCATGCAAGGGTGAAAAATTTTGCAGAGTTCACTCAAAGGTTGATCAAAACCTTTGATGGAGAAAGAACAAAGGAAGAGAAGCTCACACCACCATTTGAGGAGCCTTGTGATAACGCTGTCACAATCAAGGAGGAGAAGCCACATGCATCAACAGTTGGGGCAGCCAACACTTTGAAGGAAGGAACTCTTGCAACCCTACAAGAAGTTCCCAAACATCATCAAGGTATGAAAAGATCTCCACAATCTATTGTTGCAGCAAATTCTTTTGATAATTGTGGAGATTTACTTTTACATGACCAAGGGTCAAATCCCACTGCTACTATAGAGCAGCTTGGTTGCACTGCGTTGTGCAACATGGAAACATTCAAGGAGGAAGAAAACCATCATTCTCATGAGCCATTTTTGGATGGCACATCACATTTGAGGTTGGGGTTTGAATACTTGAAGGAAGATAGTAGACATCTTGAAGTGAGAAATCCTTTCTCCTTTCAAGATGACACTTTCTCAATGAGCTCCTCTCAACTCAAAGAGGAACTTCTACTTTCAGTAGATCCAGGACCTCATGGGTTTTGGGAGACTATTGTCAAGAGGAAGGTCTCAAGGAGAGATCTCATTAGAAGTGCACTTCAACACACCATGGAGTGAAATGATTTTCTTCCTTTCTCACAAGAGTAGATAGAATATGGAGGACATCTTCGGATGGATAAACTCTCTCATGCTTGTGTTGGAAATCCCTTGAGCCATACACATCATGATGGGAGGTTTTTGCCTACCACCTATTTGGGTCCTCATGGGAGGAATACCAAGATGAAGAGAAGGAGAAAGCATCCACAAGTGATTGAGTGGATGTGGTTGATGAGCAAGGAGCTGGGAGGCTACTTGCAGATCTATGACACCGGGCAGCAGGAGGCTTGGCTGTGCTAGTTACTCTTGAAAGAGTTTGGCCATCACTTGGCATACACTCTTCCTAGGAGTAGGAGGAAAGAGTAGAGGTGGCAGGATACTTGCATCTTTGGGCAGCATAGAGTATGGATTCATGGTGTTGATGTAATACTCATTTCATTCATTGTGTCTTCATCACATGAGTTGTATGATGGAAGTATGGGGAGGCAGCAAATTTTTTTTTTGCTTTGCTTGTTCTTCGGAGAGCAAGAGCAGATTTTCTCTCACACTTTGTATGATGTTGCAGGAGGAGGAGATGGAATTATCTCCTTGGATTTTGATTATAGAGAGTCACTTCCACCTTGGGAGGAACTTCTTTTGTATTGCAACATTACTAATGGAGTCTTTGAAAAGGAGCATGTCAAAGAACAGAGCTTTGTATTGACAAGAGCTTATTTGCATGAGCTCACAGCGCTATCACTTGGGAGCAGAGACTTATGGATGGAGTGTCCCCAGAATCACTTCACATCAAATGCACTTGATGAACAAGGAGGAGATGATGATGACAGAGTAGTGGATAGAGGCATCTATCACTATGACATATTCTTCTTGACTTGGGTTTCTAAGCATGAGGAAGAGGATCTTTTTGCAGCACATGGTACATTCCTCTACATAGCATGAAAAAAAACTATGGACGACTCACTCATGGATCCATGTGCCATCTTACTTCCGGCATATGGTAAGATTTTTTTTTATACATTCGTTAATTTTCAGACTCTTACCATTACTATGCAGTGCATTGCTTCACAAGAGGGCAAGCTTGTCACATTGCTCCATGATCATTGTTGGGCCAATCTACATGATGGAGGCAGCCATATTTTATGTGGCCTTGGGAAAATGTTCTATCATCACATGTATGATCATTTTTTGCACTCAAACATGTACCATATGAATACATGCATGATTAACCATGTAAAAAGAAACACTTTGCCTTGTACCTTTCTAAAGTAGCGGCTTGTAAAACTATGCTGTACACACCTAGGAGACTGTTGGTATCTTCAAGCACGACATGAAGCGATCCATATTTCCTTCATTATTATACTGATCATGTCTTCATTTGCTGATATTTATTATATCATTATTGAGAGCATGATTTGGAGATTGACACATGAGTTGGATGTGTCCTTGAGGGGAGAAAACTCCCACATTTTCTGCACTACATGTTCTAATGGGAGCATGGGAGGAGATATGGCCACCACAGCCAAATGTTTGTTCTCTTTTGAGGTGAGCCATGAGATTGATATTCATCCATTGTATAATCATGGGGAAGTATTTGATCATGTATTGAGGACACATGCAACCATTTACTATTCATTAGTAGATGAGATGATTTTTGTACACTACTTGCCACATTATTTTCTAGAGTTGCAATTGATGAGACTACACTGTATCCTCTTGAGATATTGTTTGTATCATGCATTATCATGTAAA
Organism: Pinus albicaulis; assembly: GCA_034641835.2. Taxonomy (NCBI): domain Eukaryota; kingdom Viridiplantae; phylum Streptophyta; class Pinopsida; order Pinales; family Pinaceae; genus Pinus; species Pinus albicaulis. The sequence goes on along the minus strand of CM076584.1, from coordinate 919,477,818 downwards.
ACTTGCAACAAACTTCTCATTATTATGTTCTATGATGATCATGTCCTATTCATCATGGATGGAATATCTTGGGCCAGCTTGTTCTTCATTGTTGGAGGAGAACTCTTTGGAGGATTTTTCTTCACTTTTCCATTTGAGGGCAATACTTTTGCAGCCCAGGATCAACATACACTCTACACTTATCATGAGTGGAGAGAAGGACAACATGGGGTAAGCTATGATGCTTACCATATTTAGATTTTCAACCCACCTTCATTTCCGGAGCTTGAGGTGGAAGGAGATGTTCAGGAGTTGCCTTGTTGGGAGGTGGCTCATTTTGTTTGGATGATTGATTGGGGAAGATGTTTTCCAAATACTTTTCAGTCTCCATGCATTGAGGGAAAACTCCTCAGTTCTATCATTACAGTTGCTTGAGGACAAGAAACATTTGGGAGGGGAGGACTGTAATATTCCAAATTTTTCCTTCAATAAATTGGAATATTAATTTTTGCTATTTTCACTTAGGGGTTGAATAATTGGGTGAGAAGGCCCATTCATAATAAAAACATGGATAAAATCCCTCTAGTATGGAAAGGGATCAACCTTGGAACTATATTTCACACGCTCATGTGTGAAAGGAGACATTTGCAAAGAGGCTAGGTCAAGTTTGACCAAGTCAAACAGCACAGAGGTATGAGGTGGAAAGCATCTTATGGGATAGCGCAGAGAAAGAGGAGGGAATATTCCTTGAAGGAGGAAACCCTAAAAGAGTGGGGCCCATCGAGAGGGAGCTCTTATGTGTTTAAAAGGAGGGCAAGGCATCCATTGTTTCTCATGCATATGATTATAGATTTCTTGTCTGTTTAGACTATTGGCATTCTCCAGCTGTTCAGCTGAGTTGCTGTGTTGTTTAGCACAAGGATTTCCTGTTTAGGAATCCTTCTCCTTTCTTGAGAAGCCTCTTGAAGGAGTTGTACAGATTTTCCTCGCATCTAGGCTTGAGGCCAAGCATCCTCCTCCAGGACAACGGTATTGCTGCAGCAACATAATTTTGTGTTGTAGGGTGTTGCAGTGAGGAGTCACAACACCTCTTCCATCACTTTTTTTTCAAAGGGAGAGTCTTTCTTTCCTTTGGAGGATCAATTTGGAAGCCATTAGAGCTTATTGCAGATCTTGGCATTGGGCCAACTCATTCCTTTGCCCCTACAACGTAGTTTGCTTCAGTAACTGCGTTATTTTCATAAAGCACTTGCTGTGGGGTTTTGCAACGTTGATTGGAGGGTGAGATCTTCAGTGTTAGGATCAGCCTTTCACCTGAAGGATCCATTGGATGAGATTCAGCCATTAGTTGCAGCATCTTCAAATATCTTCATCCAATTCCATTTTCTGAGTTGCAGCTGCTACCCAGCAACTCCGACATTTTTTCCATTTTGTATATTTCAGCCAATCCTTCAGAGGATTGTTGTATTATTGTTTCCAGGGTTTGAGAGCTTGCTTGCCCTTATTTCTTGAGCCATACATTGTCATATATTTCTGTTATTATGTAATATGGAGTAGTACCTCTTATAAATTGCATCCTCTGAACATGTGTAGTAGTGTTCTTCCATTCTCATGTACATGTCCCTTTTGAGGCTGCATTGTTTGCTTGAGTGACTCTTTCCTCAAGGATTTGTAAATAATTGCTGCTATAATACATATTTTTTGGCTATCTACATATTTATATGACCAGGCTTAATAAAATAACGCTGTTGTTCCAGCTCTTGTTCAAGCATTGTTGCAGTCCCTCATCGGGCACTTTTTTAGGACATCTAAGGGTGGGAGATCTGTTTAACCCACTTAGAAGGATTTCTTTGGAGCCTCCTCTTGGATTCAGGACTTAGACGCATTGTTCTAAGGGATCCAAGTCACAGTTTCAATTCCTGTAGCAGCCATTACTGGAAAATGTGTTTTCTAGTCATGCCTTGCTAGCTGTTCCGAATTTGGAATATTACAATTTGTTTTTTTTAATAATTGTGATATGTCCTTGTATACAAATTCTATCCAAACTTATATTTCTCATTTTTGGGTCAATTTACTGTGTAAACTAATGCAAGTATTTATTATCAATCCGGGCTTGTAGGACTTAGAAGCATCCCCAAAGTATATGGGTTTAAGTTGTGATCAATTTAGAAGATGATTTATCAATGATTAAGGAAATGCATATTTCAAATATAAATATAACTTAAATAATTTCTAAATTCAAGTGTGCAATCAGAAGCAGAAGAATCTCCTAACTTAAGAGATTTGTTTGTCCTTCTCTAACAAGATTACTTCATGAATTAGAAATAAAAAACTACTAATTAAGAAATAGATTAGGATGCATGAAAAAATAATTGAAGAGGCTCTTAACTGAAGAGATCCTAGTTGCCCTTCATCATAGATTCATTCATCAATAACGCTATTGTTAGAAAACAAGAATTCATATAAACATTGGAAAGCATGAAAAGATGAATTCTAGCTTACGATCTTAATTAGATAGAAAGGATGTTTAACTTAAACATTTGATTTCCCTTTCATATGCAGAATAAGAATGATAATTTGACTCATAGGCACTCATAAAACATCACCATAAATCTAATCAGCATAAAACAAACTAATTTAGAAATTGCAACTACAAATAACTAAGAAGTGCACTTAGCTCGGTGTGGGGGTCCTCCACCCTTGCCTCGCACACTGAAAGTGCTTTCAGCTACTTAAAAACTTCAATCAATCAATCACCATATAAAATCAACAAATGGAATAGAACAGATCTTCAATTAGGTCTCCAAAGTCTCAGAAATAATAATGTCCAGTCATACAATTTCTACCTATCAATGCCTTCAAAGTTTGAGGCTTAAATAGATAAAATATCCAACAAATTCATCTAAAATATATCCTATAGCCGTGGCTATCCTTATCTTATCCAATCAGGTCAAATTCATCCATCAGATCCATCAAAATCTGGAAAATCCCATAAAATAAGAATTTTGACCTAGTTCTTAGGGATCCTCCATAAAAACAGGTCCTATTTGACCGCCTTTGACCAGGCCTATTAAAGCTCAGTTTGAATGAACCAATAGGTGTACAATTAATCTTAGTTCCCAAGCTTTCTATAAATATATCCAGCTCTAGCCCAAGTGTCCTGCAAATATGCAAACCATGAGGCCATTATGGGAATTTCTGATGTTGTCCAAAAATGCACTTAAAAGTCAATTTTTTACAATAACTTCTAAGAATTGAAAAAATTAATTTAAATACCTGTATATACATTTATTGGTCAAAATAAGGTGGATATTATGGTGTATAGATAGATAGTGTGGCAAATAAGATGTATTTCATAAACAAAAAGAGATAAAAAATTGAGGGCCAACACTCATGTTGCAACTTGTCATGTATAAATATATGCACGGTAATAGATTTTTTGTGGACTATGTTGGGATTTTACGAAGGACATCTAGTGTGACTGATAATAAAAAACAAAAATAATTATATCGATCCAATGATGTTAAATCTCCTTCAATATTCGCCTATCTCTTTGTTGACTGTATAAGGTTGTGGAATAACAGCGGGATAGGGAAGTGGTGGGGGATGAATTCCTCAGGTTGGTGGAATCGGACACATAAACGAGCGGGTTACTAAAATTTGTTTCGAGAGTGATGAATTTTGAAGGTTTCGAACTAGAGATTTGTCTTCACAAGACTTATGGAGCATGAGGGAAATAGTAATTAATTGTGTCCACGCATAGGATGCAATAGATGCAATGGAGTGAATATTGTTTCTTTCTTTAATTAAACACACAAAAAAATATAAAATTCAATTTTTTCATCAACTAAAAAAATTAAACATATGCACTGCACTTTATCATCGTCTACCTCATTTTAATTAGAAATACTCTGAAATTATGGTTTTGATTTCAATGTCAATTTAATGTTTTATTATTTTGCTTTAAGCATGGTTAAATTTGAAAGGTGGGGATGGTTTTTGGTTGGGGGAGTTTGTGATAAAGATTTTTTATATGTTGATGATCTGGTATTGATTTCTAAATCAGCCCATGGATTGTAGATGCACCTATATGCCCTTGAGCATTTTTGTAGAGCAGTGGGGATGCAAGTCAATACTAGCAAGACCAAAATAATGATTTTCTCTAATAAAAGGAAGTAGAGTCAACACGCGTTCTTCTTTCAAGGCAACATTATTGAATAATTAAATGAGTACAAATACCTCGAGATTAATTTCAACAACAAACTTAACTAGTAGGATTGCAGAAAGAAGAGAATATTAGGAGGGCGGAAAGCATGATATGCTCTTCAAAACAGATGTAGAGAGGCAAAGTTATGGGATTGGAAAACAATTAAAGTGCTTTTTGGACCCCTAGTTTTTCCAGTGATGTTATATGGATATGAATTGTGGGCTAGAAGTACCCCTGTCTCAAAATGGAAGAAAATTGAGAAAATCCAAAAACTCTTGATCATGAGAAAGTTCAAAATAAAAAGTTCGTCACCTTATGAGATAATGTTGAGTGAAACGGGAGCAACTCCCATCGAAGCAATTGCTATGGTGCGGCTCATAAGATATCTAAAAATAAATGAGCAAATGGGACTAGGTAGATGGCCTAATGTTATCTTAAAGGAAGGCATGAGTGCAAGAAAGAAAACATGGATGAGACAAAAACAACACATGGATGCAAAAATGGAATATATATCTCAATGCTTGTCCCACAAATAGCAAAGAGTTGGAGAATTTTGTTATGGAGGAGTTTCATACATGGGTATGGGGAAAAGAGTTGGGTAGAAAGAAGAAGTACTACATTGAAGAATTCAACCTACGTATGATCTCCAACAAAAAGAGTACATTGGAGCTAACATTTCGTGGAGGGAAAAGGTTCTTATTTCTCTATCAAGAAACAAATTGCATCAAATTTGGTGTGAAACAAGACAGGGGAAAAGGCCTAAAGAAGCTTGGGAAGAACGGGTGTGTACATTTTGCACGTATGGGATAGTGGAATCGGAAAAACATTTCATTTTAGAATGTGATGTGTTCAAAGACATCAGAGAAAGTTATGGCCGGAATATGTTAGCATCGGTTTCTTGGCATTGTCTTTTCAGTGATGGGATTGTTGGAAGGTTTGCCAACTCATCATCAATTTGAATAAGAAAATGACTTAAATGCAAAAGGTGAAAAACAGGGAACTCATGCTCCCATAGACTATTTTTAGTCTCGTAGTCATTAAAATATCATTTCATTTCATTTTATACAAAAATCAACGAAGATGGAATATGCTAGATCGGATTCCAGTTCTCTTGCTTTCAAATTGAGGCCGCTTCCTTGTCAGAGATATTATTTAAGTTTTTTGTATCCAATCTCGTAAATCTCAAAGTTCTGAAAGTTCGTATTTTAGTTCTCCCAAATCTAATCTAGTACTCTAAGAGCTCACATTTAAGTTTCTCCGTACATAATACGAAAGGAAAAGGGCTCACATTTCACATTTTATGAACTAACAGCGAATGGCGGTACATCACGATCATTACAAAATAAGAGTGAAACCAAGTAAATCAATTAGAGTTTAAATAAATAAAATTACAATATTCTATAATAATAATAATAATAATTAAATCATTTTATAATGTGAAATTTATACATTGTCATTTAATTTTTAGTTAAATAGCAAATTAATTGATGGTTAAATGTTGAATGAATGCTTTATTACCTACCTGCAGTAGGGATAATAAGGGAAATACTAGAGATTTAAAGTGTATGGAAATTCCCACGTCTTTTGATAGGTTTTTAGACAGTGACAAACAACAAAATATTGGATATTTTTATCAACACTTACTTCATGAAATCCTAGTATCAAAGTCTCTATTATAACAATTCAACATGCCACATTAGTTGGCCACCTCATTTCTATCTTTAAATGATTGTCTAGCACAAGGAGGTTCCTCATTTTTGTAAGGTCTAGTAAGTGATAAATCCATGTGACATGTGTTCACCACCTAACACCATCACGTCATTTCTGATGTCATGGTTGCATCAATCTTACAAAATATCTTATATGTATTCCTTCACTTACAAACAAAGATCACCGGAATATTGTTAAAACTTAAAACTTGTTCTTTTAAAAAACTTGGTAATTGTTATCGCCCCTTGCCACCTACACATACCTACAAGTCAGTGGAAAAATCATTCAACCCCACAAGGTGTGGTTGGTGGTAAGGATCTCACAAAAGGGGTTGTCACACTGATCCCGACTCTCTCTGTTTTAGCTCTCTCCTAGGTCAGCTAAGGGGGGTGGTCCCTAAAGTGAAGAAACTAAGTTAAAAGGATGTGAGGTTCTAGGAGAGTGTTGTAGTGAAAATGGGTTACTTTTAAGGATTTATGAGCTAAATATGATGTGAGAAACTTGAAATAATAATGACAATAATTAACATGATAAAACCACAAACGAGTGCCTTATACAAAATTTGTCAACATTTGAAAGATATATATATTTGCTCAAGAAGTAAAATGTAATGCTTTAAAAAATTGAAGGCGAAGTAGCCCTGAAATGCAAACAAAAGATTGTTTGCATTAGATATTGCAAGATACAAAAAATTCCTTTGAGATAACCAAATTTGGGAATAAAAACATTGAAACATATCTTGCCAAAACTCCACAATTAGTAATTAGCTCGGAAAATGTGAACAAGGAAATGCCAAATGTGAAATTATACTTGAAACATAAAAAGAAAGCACTTATTAAGAGAATTACAATACTTGCTTTTGGAATAAACTTTGCATATGAAAACTCAATACCATCAAGAGACAAGTAAAGTAAATATGATGGATAGTGCTCTTGGTTAATTTTATTATTAGTTACCTCTAAAACAAGATTGCAAATGAACCCTTCAATCCTCAGACCTCACCCTCGCCCAAAGATATGGATCCCACAGTGGGGAGTCAATAGTGGAGTAGAGGGTCCCTAAGATGTTTATTCAACCAACTTATGTTAGAGGTAAAATTTTAGCAAGTGTTGATTGTCCCAATTAAATTGCTACATGCAATGTTTCAAAATAAATAGAAGTGAGATCGTGCTCATTGCAATAACAAATTAAATTTGAGAAACAAGAATATAAATAAGCTCATATGTGTTGCACCAATAAATGAAAGTAGGTAAGTTAAGTGAAGTAGATTTTCTTTATGATACAATTGTTTCAAGTGAGATATATTGCTCCAATGGTTACCAAAATATGTAGCATAAATGGATCAAACAATGAAACATGTCCCTAAATAACCATGAAACAATTAAAACTTGCCCATAATATAAATCGCTCACACATAAAAGAGATTTTCTCAAGTTTGCAAATTTTGGAACTTATGCATGTTAGATTTTTTAGACACAATATTTAGTGAATGAAATGTGGAGTGAATATGTTGTTAATTTTAAGCATGCATGTGATGGAAATAAGCATAAAAGAAACTAGAAACAAAGTCAATCCACACACAAAAGTTCCTTCCTCTTCAACTGAGGAAGGGGGATGCCATGGGAAAATTTCCCAAGCTCCCTCAAGCAAAGAAATTTCCTTTTTTAGTGATTAAAATGATTAGAAAAGATGTCTCTAAGAAGGTTTCCCCAGAAATTAAGAGATATCTTTACAAAGATAAGAGCTTGGAAAAGCTAGAATCCCCCCCCCCCCCTTGAGTAAGACAACAAAAGTAAATGGAAAAACCCTCTAAATCAGAAATTTTGCAAGCCTCAAAGGCCCATGGCCTAGATAACTTGTTGTTGCCCCTATAGAGCTCACAAAATCCTTACAAAATTAGTCCTTGAGTTTGTGGAAGGTCTTGCATGCAAGATTATCAGAATTTTTCCGACACCTCTTCTTCAAACTCTTCGTTGTCCAAAGCTCAAACCTATGGGATTCCAAAAAAAAAAAAATTATTAGCGTAAAAGAAAGAAAAATAAAACAATATTATATTACAAACTAATGTACAAAACACTAGCCCAAGTAATGGGAGTGAACTCCCATACTTTCCCAACTTAGAAATTGCTCTTGAAATAGCTTGTATAACTTTGGAAGCTCTAAAAAGAAGTATTTTAAATTTTAAATGAAGTAGATGATCAAGTAGCTAGAGAACGATAAAACTCCCTATTGGTATTCCTTTGATGAAATATTTGGGGTTGAAAATAGCTGAGTCTTTGATCACTTTGAATCTAGGAGTGAGTTGATCTATGTGATACTTCTCCCACGCCCAGATAGATTTCCTGCACAAAATACAAATAGATCTTCCCGACACACTTGAACAAATATTAGTTTGAAAAAGGATTAGAGCATAATAATGAATAAGATAAACCAAACATTCCTCCGAAAATGACTTGGCAAAATTATTTCTAGAATACTACTCTAAATCAATGATACATGCAAGATAGCTTGCGTGTATCAATCCAAGCTAGATGGAAAATATAAACTAATATTGAATCAAACATGTAAATGAATTCAAACAAAATAGCAATATTATGGAAAGAAATCATCTCATAATGCCAGGAGAACATCCACTAAATATCCCCAAAGTCTTGATTATATTAACAAATTTGCAAGTACAAAATGGCAAAGTTTCCCCAAGCCCAATAGCTCATAACATGATACAATAAAATAGTCCATGGCTTTGTTATATAGAGAGTTGGGAGAAATTCCCAATGAAAAATGCATGTGAGTGAACTTGGAGCAAATCCCAAGGAAAGATAAGCCAAGTTCGATGTGGAGAATATTGAGACACCCACAACAAATTCGAATTTTTTATGTGCACACCAAAGGAAATCGAATTCCCCATATGATTCAGTGAACTCGTCCATAAGCCAAACGAAGTCCTGTGCTACATCAAGTCCACCACTGCAAACTCGAGCAAACTGAAATCTTACCTGTAGATGATCCCAGTGAACTTTTGTGTATGCTTCTGAGAATTGTGTGTTTCCTATTAGTAATTGCGTAGTCTAAGCTCAAGGAATAGCGTAAATCCTCTGAGTGAAGTGTTGAGTGTTGTTGCACTCCAGATAGCTCGTGAGAAGAAGTCCCCACCTGGTTTCCGGTCAACTGATCCTGTAGAATATTCCTTTTATGCTCAACTACCTTTAATAAATTCGATTTTCCTCATCTGTAACTACCGCTTTATCTCTGGGAAATTCAATTTTGATAAAATTAATGATGTAGTGTGCTCAGTGATCCTCCACATGTCCATTTACTCAACTCTTTGACTTAGAATAATTTCCAAGCCATTTCTACATCATTTTGTCACATGGAATAATATATTTCTCTCTATTTTATTTAATGTTGTTTTAATTAAGTGCCACAATTTACACTAAACTTAGGAAATGTGGGTTTTGAGGGTCCAAAACTCATTATTAACCCCTCAAAGTGTGTCATAGTAGAAAGTTGAGGGTGAGAGGTGTAATTTTTATTACTCATACCTCATACAACTTTTCTAGACAACACTTATTTTATTAACCGAGTGAAAAAAAACCTCCCAAAGTAATACTCACTTGTTGGCAAGGTCCCAAACTACCTAGGCCTGTTATAGAGTCAATACTGACTCAAATTCATTATTACCAGCATCACTTATTACAATTCCCCATAGGGCGTCGAATCTAGGTACAAGAGAAAGGTGATGAGAAATAGAAGTAGAGTTCAAAAACTCTGTTGAACTCATGATATCTGATGATATATGATGGTACAAATGTCTTATGGTTCATCCTTGGGCATGGAGTCTTCACATTATCATCAGGTGCCACTCCACTCATCAACATTTGGCTCCATATGGGGATGCATGCTAGATATGAAGTGATAGTGTGCAAGAACCTGGAATCTGCATCCACCAACCAAAGATATATATTAGCAATATCCATTCAAAATATCACCGAATAAAATCAAGTATAGAAATGGAAATTTTATTCTAAGAGCATAAATAAAAATTCATTCATGAAAGAAATATACTTAAACAAAATTGACAAGGGATAAGGTTAGAAATATGATACAGAAAGATTCCCCATGGCATCAGATGTCCTCAATGAAGTTCATGCTCAGAAGTTGCCTACTTTTTAGTAGATCCATGGGTTGATTTTCTGATGTACCTTGTCCAATTCTGAATATTTTAGGACTTCAATCCGTCCCAACATTATTTTGTACATGGTCATCAAATTTACCAAATCCTTTCAGCCTTTTTCTTTTCTTCTTAACATATTGTGATGTTGATGTTGATGTGATCAAAATAGACCTTTCTGCCCGATCTTGAAAATGCTTAGATGGAAAATTTGAAGTACTCAAGACATTTTTGACCTGCCTTTCTCCATTCTACATATGCTCTGACATGGGTTATGGATCAATCTCATAAGTATAAATTTGATTCCCATCAGTTTCCCTGCTAGCCAGGTCACCTTCAATTAGCCATTTTTCAATGGAATAAATGACCTCCTCATAATAAGATGAAGTTTGTTTTAGTGGATTTATAGGCTTATGAAATGTTTATTTGTTATTTTCCCATTCGTGATCTGACCTAAGCTGGAAATTTTGTACCTGTGATCTTTCCATTTCCTCCAACCTATCCTGAAAAGTGATTTGATTATATGTCATAATACTTATCTCCCTGGCATAATCTGTTTCCATGGTGTTTATTAATTGTACTTTTTTTTCTTCCATGGCAAGCAACTTGTTTTGAATAGAGGTCATCTGATTAGAATGATTGACATCCATGGCCTTTATTACTTGTGCATGATTTACCTCCATGGTCTTAATGAGTTGAGTTTGGTTGAGTTGCATGTCCTTAATCATTCGAGTCAAATCCTTGATGAGTTCCTTATCATTCTAATCATATTTCTCTTTGATATTTCTTTCATCTCCATATTTTTCTTCAAAGGCATCAATGATCGATTCTAAAGAATCGAAATTGTTAGTAGGTAAGTCTATGAACCAATCCATAACATCACCATCTAATGAGAAGATGAAAAGTCTCATTTTAACATCCTCATGGTTAATATCATGGCACCATTTTCTCACACAAAGGTGGAAATTCCTAAGGTGAGTTTCAGTACTAATGGCATTGTTACCTAGAAAACTAGGCAACTCATCAATGGCCTCAATGGCTTCATTCAGAATAAAATTTGGATAGCCTGAAATGTTAGTAAAATCACAAGGGGCGAACAGATCATCCATGATGTCATGCTCACTTGACCTTGAAAGGGCAAATGGATATCAGAGAGAGGCTCTTGTCCAAGATTAGCAAGAAGTCTACAGAAGAAGGCTTAAAGTAGAAATCCTTGCAAAAAATGAAATAAGTGGATTCTCCACTTGAACACGAATCTAACTCTAAAATCCAACATGAAAAATCCAAAATTTAGTTGATTTCCCAGGTACAAGAAGACTTGTCCCCGGCAACAGTACCAAAAATGTTATCGCTCCTTTCCGCCTACACCTACCTACAAGTTGGTGGAAAAAGCCTTCAACCCCGCAAGGTGTGGTTGGTGGCAAGGATCTCAGAGAAGGGGTTGTCACACTGATCCTGAATCCCCCTGTTTTAGCTCTCTCGTAGGTCAGCTAAGGGGGGTGGTCCCTAAAGTGAAGAAACTAAGTTAAAATGACGTGAGGTTCTAGGAGAGTGTTATAGTGAAAATGGGTTACTTTTAAGGATTTATGAGCAAAATATGATGTGAGCAACTTGAACTAATAATGACAATCATTAAAATGACAAAACCACAAACCAGTGCCTTATACAGAATTTACTCAACATTTTAAAGATATATATATTTTCTAAAGAAGTAAAATGTAATTCTCTAAAAATTTGAAAGCAAAGTAGCCCTGAAACGCAAACAAAAGATTGTTAGCATTAGATATTGCAAGATACAGAAAATGCCTTTGAGATAATCAAATTTGGGAATCAAAACATTGAAACATATATTTCCAAAACTCCACAATTATTAATTAGCTCGGAAAATGTGAACAAGGAAATGCAAAATGTGAAATTAGACTTGAAACATAAAAAGAAAGCACTTGTTAAGAGAATTAAAATACTTGCTTTTGGAATAAAATTTGCATATGAAAACTCATGATCATCAAGAGACAAGTAAAGTAAATATGATGGATAGTGCTCTTGCTTAATTTTATTATTATTTACCTCTACAACAAGATTGCAAATGAACTCTTCTATCCTCAAACCTCACCCTCACCCAAAGATATGGATTCCACAGTGAGGAGTCAAAAGAGGAGTAGAGGGTCCCTAAGATGTCTATTTAGCCAACTTATGTTAGAGGTAAAATTTTAGTGAGTGTTGATTGTCTCAATTAAATTGCTACATGCAATGTTTCAAAAGAAATAGAAATGAGATTGTGTTCATTGCAATAACAAATTAAACTTGAGAAACAAGAATAGAAATAAGCTCATATGTGTTGCACCAAAAAATGAAAGTAGGAAAGTTAAGTGAAATATATTTTCTTTATGATACAATTGTTTCAAGTGAGATATAATGCTCCAATAATTACCAAAATATGTAGCATAAATGGACCAAACAATGAAACATGTGCCTAAATAACCATGAAACAATTAAAACTTGCCCATAATATAAATCGCTCACATAAAAGAGATTTGCTCAAGTTTGCAAATTTTGGAACTTATGCACGTTATATTTTTTTTAGACACAAGATTTAGTGAATGAAATGTGGATTGTATATGTTATTAATTTTAAGCATGCATGCGATAGCTGAGGAAGGGGGATGCCATGGGAAAATTTCCCACGCTCCATCAAGAAAAGAACTTTCTTTTATTAGTGATTATAATGATTAGAAAAGATGCCTCTAAGAAGGCCGCCCAAGAAATGAAAACATATCTTTACAAAGATAAGAGCTTGGAAAAGCTAGAATCCCCCCCCCTTGAGTAAGACAACGAAAGTAAATGGGGAAACCCTCTTAATCAGAAAGATGGCAAGCCTCAAAGGCCCGCGACCTAGATAACTTGCTGATGCCTCTATAGAGCTCATGACCTCCTTACAAAATCAATCCTTGAGTTCGTGGAAGGTCCTACATGCAAGATTATTAGTAGTTTTCCGACACCTCTTCTTCAAACTCTTTGGTTCCCAAAGCTCAAACCTATGGGATTCCAAAACAAAATCAATTATTAGCATAAAAGAAAGCAAAATAAAACAATATTTTATTACAAACTAATATACAAAATGCTAGCTCAAGTAATGGGAGTGAACCCGCATACTTGCCCAACTTAGAAATTGCTCTTGAAATAGCTTGTATAAATTTGGAAGCTCTAAAAAGAAGTATTTTAAATTTTAAATGAAGTAGATGATCAAGTAGCTAAAGAATGAAAAAAATCTCTCTTGGTCTTCCTTTGGTTAAAGACTTGGGGTTGAAAATAGCTGAGTCTTGTATCGCTTTGAATCTAGGAGTGAGTTGAACTATGTGAGACCTCTCCCACACCGAAATAGATTTCCTGCACACAATACAAATATATCTTCCCGACACACTTGAACAAATATTAGTTTGCAAAAGTATTAGAGCAGCATAATGAATAAGATAAACCAAACATTCCTCTGAAAATGACTTGGCAAGCTTATTTCTAGAATACTACTCTAAATCAATGATACATGCAAGATAGCTTGCATGTATCAATCCAAGCTAGATGGAAAATATAAACTAATACTCAATCAAACATGTAAATGAATTCAAACACAATAGAAATATTATGGAAATAAATAACCTCATAATGCCAAGAGAACATCCGCTAAATAGCCCCAAAGTCTTGATTATATTAACAAATATGCAAGTACAAAATGGTAGAGTTTCCTCAAACCCAATAGCTCATAACATGATACAATACAATACTCCATGGATTTGTTATATAGAGAGTTGGGAGAAATTACCAAAGACGAATGTGTGTGAGAAATGAACTTGGAGCAAATTCCAAGGAAAGATAAGCCAAGTTCGATGTGGAGAAGACTGAGACACCCATAGCAAAATCTAATTTCTTTTGTGCACACCAAGGGAAATTGAATTCCCCATATGATCCAGTGAAATCATCCATAAGCCGAATGAATTCTTGTGCTACATCAGGTCCACCACTGCAAACTCGAGCAAACTGAAATCTTACCTGTAGATTGATGCAAGAGAATCAAAGCTAAATTTTCATTAATCATTTGTGTGATTTAGGGGGTGAGATATTTTAATTATTTTATTAATTAATTTGCTCAATTTTAATAAATTAGGAGAGAAAATATAAATGTGAGGATTATTGTAAATATTCCTTAAATAATTAAGGATATGAGTGGAGTTGAATTAGGTAGATAATATAGGGATGAGGAATTCCATAAACGAGACTTATTTGAGTCCAAAAAAAGATAAATCTAAATTAGATTTTAAGTTGAGATTTGTGTGGAGGAAATTATGGAGTGAAATAAATTCATATTTATGTATAAATATGTAACTTGTGAGAATGTGAAAGGAAAGGCGAGGAATTGAGGAGTGAGGAATACAGAGAGAGTAAGAGAAATGGTTTGAAGGGGCAAGAGCCTAGAGGCCGCCCATTGTAATATTTGGCCAAAGAGTTTTTTTTTTTCTTCATCAGTATTTTATTTATGTGGCTCTCTTTCCTTCATATGTATTTTTGAGCTGAACACATTTGTGGTTTTAATAAAAAATTTTAATGTTGAAGGTAGCACTTGAGTTTTTATATGCTAGGACCTATTTAACCCAATATCTTGGCATCATTTTGGTACCTGATCTTGCTCAATGGTATAGAAAATTCTTATGAGAGCTATGGAAGACTGCAATTTGCTGATAGTGGAAGAGTGTTTGTTATGGAGTAATTTACTGACCCTTTGCGTTTGCTGATCGTGGAAAAGCGTTTTGAGAAGATTTGTTTGCAGATTTCCAAAGAGATATGTGGGCGTTGAAGGAGAAAATCGAGATTGAGGACGAGCCTGCCTAGTTCATTGATTGATACTGGGTAACTCTTTGTGATGAGTCCCATACAATTATTGAACGCTAGAAACTGAATTTTTTGGAGAGAATACGAAGTGCTGGAACCTATCAAGAACCTTCAACTTGTGTTTCCATGCGTGTGTGGAGTGTGGGAGCATATCTGCTCAGTGACGCATTGAAGCTATGCGGTATGCAATAAACGGAGTGCGGTTTAACATTTTTTGGAGGCTGCGTGGACATTCTCACAAAACCGTGGAGTCATGACAACATAGGTGGAAGGGGGCGTATTTGTCAAGGCCTCAGCCTTAACGGACTGTGTAGAGGCAGTGTCAAGTGGTGGATGCAAAAATAAATACCACATGTGGCATGGTTTATGGCTGGATATGTTGTGCGGCCAGCATAAACTAAGTTGATACAAATCGTCTCTGCAGAATCATGAAGGCAGTGACAGTGTGCAGGTTTTGTTTTTTTCGAGTCTGCGTGAAGGAGCAGCAGTAAGTAGTGCGGCCAAGTGTGTAGACGCAGACATCGATAGCACAACGTGCAACAATGGCTCCTCGGTCAAGTCGTCAAATATCACAAACTTTCTTCTTGGAAGGAACAAGTGACAGTACTATACATGAAGTTAAGGAGGTAGGAATTGTTAATTGAGGTGAATTGTCCATTTTTCCTTCTGAATTTACGACGAACACCTTCTTTCTTTATCTATTTTCTCTCCTTCTGGGCTTTCTTCAGTAAATTGTTTGTTATTGTCAGAAATTTTTTCTAGATATTTTAGATTGTTGTTAAGGATCGCAAGGGTAGCTGCAACTGTGGTTCGACCCTAGAACGACAGCTGGAGACAGGCCTTCCATTTTAGGCGAAAAATATTTATTGCCTTGAACGACTCCCTTAAGCTCTGGATTGATCACTTGGTGAAAGGAAAAATGTTAATTTGCGTAAAATTGGGTTATGACTGTATAACAGCAATTTCAAATTCTCATTTGCGTTGGGTTCTAGTTGTATAACAGTAATATAAATTCTTGTTTGTGTTAACCATAACGTAGGCTTGCAAGACGGTATCCACTTTCTTATTAACCGTTTCCTATATGATGGTGTAAGTAGTGTGCGGTTCCAAATTTCTTAGAGTCTGTGTAAGACACTAAACACATAACCTTGGAGTCATGGTGATTGTACTGCTTCAAAGTTACAAAGGAAAAAGCGATGGATAAAAGACTCTAGAAAATTATAAGCTTTGTCGGTATTTTATTCTTAGCTGATAAATTGAAGCCTTTGAGAATGAGGTTTTGAATTTCTGACCATCCTTTATGGTTTTTTCATATCAGAAGCATGAGGATTCGAAGAAATTGCCGTTGAAAGAATTTTGCTTCAAGTGATTGGTACTGGTTTGAAAGGTGGAGTTTGGAGTGCGATAAAGCGATGATCGTTGGATGTACAATGATCGACGACAAAACGGGTACGTTTGAAATATAATGTGGCCATATTTGTGTGGTTGGCATCTTTGGGTTATTATCCAAAGTCGAATTGTTAAATGAATTGTCTCTCCAAAATTCAATTCAAGATATTAGTGGGCGGAAATATGTATTTGGCGATACTATGAGGAGTCATATATATGGATCAAATAAAGGGATATAAAATTATGGTTTAGAACATAATTTTGATAAAGGAATTTGATTCTGATTAACTAATTCTACTATTTGGGTTTTTTTAACCATGATTTAAAAAGAGAGGAAATGTCCGATTGAAGGTGGAGATGAACAAGCTTCCGAATGAGAATTTGGGTGATATGCATGGGGATATGCATAATTAAAATATATATGCATAGTGTGGATTATTCACAGTTTTGGATGAAGAGATGTGAATTGATGTTGTATGGTGCATAAGAGTGCAGGGAAATGTTTGCATTAAGATGACGAGCTTATGGGCATGCGAGTATTTACTGTGACAAAGACGACACAGAAGAATGGAAACCAGAGAGATGAGATTTCAGAGAGAAAGGTTTATTAATAACCGTAATAGGAGCATGAGGTATGATAATTCAGGAAGGTATCTTTGAACGTTGAAGATTGAATGGTTTATTTATTTTCACCTTAAAATAAATCTTGAAAAACATGAATTGCATTTCAACTAAAGACTTCAGTATCATGTGAAATGATAAGGGCAAAATTATGATTTTTCATAAGAATGAAGCATGCATGAGAATGAAGATTTTACATCCTTAAAATGTATTAGGGGTGTATGTTGTTGGAGAATTGTAAACTTGAATTAAGTCAAAATATCCACTATCATAATTATTGGAGCAAAGCTTGAAGTCAAAACAGATGTTAGTGTCAAATGAAAGTTTGGATAGTTTGAGTTAAGATTGAGTATTTTCATCCAAGATGAAGAATTGGTGTAAGTCTGAAGTCAAAGAGTCGTAAGTTAAGTAAAAAGTCTGAATGTAATTGGGTGCATGATCGGTCGAGCCGGACACCCAAAAGAATTGGTAATTGTAACACATGCATTACTAAAGTGTTGTTTGTAGCAAAGTGAAGCAAGATAATTATCCAGAGATTGGTTCCAAGACAGAGAACCAAGAGAAGCCAAGCGCAGGAGGAAAGCTTGCATTGATGAATGGAAAGTGTGAAGGATTGTTGAAAAGGGGATTGAACGAAATCCACACGTGAACAAATGAAATTCACAAAGGAGGAGAAGATGACTGTTGATAGTCATTTCTGAAGATTTGATGAAGACCACAACAAAGGGAAGAAGAAGGAAAATGCCAAGGTAAGTGACATATGTGAGCAGTTGATAGATGAATATTATGAGCGAGAGAAGGCTGAGATAACATTTCACCTTGAATTGTTAATGGAATTGTTGTAGGAAAATGTGAAAGACCAGACACATGGTTGGACCATGAGAAAGAAGGTAAAGTGGCAGAGACTACACGCAAAGAGGGAAAAGAAGGTAAACATACAGTTGGAAGAAGAGCTGAGGAAGCTCGAGCAGATGTTGTGGTGTGAAGAACTCAAAGAGGCTGAGTTAAAAATGGATGTTTCCATTTGTGGCCCAAAACAAGGTGAAATTCTGGGTGAAGAGATCAATGGGGAAGATCTCATGAACTATTGGGATAGTTCAGAAGAGTCTGAAGATGTGTTGGCGAGAGAAGCAGACGAGGCTATGAAGCCTTACATTTTTAAATCTCACAGTTTATGTATGTTTGCGGGATGTGCAAAAGAGGGTGAGCAGTCTGATGGAACTGTCACAGAGAAGAATGAAACTCTTGAGATGGAGTCTGATGGAGAATGCCTTTCAGAGGAGGAAGGTACTAATTTGTTGCAACAGGAAGAAATCACAATGAATTCTTGTTTGGGGTAAGACAACCAGATGAAGTTGTTATGGAGTAGAAGCAAAATGGAAATTCCGAAGAGATATTCCAAGGAGATAAACAAATGTATTTGTTTAGTGAATTTGCTGATAGAAGTTTACAATGTAATGATGCTGAAACCAGGGAAACTCAGGAGGATTGCCAGAGAAAGGATGAAACTATATTGAGTGAAGCTAAAAGTTTCCAAGCAAAATATGATGATGAATATCTTTCAGATTAAGATCAAATTGAATTATTACAACAAAAGGAGTTCATAAATTCCTTGTTTTGTGAAAGAAATTGTTTCAATGGAGGTGAGACAATTATTTCGTATGATGAAGAATTTGTTATTGATAATGACAGTGAGAAATTGATTTTCTTAAAAGGCCAAAGGGAGAATGATGGACAGACAACTAAAACTATTGCAGAGATAAAGGATCAGAATTCTATTCTGATGAAGAATGAAGAGATAGTATCAACTGGAAACTTGACTTGTGACAAAGAAGAAGATAATGAAGAATGTAAAAAGATTTTTTCAAATGAAATGACAGATTTGTGGCAGGAATTGAGTATTCTAGAGAAGAGGCTAAAAAAACAGAGGATAAGTGTTCAGGTTGCAAAGTCAGAGCTGAATGAGAATGAAAAAGTTCATTATTATGAACTAGAGCAAAGAGACATCCTTGAAATAGATGATGTGGAAGAAAGACTAACCGATAGTCTTGAGAATTATTTGAAGAAGTTTAATCAACATACTGATGTGTTGATAAAGGAGAAAATGTCAGAGCAACAAATTAGAATGTTGCCAGAAGAAGAAGAGACCGAAAGGTCTTATCTTTTTAAAACTAACAGTTTGTTGGTGAATGCAGGTACAACATCGAACGAGGAAATTGTTGCTATAAAATCAATCAATGACTATAGTTATGGTCAAGAAGAACTTCTTGATTTTTTTTCCATTGTAGGAAGTTGAGAGTTCAGCTCAGTTGGAAATGAAAGAGTTCGACAAAGAGGAATTACTCTGAGAAATTGGCAAAAGAAAATGTTGGAGAATTCGATGGAATCCGATCGACAGAGTGAGTGATGAGTTATCAAATCGAGTTGATACTTCGAAGGACCAGCGACATAACAGAGTTTGGAATCCTGGAGGGAGCAAGTCATCAGGACTTGTGGCTGTCACATTGTTACAGAAAAGCGACAGACCTCATAGACAGGAGTCTATGGAAACTTCTCTACATGGGGAGTCTGATGCAGGAGCATCAAAGCTAAATTTTCATTAATCATTTGTGTGATTTAAGGGGTGAGATATTTTAATTATTTTATTAATTAATTTGCTCAATTTTAATAAATTAGGAGATAAAATATAAATGTGAGGATTATTGTAAATATTCCTTAAATAATTAAGGATATCAGTGGAGTTGAATTAGGGAGATAATATAGGGATGAGGAATTCCATAAACGGGACTTAGTTGAGTCCAAAAAAAGATAAATCTAAATTAGATTTTAAGTTGATATTTGTGTAGAGGAAATTATGGAGTGGAATAAATTCATATTTATGTATAAATATGTAACTTGTGAGAATGTGAAAGGACAAGTGACGAATTGAGGAGTGAGGAATACAGAGAGAGTATGAGAAACAGTTTGAAGGGCCGAGAGCCCAGAGGCCGCCCATTGCAATATTTGGCCAAAGAGTTTTTATTTTATTTTATTTTTATTTTATTTATTTTTTTATATCAGTATTTTATTTATGTGGCTTTCTTTCCTTCATATGTATTTTTGAGATGAACACATTTGTAGTTTTAATGAATAATTTTAATGTTGAAGGTAGCACTTGAGTTTTTATATGCTAGGACCTATTTAATCCAGTATCCTGGCATCATAGATGATCCCATTGAACTTCTGCGTAGGCCTCTGAGAACTGTGTGTTTCCTCTGAGTAACTACGGAGTCTAAGCTCAAGGAATAACATAAATCCTTTGAGTGAAGTGTTGAATGTTGTTGCACTCCAGATAGCTCATGAGAAGAGGTCCCCACTTGGTCTTCAGTCAATTGTTTCTGTATAATATTCCTTTTATGCTCAACTGCCTTTAATAAACTCGATTTTCCTTGTGTGTAATTGCCGCTTTATCTCTGGGAAATTCAATTTTGATAAAATAAATGATGAATTAATGATGCGATGTGCTCCGTCATCCTCCACATATCCGTTGAATCAACTCTTTGACTTAGAATAATTTCCAAGTCATTTCCACATCATTTTGTTACATGGAATAATTTATTTCTCTCTATTTATTTAATTCTAGCCTAATCAAATGCCACAATTTCCACTAAACTTATGAAATGTTGGTTTTGAGGGTCCAAAACTCATTATTAACCCCTCAAAGTGTGTCCTAGTAGAAATTTGAGGGTGATAGGAGTAATTTTTATTACTCATACCCCATAAAACTTCTCTAGAAAACACTTATTACAATCCAATTACAATTTGGATTGCAATTTTTGACTTGCGGTAAATCTAAAAAATTTAAAAAATCACTACCTTGACCTAACCAAATTCCACGAAATTTTTTGTGTGATCTAGTATGGTAATATACATTAACTCTAGACACTAGGAATCACCCAAGGCCTTGCCATCAAGATGTACTCTGAATTTGGGGTAAAATTGGAGGAAAAAACTCAATTAATTATTAAGTCCTAGTAGGGAGATGATAATTAACTGAGTGAAAAAATATCCCAGAGTAATACTCACTTGTTGGCAAGGTCCCAAGCTACCTAGGCCTGTTACAGACTCAATACTTACTCAAATTCTTCATTACTAACATCACTTATTACAATTCCCCATAGGGCGTGGAATCTGGATACAAGATAAAGATGATGAGAAATAGAAGTAGAGTTCAAAAACTAAGTTGAACTGTTCATATCTGATGGTACAGATGTATTCTAGTTCATCCTTGGGCATGGAGTCTTCACATTATCATCAGATGCCTCTCCAGTGGTCAACAGTATCCAAGTAAAAACTTGTTCTTTTAAAAATACTTGGTATCCTGGTGCTTGGTATGAATAATCATTATTAACAAGCAGTAAATCTGAAATTATCATTTTAATTAAAATAATAATAATAATGTTAATTAATATTCAGATAAATCAATGGTTTGGGTTAAAAATCGCATCGCATAGAGTCAACGATTGGTTTTTTAATGTTCTCTAAATTAATTCAAACAAACTTTGAGTTTTTCCTATTTTCTATTCATTTAGTAGGTAAACATCATTAATGAACCCAATATTATTAAAAGGATTTCTTCCACATATATTGTTCATTTTTCATTTTCACAAGGGTTTTACTCAAAAAGTTAAAATTTCTGAAAACTAGCTATTCAGTCACATGCTCAATTTAAATCTAGGTATAGTAAGCTTAAAACTCATTCAATATGATAATTTGATCATTTTCATTGCAAAATATTGTTTTATGCATGTTTTGAATAAATTGAAAAATGCCTCTATAACAACCCTTATGAAAAATCCATGTAATAAAAGTTAATAACGACAAAAATAATAACCATGGTTAGTGGGGCACTTATTCTAAGCTTAATGTTGGGCAAAACATCCTAGTGAGGGCATTCATTTGTTTATTATGGTCAAGGAAATTAGCAAAGCAATGGAAAAGGCTTTGGAAAGGAAAAATGACATTTTTTGCACATTTATTTATGAAAATAGTGGAAAATAGGAGAAAAGGAAGGTGAAAGGTCACAAGTTGCATGTGGGGACGAAAATGAAGGAAAATAATGAAAAATGAAGAAAATAGAGGCCTAATTGATAAAAAAATATTTTGAGGATCAATTAAAACCTTTTGTGAGTTCAGTTTCGGAGCTCTCTCATTATTCTCTCTCTCTCTCTCTCACACACACACACTCTTGGAGAGTTGGAGTTTTCTTGGAGCACTTTGGCATTGAATCAAGAAAGGAAAATAAGGCAAGAGGAAGGAAGGAGCAAGCAAGGAAGAGTAGGATCAAGCAACTATAGCAGGATTCTTTACAAGTATCGATTTGCATGTGTGATTTCCTTGCTATATTTGGCATGCATGGTATTTCATGTGGTTCTTTGTTGTCATGGCATGGGTATTTCCAAGCATGACAATGTTTTCAGCCTAGGCTTGCCATTTCTGGATAGTCGTGGTTGTGATGGGGTTCTCATGTTTTGGTTGAGCTGGATTGCTGGATGGATTCGATGCTGAGTGAGGTGGATCTCTGAATAACTTAGCACATGGCCTAGTAACCCCTGAATCAGACTATGTGTTGTGGTAAAGCCGAATTTTGTGTTAGCTCTCCACCAGGCCTAGGAATCCCGAGATGGGATATACGGTAAATCCTAGAGATTGGAGTCTTGGTTTAAGGCCTAGTGATCCGGTGTGGATTGCGGTAAATCTTGAGAGACTAGGAGACAGGAAAATTCCTCATGGTGTAGGTGGAGAAATCTGGTGGCATCCATGCTTATTTTGGCCTAGTGATCTGGTGGCATCCATGCTTGTTTTTGCCTAGTGAGCTAGTGGAGATAATGGTAAAGCTTGTTATTACATGTTTATTTTTTTATCTTAGTGATCCGAGATGGATTGTGGTAAATCCTGGTTTTTATTGATGAGGGTGAGGTGGTCTAGCCTCCGGATGCCTTAGTTGGTTCTTTTGGTTTGAGTCCCATATTCATGCTTGGAATATGGCACGGGGGTGATTGGCTGAAGAGATATTTGGCTCAACTAATCTATGGTAAGGTGGAACGTGGTAGTCTCATCCCGGGTTGGCTTTTGAATTCATTAATAAGAGGTTCTCTCCTTGACATCTTATATGTAAATGTATTGGTTTATATGTGAATTCTATGGTTGATGTATCCTTGATATTTATGTTGTTATTATGCTAGTTATAAGCATGTATTATGACAGTGATGATGTATGGCTCTCCTCATGTTTTTATTTGTAAATGAATGAACATTTTATCTTAATAGATGATAATGCAACTAATGATATGAGGGAACAATGCTTCTTAGTGATTCTCAGATAAGTATGAGACCCTTATGCTCATATTTGTTATTTAAACCTGTAGAATACACATTTGTGGCATGTTTGAAGAAATGAATGTAATGGCTAGTAGTGGTCCAGTCTAGACCATTTCAATGCTTTTGCAAACGTATCATTGTTCTGTTGTTATAATTCATTTCTGAACCTCTCATGAGTTATGGGAAATGACCTGGGCTTTGGGCTTGAAAAAGTGGCTCAAATCTCGGGGATGTTGGCACAGGTTTGAGGAAAAAATTCCTCTGACGCATTCATGCCCATGTTGTGGGAGCGTCCAGAGCCTCCCAGATGCACCCTTTCCCATATCAAGGGAGCGTCTTGGGGTTTAATGGTCTAAAAAACTTAGTGGGATGCAAGGGTTGGTTACCTGCGTGGTTGAGATGGCTCCTGGGAGTTTTGTTGCTGATGTGGAAGGTTTGTGTGATGTGTTTACATCGATTCGACTTCCTTAAGGTCACCTATGATGTTGACTTAGATCATAGTAGCCTCTTATCACATGTTTACCCTGGTTGGACGATTACTTGGGTAGATGTGGGAGGAGGGTGTTACAGCCTTTGAAGAGAAAAGTGAAGCAACAAAGGATAGAGGATATTGTTGAGGACAATGATAATAACTCCAAATTATCTCTTTATTCAAGCACATCAAACAAAATTTGCATCAAATTAAGAAGTTAGAGTGAAATTTTAGAGATTTTTGAAAAATGATATTTATCAGATGAAGAGGAAGCAATTGCTAACATTTTTGTTGATATTCAACGGTCGACCCTTCACAAGATTGCAATTAACCCTTGTGTCATTCAATATTCATATATGGTACGTTAGACTATCTCCCATGTTTATATTAAAACTTGTACTATGGGCAATGATAAACATCAAACTATAGGAGCTTCCAGACCTAAAGATCTTGAAACCATATACACGTTACCCAAGGTTGAAACTAGGCTTGATGACTAGTTACTTAAGGAATGCATAGATAAGGAATTCAGAAAAAATGAAATAGAAATGACGCAAATTATCAAAGGTCGATGGTATCATGATCATGAGTTTAAGATCAAATTGAAAACATTATACCCCATTAGCCTCATGAAGAAAGCTCAGGTAGAAAATGTTATGCATGCTTTATGGAGAACCTAATGCACTACTATGCAAGTTAGAATGGGCTCCTTTGTTACACAAAGTATTGGAAAAAGGGAGAATTTTCAATTCGATAGTAATTTCATCAAATAATTTGTTGAAATAGGTTGAAAAGATGTTTTCATCTCCTTGTAGTTTTATTCCACATTTTTTTCATGTTTGCATATTTACTAAATGTAGTTTTTACAAGAACACCTTTTCCTTTAATGAATTAGAATTGGTCTCCTACTTAGGAACCTATTCATATATATTGTTATAAACTTTAGGATGTTAAACCAAATGAATCCTTTTATGAGATTTTACATAATTTCATGGTTCCACTTCATGAACCTTTATACAACCATCCACCTGCCATTTTTACAAAATATGCCAAAGAGGGTATTTTAGATATAAGAGACTAGTTTATTGATGAAACCTTCACTTATATCTAGATTTATGAATATGAGGATCCTTCTCATGTACTCCCAATGTATGCGCCAAATAAGTTAATACTCCGATAAACAGTTAACATAGGCATTAATGGTTAATTCAAAGAAGGTTTGGCCTTCAATTCCAAACAAATTAGAAATATACACTTTATCAAATTCCAAGCATGCCAAATTGAAGCAACATACTTGAAAGACACATAATTAACCTTTATAGTTTTCAAAGACATAACCCTAAGGATATTGTGCAAGAACATTATAATGCTTTAAATTTTTAAGATATATACACATGTAGATATCCCTTTTTATAAGGTATTTCCGAGAGCTCAATCCTATGACAATGTTATCCAAAGAATTGAAGAGTTTCTAGAAGGTTTAAATCAAACAGAGTTTTTATCTTTTCAATATCATATAAAAATATCGTTGGAAGGTGAAATTCAGACTAATAATTTATTAAAACAACGCCATAGCCAGAAAGAACAATTTCAAGGTGAG
The DNA here is from genome assembly GCA_034641835.2 of Pinus albicaulis. Classification (NCBI taxonomy): domain Eukaryota; kingdom Viridiplantae; phylum Streptophyta; class Pinopsida; order Pinales; family Pinaceae; genus Pinus; species Pinus albicaulis. The sequence continues at coordinate 919,452,430 of CM076584.1, read as the reverse complement.
CAGTCATAGTAACAACAAAATTTGAAAGACTGGTGATAGGAAAATCAGGGAAAAGCGCATTAAAAACAGAAAGACCATCAATAGGAGGAACAAAGTGAACAAGACCAATTTGTTTTAATGAATTTGTAGACACCAAGTAAGGACGAGACCTAAAAAAATCATTCAGGGAAGGATATAGGGGTCATTACAACTACTAGTATAAGTAAAACCATTGTCAACTTATCCAAGCATTACTTCCACTAAAATTATTTGTGGATTCTATTGAACTAGTAGTTGCTTTGGGTGAACACTTTTTCAATACTTCCAAGAAAGTTATTCTTAAAGGAGGACCTAGAAAAATAAAAATGGACAAATTAGAGAACCTCCTCCAAAACAAGTAATTATATGGGATGAATAAATTAAATCTAGAGGAACTTGTAGATGAAGTGGCAAATTCAATTGGCATGTGTAGAACACCCAACCCCATATTGTTGTATTAGGGTTGTGGGCATAACTAGACCTCACCTTCAAGGTTTGTAATGAATATGGGGTTATCAAATTTGCTCTTTCTTCCATCCCCGCAATTCACATTTCCGATATTGGTATCATCTTTTACTCCTCGAGAGCTTTCCAACAACATAAATTTTATCTCATTCTAAGCTCCATGCATGCCCATTAAATATCTCCCCTTTGAGGGCCACATTAGCATCGATGTAGACCATGTGGCTAGCACATGGTAACCCTCAACCAAGTTTAATTTCCACACTAATCCACATTTGTTTCGTACACCTATAACGGTTATAACAAAATTTGCCCCCCCCGGGCACACTTTAATTATGTAAACAATCTTGGTCCATTTTCCGCCTGAAAAAATAAAAATAAAAATTGGGTCATCATTTACTATGGGGTTGACTTATCCATTTGGTTCTGCCACATCATCCCCACGTCATTTGTAGTACACCCAAGCCTTTCGGTGGTAAGGTTTCATAACATTGTTCCTATACCAGGATAATCCTTCAATGTTGACAGGTTCAAAGAGGTGGTTCCAATGTAAAGTTGAGCATTCTAACCAAATTTCCTTACAAAGCCTAATTCCATTATCGAGGATTCAAATCTTGAAGTTTACACATTTGGGATAAAAGATTAAGTGTGAAAACTTTGTGATTTTCCAAGTTGTCGCCATCAATTAATGAGAGCTTACAACTATATATGTTCCCATCTTGTGATAGTGTGTTACACTAAATCCACATCATACCATAGTTTCCCAAACATCATTTCTTTCACTCTTTCGGTGTCTGGTGTCGTCAATTAACAATTTGGCTAACCAAACCATCATTGTTAAGTGACACTTGTCATACTAGTTCCACATCATAACAAAAGTTTTATTAAGAGGTATTTATTTTATTCTTTCAATGTCCAATGCCATTAGTTAAGAGTCCTAGTAAACAATAATTTGTCATCAAGAAAAGTTCATCACAGTAGAGCATATCCATACCAATATTTTATTGTGGAACTATTCTAGTGCATTCATCACCAATATAAAGGGTTTCTTGACTCACTAGTGATGTTAGTTAACAGGGAAATTGTGATTCATTGTTGTCTATTATAGTGGGATGGAAAAAATAGTGCATTTTAAGAAACCTATGGCAGCCCAATATTCTAGTAAGCTCTTGGGCACATCACTTGGTTATAGCATTGTAGTGCTAAAGAATTAATTCTTCGACAATATCTTGTGGGTGTTGGTTTTAACAATTGATAGAGAAGATTTTAGTTTCGTGTCTGATTGATAGTCCATTAGGAATAAAATAGAGGCTTGGTAGTGAACTTCAAGAACCAAGAACTTTCGAAGTTTAGAGCTCTTTCAACAGTTTCCAAACACAATCTAACCACTACCTTTGAACCATGCAAATTTGGCCCTTCTTACCTCCATCACTTACACGAGAGAGAGAGAATTGCATATCGACTTATCTTTGAATGCGTAAAGAGCCTTAAGCTTGTTCCAACACACAAGTTCCACCTCACTATTCTAACATGCACAACATCTATAGAGATAGATTGTAAGCTACTGAAATCACACTCAATTCTTACCACCAAAGCAAACCTCACATTTCATGCATTTTTAATAATTCGAGATCTCATACAAACTTTGAGAAGAATAGCATTGTATAACAACGTAGTATTTAAAAAAAGAACACTGATCAACATTAAAGCGAGTTATGAAAGGCACTCAACTCATTGTTCATACACCATTCACTAGAAAATTATACATTAGCTTTATGCTCATCATCACATTTACACATAGGAATCCAAAATATCTATAACCATGAAACTTTAGAATTAACTATATTTCATTGACAAAAAGATAGAACACACCTATCTGGTACAAGAAAACTTGTAGGAAACCAAATAAGGGACAACCACTCTCCACCCAAACAGATGCACAAATACACTATAGATTTATTATAGTTGGACACCCTCAAGCTGATTCTAATGTCTAAAGGATGCTTCACTCGGGGAATTCAACAAGGATTTAACTGAAGGTAAAGAGTATGAAGGTCATTCTCCTTCACTTGCAGGAGCCAGAAATTCTACCTCTCAAGCATCGAGTGTGGGTTGATCACACAACAACGTATGGACACTATAGGCATGCATAACACAAAAGGAAACCCCTTCACCATTTTCTATGGTACTTTACTGATATATCCTTCTCTTTAGTACTTATCATGCACAATATAACCAAATAATTTATTTTATCTCAGTCTTATTCACTCGGTTTGAGGGCTTCCTCATTGGTTTCCTCAACCAAAACACAATTCAAACATGGACTTCCTCATAGGCCTGTTGTGACATAGGGGATAGTTTTATCTCCCCTTGTCCAAGTCTCTCTCTCACAGACCCTATAATACAATTTCCAAAAATGGGTTCATAAGTCGCCCTATACACAATGGGTTATGGACTCACACTCACACAATCTCACCCTCAACAATAATCTACGACACACTATTTTCCTTGTCTCCCTATCCCTAATGACTAGTCCCCCATTTTTTCACAAGTGCTATGTGTCATATGAAAATTTCAGGTTCCTTCTCAGGTTGTAGAGTCAATTGAAACCTATCGTATGGCATGTAGTGCATTCTTGGAGTCGTCTAATACCTCGTCTCCCCATCTCTCTCATAATTTATTGGGAGTTAGGTAGTTCAAATAGAACATCAAAGGTGAGAACATTGATTGCATGAGAGTTATGAAAATTCCCAATTCCCTTTAAAAGCTTCCTCAAGTAAGCCATCCTTTCAGACATTGGGATCTATATAGGTTGGTCCTTCTTTTAAACTTCAGCAATTTGTAATTTAATTAATAGAATATTTACATCAAACAAGTTTGGAAATTTGTTCATTCCAGCCCTTCGGTTTTATCATCTCTTAATTACAGTTACAAGACTTGGGTATTAGAAAAAGGATACTACAATCCCCTCCCCCTTTGAAGGAACTCCATCCTTGGTGTTAACTATTCATAGAATTTAATTTGTACATAAAACAATAACGATCATTCCATTTTCATGACATCCTCCATTTCTTGTGTTGCTTCATATGCTCTAAAGTGCTTCCATTGCACCTTGACCTGTGTGATAACTCAATTCAAGAGTGTGGTTTCCTTTCAGTCGAATAGGTACCAAGGTTTTGGCCAGAATTATCATTTGGTTTCCATCTATATCAAATCCTAATCAACAATAAGATCAACATCATGTATATTTATTTTAATCAATGATATATGAAACACATCATGTGCCTTCACTACAAGAGGTAGGGCAAGTCTGTATTCTACTAGCCCTACTCTCTCTAAGATTCATAAGGGTCCACAATATCTTGGTGCTAACATGGAACACCATCCCACTTTTAAGGAACTTCTTTTTAACCTAATTCAGATATATACATGCTCTCTCACTCGAAATTCCTTATGAATTCTATTATAGCCTACAAAACTCTTTTGTTAGTATTGAGCTACCTTTAATTTATATTTTATATTTATTACTTCTTATTCCATTTATTTTAAAATAACCATCCCAAGTGTGACTCTACCCACTATATTATCCCAATTGAATCGGATATCACATTTTGTGTCATACAAGACTTCAAAAGGGCTCATCTTTAATAACCCTTGATAGCAAATATTGTAAGAAAATTCTACCAGAGAAACTAATGGAATACAAAACGTATCTTAAAGCTCTACCTTATTTTGATCGTTTAGAGGGCAATCGCAGAGTCACTGAATGAAGTCCTTCATTTATTTCGGAGGTAGGTGCTACAGAGACCAGAAAATATTCCAACTTATTGGGCTAGTAAATAACAAACATCTTGAGCATGTCTTCAATATTCTATTCATCATTTCCATTTTTCTATCAGTTTGAGGGCAATAGTTTGTGTTGAATGCTAACTGGTTTACAAAACCTATAAATAAGGCCTTCCAACAATTTTAGGTAAAAATTGCATCTTGTTCAAATATGTTCTTCTTGGGGATGCCTTGCAATCTGAGTATGACCCCTTCATGAAAATTCAAGCAATTTCAATTTCCTTATACATAGACTTAATAGTTATAAATTTAGTTGTCTTATTTAACTTATCCATTGCCACCATGACCACATCATGCTTTTTTTTTCACAAAGGAAAAATTCGTAATTTTATTAATGAAAATAAAATTACATGTTACATTAGTTGGTAGTGTCAAAGACAAACAAGTGTGCCGCTGGCAAATACAATGAAGAGGAAATTAGGCTTTCCTCCCTTTTTTCTTTTCAACCTTCCGCCAACCACCTTGTGTTGGCATGGTCGATATAAGGACGAGTTGGTTCTCTACCGCATGTGCTCCAACGTCCTTATCAGAGTCCGATGTGTCTGAGGTATGTAGTCTTTTATTTCCCCTATTTTCTGGTGCCCCGGGATTCATATTCGGCTGTGTCACGGTAGTGGCATCAATGGGTTCTTGCATTTCCTGTTCTTGAGCACCCAAAGCAGTATATGTTTGTTTACTATCTTGTGGGATGGGTTCTTCCTCTTCCTCTTTTTGTTCAGGCTCTTCTGATGGAAATTGCCATCCTTTAGCAACTTTTCCTGTTTTATTCTTTCTCCTGTTATCTCTTGTGGCTGCCGGGCATGTGTTTTGAAGATGACCTGTGTTCCTGCATATCTGGCATCGAAAGGCGCTATTCTCATAATCTAAGTGTTGTGTCCATCTCTGTTGTTTGTGATTCAATATAATGCACTCTGGTAGTCCTTTGCTCAAATCCACTTCCACACAGATTCATGCGAAAGTGTAGATGCACTCCTCCATTCATTGTATATCAGTTTTGATATATCTGCCAAGGATGTTACCAATGCCTTCAAGAACACTTTCCTGCCAGAAGTGAAGCAGAAGATTGTGAAGACGGACCCAAACCGACATTTTGGTCACCTCCATGGTGTTGGCATCAAATTCCGGGAACCATGGTGTGATGAAGAGTCCAATAGATCCCCAGAACCATGGCCCATCCTTAATAATCATATCTCTGTCCTCAGCTGATGAAAACTAGACAATGAAAAAACCTTTGGAGCATAGGTGGATTTCACAATCCATGGTCCAGTTGGAAAAAATCCATTGGAAGAGCTCCACAAGTTTGGGCCAGAAGCAATTGAATTTTCATATTATAGCTTGAGATTTGAAAGTGGTTCTATGCACATCTATTTCAGGAATGTCAATATTTATTTCAGGCACACAGTTCTGCTGTTCCACGATATATGCCTTAGGGGAGTTTTTAGTTTGGGCCACAGTCGCTGTAGCATCTTTATTTTTTTCCCCTTGTAGGACATTTCTATATGTGGGTCCTTTGGAGTGGGCAATGTTGGACGCACTAGCACCCGGGGTGTTTCCATAAGCTCTGTTATGTCCTAAATTTCCTCCTCTCAGTCGGAAATTAAGGCAAACAGAGGATCCAGAAGCTATGGCATAGTCATTTAGAGAGTTGGAATTTGCTAATGCTTTCCCCCCAAATATCAAGGACTGAAGATGAGCGGGGTAACCAGCAGCATATTGTATTTTGTTCTTCAAAAATATTATGGAGTCTATGTCTTGAATCCATATGATAAAACTATTGCCTGCAGGAGGTTTAATAAATATTTGGAATGACATAGAGCTTACCTGAGTATCTTTAACAGTGGGAAATTCGCGGCTCCGATAAGCGATTTCTGAGGTAATGTCGCAGCTCCTTTTGTTCTTTGGTTCACCAGGCGCGAGCAGTCGGGATCCCCAACATAAAGCACCATAGTAAGCATTATCAGTGATGATACAACGACTCTCTTTGCCCGTTTTCTTGACGGTCGTGGGAGATATATGAACAATAGCAAACATTTGAGGCCCCCAATGCAAATAATGATAAGTACAGTAGCGTAGCTAGGATACAATTTGTTTGCTCACCGATTCAAACACTCACCGCCGTCTATGATATTCCTCCAGACCAGATACAGCCCCATGGAAATGTAAATCCTTGTTTCCTCCATGAAACAGTGAGCATAATCTCTGCTCTATTACCCAAAGCCATCTTAAGAGTTTTCACTCAGCCGCAATGAAAGGCCGGTGGCCAGTGCGATCCTGTGAAGTCGTGTGTGCCTCCACCAAGCCTGAGTGTTCATGCTAGCAGGTGCGATGTAGCTCCGCAGTGGCTCGTCCAATGTGGTCTGCCGCCATAAGAGCCCAAGAACTAGAGGAATTTTCCCTAGGGTTGCCGCCATGTTTAGCGCTGCTTCCTTCCATCTTTCGACTGAACCTCCAACTATCATCTAGCCACTAGCTAACAATTCCCACATCATGCTACTTGGGGGTTCTTGGAAGTTTAGCAATGAAGTCCATTGACATGATTTCCCACTTCCATTCTAAAATCAATATTGGCTACAACAACCCTGCTAGGTGCTTGCATTCCACTTTGAATTGTTGACATTCTAAACATCTAACAATATATTCAAAATTTTTTGTCTTTATCTTTGGCCAATAATATAATTTTTTAGTGGTTTTTAATACCTTTTAATATCCTGGGTGACTTGCATATGGTCTTCTATGAGACCCATCCATTATGATTTTAGTTATTTCAAATACATTGTGTAGGCATAATTTTCACCTGTATAGTAAAAACCCTTCTCGAGTTAGCTAGTATATTTCTCCCATTCGTCCCTTGGGTTCCTCTTGCAAGCATTTACTTACATGCTAGAAGCGCTCGTCTTCTTGTAGAGCTTCTATGGTTTTTTCCTTGATGTTTTTCTCACATGTAGTAATGGTTGAACCATATGTGTCACTTGCATGCGTCTATTGAGTGCATCGACAAATTGAATTTCTTTGCTCTTGATGTGCTTAATATCAAAATACAACCCACTAATAAGTTCCATCCATTTGGATTTCCTTACATTTAATGGGGGGTGATTAAACAAATACTTCAACCTGTTGTGTTCGGCCATTAAGATGAATTTCCTTTCAAGCAAGTGGTGCCTCCACATTTATAAGGTGTGAACTAAGGATACAAGATCCAAATAATGCATTACACAATTCCTCTTGTGTTCATTTATTTTTTTGGACTCATAGTTTATTGCATGTCCATCTTGCATGAGAAATCCACCAAGTCCCCCTTGCTAGCATCAAAGCAAACCAAAGGATATTTATTTGATTTTACAAACTTTTGTATAGGGGCATGTGTGAGAAGTTGCTTCAATTGTTCAAAGCTCGTTGCACATGCTGATGTCCATTGAAACCTTACTCCTTTTTTTGCAGCACTGTAAGCAAGTGCCCAACTTTGAGAGTCCTTACATGAATATCGTGTATTATCTTGCTAGCCCCATAAAATATATTATTCCTATTACATTATGGGGAATAGGCCACTCTAGTATGGCCTTGATACTTTAAAGATCAACTTCTACTCCTCTTGAAATAACATCACTTAAGTATTGCACTTGCGATTGGAAGAAGTCACATTTATTGAGCTTAGCATATAGTTGGTGATTATGTAGCGTTTGTAACATGACCTTGAGGCATTCTTCACATTACATTTTAGTATTTGAGTAGGATATAATATCATCAATAAAAAATAGTATGAAATCACCCAAATATTTGTTGAGAATATTATTCATAAGAAAAAGATGTGGTAGGTGCATTTGTTAGCCAAAACAACACCACAACAAACTCATAGTGTTCATACCTAGCCTTGAATGTCATCTTGCAAATGTCCTCATCTTTGTTCCAAACTTGATGATATCCTAATATCATATCTATTTTTTAAAATGCGAGGCTCCTCTCAACTGGCCAAATAAATCATCAATCATAACCAATGGCTACTTGTTTTTAACAATTTCTTTATTCATATTTCTATAATAAATACATAGCCTAATGGTATCATCCTTTTTCTTCAAAAACAATGCTGGAGCTCCCCACAACGACACATTGGTTCTAATATACCCTTTTTCCAACATTTATTTAAATTTTCTTTATTTCCACGAGTTCATGCATCGTCATCCTATACAATTCTCTAGACACGAGCATGGTTTTGGGAGTTTTCTATGGAGAAATCATATCCCCCTTGGGTGGCAATCTTGATAGCTCTTTAGGAAATACATCATTGTATTCCTATAGTATGGGATGATCTTCAATTTTCAACTTACTATGCCTTGTTAAACATGTCACTTGTATGGCATACAAGGGGGTATCCCTTTCTACAATATTTCTTCAATTATAGGATTGAAATTTGTCTCACAAATATTGGCTTTCTCACTCCTTACAGTAGCTTTTATTGTCCATCATTTTTGCATTCCAACATTTTATTATAGAAATCCAATTTTTTCCTATGCCTTGCTAGAATATCCATGTCGATTATTAGGTCATATGACCCCAAGGGTAAAACATTCAAAGTGGTTAGTTTAGGCAAGTTTCTCATTTCAAGCTAGCATGATTCCCCAATGTTGGATACCTTCCTTTTGACTCCAGTGGCTAATTGAACTAGCCATGATTTGGCATGCTATGTTCTTTTTAAAACACAAGCTTGAAAACTTGTGGAGTGATGTAACTAATATTAGAAGTGAGGTCAATTAAAATTGAAACAAGACATTTTCCAATTATAACTTCCATCACTACCATTGAGGCTTGGTGGTCCACTTGTCTATTTTCGACAACTACAAAAATTTGGGGGTACACTCTTGGCCACATCGTTGACAATAATAGCCTCTTGGGCAGTGCGTTGGACATTATTAATGATTTTGTAATGCTAAATGTGAAATATCTTGGAAAAATAGTCCCAAGCCTCTAGCAACAACATGAAGAAACACATAGTTAAATATAGAAGTTAGATAGGTGGAGAATGGAGGCTATTAATCAATAACTTGTTAATCCATCAACATGTTCCAAAATGATTAATAATTTCTTTTCAAAATATCATGGAAAAATCACCATAATTGCAAGCAAGGTTTACCATTGTGAAATTAGTATGGATAACTCAACTACAAACTTAGTCGTGTATATCATGAATGTTCTTCTCAATGGGAGCCATACATTGAAGATATTGAGACACAAAAAGTAGCAAATCAAGGAAATGATCATTTAAAGTCTTCAACATAATATTCTTGATTGGGGAATATCTTATCTTGCCTACTTTTTATTAGCGAGATAAGGGGAAATTATTTATTTTAGGTTAATTCTTGATTTATTTATAGAATTTTCTAATTAAGAAAAGGGATTGGAATATTCGAAGGAAACAAAAAACACTTTTACAGTATTGTCAAGCCTAATTTTGGTTTTATGTTTTGTTTTTAGCTGCATGGTACTATTATTCATCATTTTAAATAAAAATACTAAGCCATTGTTATCTTTGAGTTGTTGTCTTTGGAATAATTTTGGATACTCTTTCTATATGCAATATTGTTAGATAAGTTACTTATCTAATATTGCTTAATTCATTTGATTCTGTATTGTGACCAAATTAAATTGATTTGATTGATAATGATATTAAGTATGAGCATATAAAAATTAGCTACCCAAACAATTATTTATCTAAATAAGATAATTTTTTAATGTTGATTTAACAATTATTTATTCTAAAGTCACGTGGGGAAAATCATTTGGTGATTGTCATATTACAAAGTATTATGTAAATTGTAAGGTTTAAGGTTCAAATCTCTTTGGGGTGTTTATCCCACAAAAAAAAAGATCTCGTATTCTAAGAACTATTTCAAAAGATTATACTAATTTATTCAGTTGATACAACGAAGATCCTCACCATAAAAAATGTTATTTCAAAATATTATACTAATTTATTAAGTTAATAGGGCGAGGATCCTCACCATAAGAAATGTTATTTCAAAAGATTATACTAATTTATTAAGTTGATAGGATTTCAAAAGATTATTGGGCGAGGATTCTCACCATAAGAAATGTTATTTCAAAAGATTATAGGGCCAGGATCCTCACTATAAGAAATGTTATTTCAAAAGATTATACTAATTTATTAAGTTGATACAATGATGGAGACATTGATCGGGTGATTTCTCCACATTTTCACATCAACACATTCATATCATGACATATATGAGGGGAATGTCAAATGAAAAAGCAATATATGAGGGGAATGTCAAATGAAAAAACAATGTCAGCTATAAGTGAAAAAAAAGAAGTAAATATACATATTTGGTTAGTTTTAAGTAAAAATGTTATAAAATAGGAGTTGTGTAATTCCTTTTGTGCTTACAAAAGGTTGACATAAAGTATAAAAAAGAAAAAATATTTCACTCTAAGTCATAAATAAAATATTTTCATGTCCATATTAAACAACATAATTTTATGTAGAGAGGTAAGCAACTGAAAGTAAGAAAAATCTTATATTTTCACTTTTGACTCCAAAGACGATGTGTAATTCTTGTACTTTCAAAAATATTTCGATGCAGATCTTAAATAAAATATTTGAATATCATTATTAATTATTATTTTTTAATATCGATCATATATATATATATATATATATATAATTCCCACTTTAAATAAAATAATTTTAAATCAACTATATATGGAGAGAGAATTCAATTACTTTATAATAAGAAAGAGATGTAAAATTCATTCAATTTTTAATATTGATAAGCCACATTTAAAAAATATTAATAAAAAAAAATCTATTTGAAATATAAATGAAACATTTCAATATGCGTGATTAAAAAATATATTTCATGATTTGTATCAAAAATATATTAATAACAAAAACCATGTTAATCTCGAACATTATGGCCACTAATATATTATATTTTAATACTCATGTAAAATAAAATATCTCAATATCATTGTTGGATAAAATATTTCAATTTCACTTCTAATATATTATATTTTAATACCCATGTAAAATAAAATATCTCGATATCATTGTTGGATAAAATATTTCAATATCACTTTTATATATACAGCTAGAACCTTTCTTGTGATCTAACTACTCTACATATTGGTTAGAATTGTATTACCTAAACAAAAGCATTTTATTTGTGTGTTTTTCAAATTCCTTATATATTCATGGAGTTGATACATTGTGTGTGCGTGTGTCATTAGCATAGATTTATCTTAACTAGAGATTTATAAGAATTTAGAGGAAAGTGATTCTTAAACATCTCTACTTGATTTTGGGCGAAATTGACCAAAAAAATGAGTAGAAAAACGTCATTTCATCTATTAGTTAGACTACATGTTATTAATAAAAGTTTTGAATTTTTTGAATAAAAATATTAACAATTTAAATTTAAAATAATTTTTAAATTAATATATTTCTCAAATTGTATAATAAAATATATATTTTTTAATATAAAAAATGAAATTTTAAAATTAAAATAACTATCAAAAAAATAAATTAGACCACTAGGCCTAAAACTAACGGTGAATGGATGCATTAAGACACTCATTGCATTAGGTAACCAGTTCAAACACCCCATAAATAGTCTCACCTACATGACCTAAAAAATAAAAAATAAAAACAAAAACAACAACATCACCTATCTAGTTCCTTGATAACTTTAAAAAATATCTCAAAATGATTTAAAATATATCTTAATAGATTAATAAATAACTATTTTAAATTATATGTTGATGGATTTAGGGAGTAATATTGTTGTGTTGTCTAAGTTGTTGCAGTAAAAAAGTAAGATAAGAATCGCACGCTTGACCTAGGCCGCGCTCTGCAACTATCGCCCTCCATTGCTGGTGGCTTCTGGCCCTGCCATGGCCCCTCCGAATGCTTCTTCGGAGGGGGCCTATGCACAATCTGCTTTCTCTGCTTTGATAAAATCACTACCTCCCCAACGCCCACGACCTGCTCTATCGAAGTTTGTGAAAAAATTAGATGGACTACAAGAATTTGAGCTGCCCCCTGCTCTACCTTGAATGGCTGCGCTATCTCTAGCTGAACGGGGCCTCATCGGGCAATTTAATGGCTTATGGCCATCCCCGAAAACAATGCAAAGATGGATAGAACGAAACTGGGCGGACAAAGTAAGTGGCAAAATCTCCATACGTTTTTGTGGGAAAGGATATTATACTTTTCATTTCTAATCAAGAGTAGACAAGGATTTAATCTTCAGAAATGGACCATATTATATGGATTCTAGAGGACTGTATTTCAATAAATGGATTCCAGATTTCGATCCCAAACTGGATGTCTCTAGTGCTGTTCCGGTATGGGTTCGGCTTCCTCATCTCCCACTGCACTGTTGGGGTGATGATTTAATTCGTGCCATCGGCAATTCTGTTGGGAAATACATAGATCGGAGTGAACCCAAGGACAATATGCAAGCTTGTGCGCGTATCTGTGTTGAAGTCGATCTTGGAAAGGGTCTTCCGGAGGCAATCAAGCTCAAAGTGGATGACTGGATGCATGTTCAGCAGTTGGACTACGAACAAATCCCATTTAAATGCAAGGTATGCCACGAGTATGGCCATTTTTCTAATCGATGTTCTAAATTAGTTAATGTTGAAAATGCTCAGCCAGATGAGCAATGGGAAACTGTAAAAAAGAAGAAGACCGCCCCAAAGGCAAACTCTGAAGCCGTCCCTCCCAAAAATACCCCCTCTGCCCCTCCCCCTTCCTCCTCCCTGGGCCCTCCCATCCCTCCTGCCTTTGGTCCTTCTTCTGAAACCCCCTTGGAATCATCTAACCCCTTTGGCGCCCTCTCCCTCCCTGATTCCGACCCCCCAATCTCCTCTGAAAATGAACCTTCCATCCCCATCATTCCTTCTCAAACCTCCCCTTCCCATTTCCACGATCCCCCTCCCTCTCGATCAACAAGGAGCTCCTTAAAAGAGCATGGTGCCAATATGGAAGCGTAAAAAAAAGGGCATGGCAGGAAAACTATAAAGCAGCATAGAGATGAAAATGCTAAAAAAGATATAGCCATGGGAACTCAAAACCCCATAGAAACTTATATTCTGGGTCAAAGTAGCAAAGAGACATCACACAAGGAGCATGGAGGGCGAGCATCTCTCCGTATTACCCATGCTCAATGATGAAAGTAATATCTTGGAAAAAAAGGGGATTAGGGCACCCCTCTAAATTTGCTGCCCTAAAAGACTTGATAGAACATGAGAAGCCTGGAATCCTAATGATTCAAGAAATAAGCAAGGATTTCAAGAGATGAAGGGAATCATTGATAAGCTCAGACAGTATGATGGACACATATGTGAATCAAGAGGAGCCTCCGGTGGAATCACTACTATTTGGAATAAAAACATTTGGACATGCATATCCAATACAATTAGCCAGTATTGGATCAAAGTTACTTTAGAGAATCAGGAAGATCACAAACAAATTTTCATCTACAATATATATGCACTGAACCATTTCAGAGATAAAGAGAAATGTTGGGCCACTCTACAAACATACATAGATGATGAAGATAACAGAAATGTCATCCTTGGTGGGGATCTCAATCTTATACTGCACTCAAATGATAAAAGAGGAGGTGTCTTTTCCCATGACCCCTACAGATCAAAGCTGGAAGAAATCATGCAGGAGTATGATCTAGTCGATGTCAACCCAAAAAACCTGAGATACACTTGGAATAATCACAGGCTGGGCAAAGATAACATAATGGAGCGGCTTGATAGAATACTGATAAACACAACTCTCTTTTCTGTCTTTTCCATAGCTTATGCTGTAATAATTCCATATATGGCATCTGATCACTATCCCACAAGTCTAGTTCTTGAGGTCCATTGCCCACTAGGGCCGATTCCCTTTAAATACAACTCCTTATGGCGCAGCAATCCGAATGTGGATCAGATTGTAAAGTTAACATGGCAACAACACATAGAAGGGTCGCCGGGCTACATTTGGGAATGTAAGCTGAAAAAGACAAAATGTGCCTTGAAAGACTGGGCCAAGAAATATTATAAAGAACTAGAAAAAGCCAAAACAGAAATAAAAAATAAGCTGGAAATAGTCCACAGAAAGATAGAGGAACATGGCCTATCACAAGAGGATAAAGCTATAGAAGCTGATTTATATTATCAACTTTATCGTGTCAATAGAGATGAAGAGCAGAAGTGGAGAATAAAGTCAAGACAACTATGGCTTCAAGGAGGAGATAAAAAATATGCCTTCTTCCATAAGCAGGCTGCTGTTAGGAAAGTCAGGAATAATGTCACTATGATCAATGATGAGGAAGGTCGCCTTAAAAAAACCCAAGATGCCGTCAAGAAAACGGCCTCAGACTATTACAACTCTCTCTTAACAGAGACAAAAGAAGCAAAAGACTTTTCAGACCTCCTTCAGCACTTGCCCAAAGGAGTTAGTGAGGATATCAATGCAAACTTGACCAAAGAAATTGATGAAGAAGAAATTCAAAATGCCATCCGGACGCTTCAACCAGACAAAGCTCCTGGTCCAGATGGCTTCCCCCTCTGCTTCTACAGAACATATTGGGAAATAATTAAAAAAGATCTTGTCAAGATGTTGAGATGGGCTCAGCGCAAATGCAAAGTAGGAGGCTTCACTAATGCAACCCATCTAGCACTTATTCCTAAGGAAAATCGACCTCTATCCTTCTCTTGTTTTCGACCCATCTCATTGTGCAACTCCTCTTACAAAATCTTGACCAAAATTTTGGAATCGTGCCTTAAACCTCTCCTCCCCGCTCTCATATCAAAAAATCAAGGGGGTTTTTTCGCCAATAGACAAATCTCAGACTCGATCCTTCTTGTCCAAAAGGCCATTCATTCTAGCCAAGCAAGAAATGAGAAAGGCTTTATCCTAAAATTAGACTTAGCCAATGCATTTGACCGTGTTAGGCACTCCTTTTTATTTGCTGTCTTGGAAAAAATGGGATTTTCTGCAACCTTTATTGACCTTATTAAAGCATGCATCTTTGGTCCTTGGATTTCACCACTCATCAATGGTAGACCCGGACCATCCTTCCAATCATCCTGTGGATTAAGACAAAGCTGTCCACTCTCACCTTATCTTTTCATATTGATAGCTAAATCCTTCAACAGAGCCCTGGACTACATTCGACGTATGGGTCTCATTACTAGAATTAAATTTGAAAATGGAGTCAAGAATATCAATCACTCCTAGTTTGCTGATGATACTCTTTTAATGGGGGGAGCATCAAAAATCATAGCCTGCTGATTCAAAAATCTCCTAGACAAATACATGAGCTATTCTGGAGGCTTGATAAACTACAACAAGAGTCATATCTATGGTTGGAATGCTTCTGCCCAAACTCTTCACAGCATTGCCAATATCTTTGGAGTCTCTTGTAAGTTGGACTGGGAGCATTTTTCTTATCTGGGCATGCCAGTGAGTGCTAGAAATATGAAAGCTTTAGCGTGGGATATCATTATGGACAAGATGAAAAGGAAGGTGCAGCAATGGGGCACCTCTTGGCTCAATCCAGCAGGGCGCCTAATACTCCTGAAAGCAGGTCTCTCCTCTCTACCCTTATACTGTTTTACACTACTGCAAGCACTAGCCAGCTTCCATAATAAAGTGGATGCACTCCTTCGACACTTTCTATGGAAAGGGGGGGAAAATGAAAAAATAAATATAATCTAGTTGGTTGGAAGCAAGTTATACAGCCATATGAAAAAGGTGGGCCTGGAATTAGATCCTCAAAGCTTCTTAACCTTGCCTTTACTGGCAAGCTTGTTTGGAGGCTCATAAATGGCAAGAATGCGTGGTGGAAGAAAGTCTTAGAACATAAATACCTTAACTTCCCAAGGCAACAACAACTGGACCATGAGACTCCTAACAGAGTGTGCTCAAAAATTTAAAGGATGTGTAAGAGAGAAATTCCTCTTCTTGCACAAAATATCTCCAAAATTCCCAACGGTGGCAGTCACATTAGAATTGGGGTTGATAGGATAATGGGGAAACAACCCATTAATATCTGGCCAGGTACACATCAGATCTTATCTTTTCTTAATGGTATAGGAATTCAAACTTTGGATCATATTTCACAGTGGGATGGCCTCACTCAAACTTGGACAGGCTGGGTTTTCCCACACATCCCTGATGATATGGAAATTAGTCTCACTAATATGCAAGCTCAGCTCCATGGCATAGCACCTTCCAATCGCTACAATGATGATGGATTTCGATGGGACCCTTCAGGCACCATCTACACTGTTAAAGCTGCCTACCTTCTGATATGCAACATCGAATTTCTTATGTCTGTTTGGGCACAGTAGAGACTTGTTTGGAAAGCGGAGACCCTCCCAAAAATTAAATTTTTTCTTTGGGTTCTACTAAGAGGGAAAGTTTTAACTTCTGAAAATCTTAAAAAACGAGGAATTTCTGGCCCATCTCGTTGTCCAAATTGACAATTAGATGAAGAAACCAGCCAAAATCTATTCATAGACTGCCCCTTTGCCATAGCTTGTTGGAAGGAAGCTTCTCGGAGCATCAATCTACAGTGGGCACCCAACACCAGCATCTCAGAAGTTCTGCAAATATGGAGGAACAACTATCCCTGTCAGAGGAAAAAAAATAATATTGCTCGAAGGGTATGGAATGCTCTGCCCTGTTCTCTTCTATGGAACATTTGGTTAGCAAGAAATCGAATTATCTTTAAAGATAAAGAAACCAGAGTTAGACAACTCTACAACAAGGCGTGGAGCCTCACCTTGGAAGCTTTGTCAACAAAATCCCAAGGAAAGCTAAACACAGTGGATATTTATGTGGAGGAAAGAAATTACATAGGATATTTACTGGACAAAAGAAACTTGGCTCAAAGTAGCAAAAATGCCAATACCAATAGCAAGAACTCAAGGTACAGTTGGAAAATTAGAATGAAGGAAGAGGAATTCTCAATATGGCTCAGAGGCTGCAATACACGTTATTTATTTTTTGAAGGCGCCTCCAAATCCAACCCAGGGATGGCTTGGGCTGGAGGAATCATATGTAATGGTAATGGTGACATCATACTTGCTTATGAATGGGGACTGGGCAATCTTTCCAACAATAGAGCAGAAGCGTTATGCCTTTATCAAGGTCTGCTCCAACTTCAAAAACTTGGCATAAACACAACAGTGATTATTGGAGACTCAGCTATTGTCATAAGCCTGATGGTTCACAATAGGGAAGCTGCCAACTTGATCTTATAGCAAACTATAAGGCATTGTCAAGCTCTTGATCAGTAGATGAAAGGAAACTCTTTTTATCATGTTCTTTGCTCCCTCAACAAGGAAGCGGATGAACGAGCAAACAGGGCTTGTCTTCTTCAAATGGGAACACTGGGGTGTAATGCTTTTGAATACCATTTTTATTTGCCATGAACAGACTTAAATATCCACGCAGACTCAAAGAGCAGAAGACCATTGCCATTGGACTCCTAAAACTCATGCCTTTCTTCGTAAAATTGTCTCATGATCTACCTTTTGAACGCCTTGAAAAGGCTCCTCCTATTAACAGCTCTGAAGTGTCTCTTTACAAGCTCTGCAGAATCCCTTTAATGCTCGTGTCATATCATTCTCCTTCTTGTGAGCGAGCTACTGTTTTTTGTGTGATCAAAGCCCGTATCCTTGGAGACTGTTCAAGCACCGTGACCCTTAATAACTACTGTAGTCATATAGTCATACAATCTCTGGTATCTTGTCACCATCACAAACCGTTTTCTTTTTCATCCTTAAGCTACCATGATGTATCAAGAAGCAACCTGGCAAAGGCTCAAAATGCAGCAGTGGAAGGCAATCCTGAAGACCTTATTGGGAGATCAATCTTACACACAAACATCAACTGAACATGAATTGCAAATATTGTTTATTAATTTTCCAATTTGTAAGAATTTACACTAGCTCAGTTTATCTCATTGTGAAGAACGTTGGTTGCAAAAGGGAATTTGACATCAAATTTGTCCTCAATTGCTCCGCTTCTCGCATGCTCTTCCATGTAACATTGGAGCTCAGACTCCTTTTTCTTTTTTGAATACAAACCAGCATCCGACTTTGTAAAAAAAAAAATATTGTTGTGTTGTCTAAATTGAATAATATAATTGAATAGAAAAAGTAGACATCAAACTGTTAATGTGAAAAATAATGAAAATGTAAGATGAAAATTATTTAATTGTTTCATGTTAATGCAAGATGACAAGTTGTAAACACAACAAGATCACTTTAAATTACTAAAAAAACCATATATAATAATGCAGTGAATGTTGATTAAAGATGCGCATGTAAATTAGTGAAATTAAGGAAAATTTTTGATCATTATGTAAAAAAGAGTGATAACCAGTATATTGTTTGTCACTGTTTTGCATGTAAGATAATATAAACTAGCATTTGTACCAAAAGGTGCAAGGGCATACTGATAAAAGTGTAGATGAATGTAAAGTGAAAAAAAGGTAGCGGTGCTGAAAATAAAGATATGGACATATAAACTTTTAAATAATTTTATATATTATATAATATCTTCATTCTTAATATCACACCATCCACATAAAATAATATTTTTAAAATTTTAAAATTATATTTATTGTTTTGAGTTTTTTTATACATCTAACTTCTTTATTTAAACTTGAGACTATATGAAAGAATAACTCTTTAAAATCTAAATATTTTACAAATTAAATTACTTTAATACTGGAAAACTTTCATTAAAATCATTTCAACTTTAATAAAATTAAAAATATCAATAATAATAATTAAACTACTCTAATACTCCAAAAATTTCATTAAATTCATTTAAACTTTCATAAAATAAAAAATATAAATAATAACTATTTTAAAATGAAATATTATGTAAAAAATTGAGAGAATATCCATAATAAATATTTTAAAATTAAATATTATGTAAAAAGTGCGAGAGAGAATATTTTTTGGGGAAATTTTTTTATTCAATTTACTCCATTTTCAATTCTTTTTCATAAATTTTAGTTTATATTAAAATAAAATAAAATATTAGAACTAAATTAATTATATATATATTTGTAAGCTTGGTAGGACTACTTCTTCATCGTGTCCAATATATCATCCCAATCGAGGCAGAGAATTGATCCAGTGACTTTACATCAAGGGGTGTCTTAACAGAGCACCTCATCACCGTCTGTCCAAGACCCCGCAAGCAATTTAAATTCTTTATTTAAATATATATTTATTATAATAATTAAAATTAAATATCTTGATAAGCTTTTTAATGTATTAAATACCTTGGTATATGAATTATAAGTCCTAATGGGTTCGTCTATCAAAAACGTTGGTATCATGAAGCTCCAATAGTTATGGTGACACATTCAATTTTTTGAGTTGACACTTGGAAAACCCTAAACCGTCTCTTTCCTTGCACATGGACAAGACGACATCTCAACCATGCATGCTCTCTTTGCTTTATTTTCAAATGTCATAACAACCTTCTTTTGTGTGTTGTTGTGTCTGTGCCAATGAAACCAATCGGAAATAAGAGAATCCATGCCTGAAATATAAAATGAGGCTTCTCCTCTTATTCATACTGAGTGTAATTTTAATCATCATTTCTAGTGCCACCTCCATGTAGGTAATGCAATCCAATTTTCTATTGGGTTCCCAATTCTTTCCATACTTTGCTTCAAATTTGATTCCAATCCATAATTCACCACGACTCTTGCAGGGAAAAGATTTCAATTACTTGAGGCTTACTATTGAAGATGACCAATATTGAAATAAAGGTTATCAAAAGGGAAATAGATAAATACTGTAAACTCATGTCAAGAATTACCAATTTTCTATGTTTGGCATCTCGCCATTTTGTTGAATTAGCAGTTTCTTAATCGAACCATTTGACCACAAAAATGATACCTTATAAATCAACCCTTTTTATCAAATTTATTGATAAATTCTAACCCAACTAGATTTTTAATTTGAATTACGTTATGATATTTGATTAAGGTGGCCTTCTAAATTTACTTTCAGTTCTGATCCTAAGGAATAATTATAGACGAGGTAGGTCTCATTGAAAAAATACATTCATTTATTTTAATGGTGAATGTTCAGAACCATAATGGAATTATGGATGTGGAAGTGATATTGGTCTAAGTGAATGGGGTGAACTATCACAAGGATGGTCTTTGTGCAACACAGGAACTAGACAATCGCCCATCAAAATCCTCTCCTTTAATATTTCTAAGCGCAAATAAATGGGTAATTTGAAAATAATGCATTATTTGGCACCAATTACAATTGTAAATGATGGGAACCTTATAGTATAAAACTGTTGATCAAGCTCACATGTTGTTTGGGCCTTTGTGAGGTTTTCATTCATGTTGTTGTGATTGTTGCAGTTGAAGTGGAAGGGTGGCTTTCTGTACATTGATGGTATTCTCTATGAACTTCATGAGATTCAATTTCATACTCCTTCTGAGCATACCAGCAATGGAAAAATGTAAGAATTAATGTAATTTTTTATGGATGATTTATCCTATTTAAGAACTTGTGGGGTTTTTACTCCCTTCTTTGTGGAGAACAAGGGATATATACATAAAGGCTTTGATTCATGCTCTTTGAATGTAGATACACATTGGATATGCAGATGATGCATACAAGTAGAAAAATGGTGGGATGGTTATCCTTTCAATCCTTTTAAAACTAGATAAAAATAAAATAAGTTTTTAGACCAGGTATGCTCCTAAATTTTAAGCATGTTATTTTGTATCCATGAAAGCTTCAAGCTTTTCCAAATTTGACTCTATGATTATGAGATATGCATTTATTTTCTTGGGATGATCCAAGTGGATATTGGTGGCCACCTACCTATTCCACTCGGAGCCCCACCATTTTTTCTTTTGGTTTCCTTAATTGTAGCATACTTTACAATTTTTGGTAGTTTTTCAGGTCCTGAACTTCCAAAGTTGTTTTCAGGCACTAAATGACGTTTTTTTTTTTTGAAACTCGAAAACCCATGTCTAGTAGTCAAGCTTTGTAGTGGAAATTTGTAGTCCTCAGATAGTTCTTTCTAACAAGGTATTGTGCATGCCAAATAGATATCGTATGCCAAAGTTACAATCTCGAGAAGTTGATGTACAAATTTACCCCAACAAGGCCCACATACTTTTGACACTTCATCTCCTAGGGCTGGGATTTTGGATGTTTATGGTTTTTCATTGTTTCTTAAGAATAAATAGGCCTCTGAGCCTCATTGTAATACAATTTAGAAGGCATGTAGCCACAAAATCTCTTCTTAGAGATAAGCTACCATTGCTCAAACTAGTTTATTTCTATTCCGCATGTAACAACTTTTAGTACTTTTTTCTTAATGAATTTAAAGTTTTATTTTCATTGTAGCTATGTGTTTATGTTTATATTGGTATTTCATTTCGTTCCTGCATAAATATAGATAAATGGTACTAGAGCAGTCTTCTCTTTTTATGTTTTTTTGTGCATGTCCCCAACGAGGTCGGAGTATAAGTATTTGGGACTTGAATTGGTTAAACCCTTGCAAGATCATCCCCGCTGACACCAACAACCGCACATGGGGGGGAAGAAAATAAATACGAGGGAGCATGGGATCCTATCAAACTACTGCTTTAAGAATCCCTCAAGTTGTAAAGGAACGATATGATGGATACTTTTTTCAAGATCCTTCAACAAATGCCAACATGCAACATATCTTCACCCAACAGTAACTTCAGAGGCGCCACACCCTTGAAGGTACAAGTTAACTTTGACATCCCTATATTTGAAGGTCAAATAGATGCCGACATCGTAGATAAATGGTTAAATCTGCTGGAAGGATATTTTTCGGTTCAAGCCATTTCCGATAGGGAAAATACTACTTTTGTGCTCCTCAAAGATTCCCCCCACGTCATGGACTAGTGGGAAACTTACTGTGAGAATAAGGACGACAGGGAACCCTCCATGTTTTCAACCGAATCTAGTTGGAATTCTTTTCGAGAAGTTTTCAAGGAACAATATTACCCCATTGAGAGCTATGAATATAAGTAGATAAAATGGACCACACTGCGGCACGGAAGGGACCAAGATTTGTCGGAGTTCACAAACATTTTTCATACTCTTCGCACAAAGTTGGGTATCAAGGATTTTGAGAGGAATATGGTCAAGTAACATGAATGTCTACATAAATACATCTAGGACATGATGGAATTCTTGGACATCTCATCGCTCAGCACTGCATACCGATACATTGCCAAGATCGAGCGGAAATTTAAACATAAAAAGTGAGACTTTAGATGTGTGAATATAAAGCAAGTAAAAGGTGCCCCCAAACCGCAGAACAAAGGATAAAGCCAAGGCAGGGTCACCCAAGACAAACCATTGAAGCTACAATAAAATAATAGCACCACAAAGAAGAAGAAAGATAAAAGGAAGTAGTGTGAGTTCCACAAGAGCCCCAATCACAAAAAAATTGAGTGTTGTGCCAAGAAGTCGCTAGTGGCAGAGCTAAAGGCTTTGGATTCAGATGCATGTTCCAACTTTGGTTCAAACCCTGACAAAGGGAATGAAAAAGGTAAACAAATTATTAATGCATATCCTAGCGCCACCACCATAGCCCAAAAGATTGAACCCGAAGACCTAGAGGAAGGGGAGTGTCTCTTCCACTCACAGATGTGGGTGAAGGGGTCGTCGTTGCAGTTCATTGTCAAAATTGGAAGCCAAAATAACCTCATCTTAGTAGAATTCGTTAACAGTTGGTGATCTAGGTGGCTCTAGAAAGGCTTAAAAATCAATGTTCTTAGACTTCATCAAAACCAAAACTATTTTGAAGAGCTCGTCGTCCTGATTCCATCAACACATACGCCAATGAAATTTGAGTCTGTATGTGAAATTTATTGAAATTTGAAGTTTGTACCAAATAAAAACAAAAAAAGATGACAATTCCAACCATTGTGCCAACCACACACTTTGTCTTATTCACCCTCACACTTTTTTATAAAAATTCATTCAAATGGCTCAAACGGAACCATGGAGAATACATGAGAGATGAGGGCACATGCAGGCCAATGAATTCATGAATCTCAAGAAGATTATAAGAATATTGTAAGAGCATATGTTAGATAATATTCCAAATATTATTCTCTATAAAGAATCTTTAAGATTCCTTGGGGGGCGAATTTTTATGGTGTCAAAATTATGCCGAATTTATACTCAAATTAATTGGTTTTTCGCTAGGAGTCTAATGAAATAGTATATTTTCTTATCTAAGCAACACACTTTTCGTCTATGTATAGAAGATAATATTGTGAGGAATCTAAAAGAATCCCAGGGAGCCCATATTTGACCGAGGTAGAAAGGGGTCATGTTTCTACTCAGATTTCAGAGTTTTTTGCAACAAACACAATGGCACACATTGTTTCTTCATCTAAGTAGCTGATTTTCAGGCCGTCCCCAAACTTGGAGGTATAAGGTGCATTATTTCCATGTGTTCATTTGATTTTTGCTGAGATGATGACTTGTATTTAAGATCCATGTATGTCACTTTATGTGAGATATTTTTCCTTTGGCATGCCGAAGGAGAGCTTTCATGAGTGAGAGTTCTTATAACAGAACGTCTCGTGGAGAGACATGCCACTCTAGATAAGGGGTTCATCCTTGTATTGACAGAGATTACATCATGTACTCATCATCTTCTTGCAAAAACTAATGAAGCGTCCTCCCCACTCTTGACATCGGGCCCAGAGATGTAGCCCACACTGGGTGAAATTTGTTATCAAGTTGTGCATGCCTTTGATTTGATGGTTTCCTACACATCTCTTCTTCTTTAAAGTATGCACATGTGATTTTACATACTCTTTCACATTAAATTATTCTAAAATCACATAAGTAAAATATCTCAAGGTTAATTCCTTTAGCTGAGAGAATCGGGATCAAGTTTGGTATGAGAGAGGTTTTCTTGTCGATGCAATTCACGAGTGTGAATGATAACCAGATATTGAACATGCAACAAGAAAATAAAATTGAGGATCACAAATATCTATATAATGCCTTCTATAGGATGGAAAGCATGTTATATATAATGTATGCAAATTATGAGGAGAAAATGGAAAAATAGGAATAAGAGAAAGGGAGAGCAGAGGATGATGCCCCATCTCCATGTTCAAGTGAACATACTTCTTATTCATCTTCATTTCATCATTCAAAGGAAGAGATCAAAAAGAGACTTCAATTAGAGAATGTTGAATTGAGGAGAATTCTCAAAGAAGTCGAAGCAGAGATTGCAGATTCAATTACGAGCCATAGAAGAAGCCTTGGAAAAGTTGAAGTGCAACGGGGGCTTAGTGAATCCATCACCACCTGCTTCAAAATTGAAAGCTAAGGTAAATAATGTTGGTAATTATTCAACTTCATTTTCACATGATGATGATGATTTGGATGCTTTTGAATAAAACACTACAAACATTGGTTCAAGATTAATGAAGACGATGGGATATGAAGGCAAGGGCCTAGGAGCTAATGGGAAAGAAATTGGGAATCCCATCCAAGTGGTGGAATTACCACAACTTGCAAGATTGGGCTATGTCATAAAGGAAGAGACAATAGAATCTTCAGGCGACAAGTTTGAGACAATGAACGATGTTGAGAGTACCTCACAAGCCTCCAGTGATCGTGATTGCAGGTCATTTCCAAATGGAAGTGAGCATTCCAAAGAGCTAAAGCAAGGTATAAAGATTCTTATTATTCTAAAGTTAATTTTGATTACAAGCAAATTGGTATTAGTGAAAAAAAATTGTGGCATAGAAAACCATGTAGTTTTTGTGTCTTGTATAACCATGTGGTTGCTAACTGATGGAAGAGAATGGAAAAAAGGAAAAAGACAAGACATTTAAACCCTTCTCCACAACAGGGTAGGAAGAAGGTCAAACAGGTCTGGAGGAAGAAGAATTTGTGCAGCCATTGTAAGAAGCATGGGCATCAGAGAGCTACATGTTGGGAGCTCCATCCAGAAAGAACCGAAGGAGGACCAGAAAGAACCTATGAAGGAAAAAGGGCCAGTAAATGAAGTTGATCAACAAGGGAAGAAACTACGAGAAAAAGACCCATTAACCTGGTTGGGTAAGAAATAGGGATTTATAAGTAGTTTATCATGGTCGCATTTTTGTAAATCATATGTTGCGAAATTATTATAAAAGTGATGATTTATTTTCCATCACTTATTAAAGCAAAATGTCGGTGTTTTTGGCCCTTTTGTTGGGGTATTGGTTTATATTATGATTTTGATGTAAACTTGACCAAAGAGAGTGTTATAAACACTTGGAAAGTATGGGGTTTTATTGGGTCATGTTTGGTATTTTAATTGAACATGTATTTTGCAAGATGTGCTACAGGTTTCCATAAGAGTACAGGTGTTGGTTCAACAGTTATGGCTAAGAAAAATGAAGTTGAAGGAGAAGGAAGTGTGGCATGTTAGGGCACTTGTTGTGCATACAAGGGAGTACAATAGATCACAAATAATGTTCATTCTTTTGGAGGATAAAATGCTCCTTAGTGGGGAGGAATGATCTAGGTGGCTCTAGAAAGGCTCAAAAATCAAAGTTTTCATATTTCATCAAAACCAGGACCAGTTTGAAGAGCTTGTAGTCCTAATTTGAATGATGTAGACGACACTAAAATCCTAGTCCGTATGAGAAATTTATATCAATTTGAAGTTTGTACCAAAAAAAGAGAGTCAAAAGTCAACCAGAGGGTGCCATGCGGCACTCCCACAGGCTACCACATGGCATCCCAATCAATATACTAGTTGGACCACAACAAGTGATGTGGCAATATCATAAGTCGACATATGGCATCTAGGTGACAGAAGTGGCATATGATGTGGAACAATGAGAGCCTACCACATGGCCTAATCACATGGTGCCACATGGCACCTCAAATTAGACGCAAGTGGCCTTGTCATGGTGAATCCTACATTTTTGTCTTATTCTCATGGTTTGGGGAGTCATTACAATATGGTCATAAGTATACCATATATTATATGGTTTGAAAACTATATTAAAAGTGAAAATGGGCTTTAAAACCAAAATTGGGAGGCCATGGGTTTTGAACCCAAAACCTCCCTAACAACATGTAACTTAATATTATGCCAACCATTGTTCCAACCACATACTTTTTATTATTCACCCTCACACTTTGTTATAAAATGTCATTCAAATGATTCAAAGGGAACCATGGAGAATAAATGAGAGATAAGGGCACGGGCCGACCAACGAAGTCATGAATCTCAAGAAGCTTCTAGGAATATTGTTAGAACATATGTTAGCGAATATTCCAAAGATTATTCTCTATGAGGAATCTTTAAGTTCCCCTAGGGAGCCTATTTTTTACAGTGTCATATTTATGTTGAGTTTATACTCAGATTAATCGGTTTTTTGTTAGGAGTCTAATGGCGTAGTCCATTTTTTGATCTAAGCAACACAATTTTCATCCATGTTTAGGAGAGAATCTTGTGAGAATCTAAAATATTCCCGTGGAGCCCAAATTTGATCGAGGTAGAAAGGGGTCATGTTTATACTCAAATTTCATAGTTTTTTTGCAACAAACACAATGGCACATGTTGTTTCTTCATCCGAGTAGCCAATTTTCAGGTCGTCCCTAGACTTGGAGGTATAAGGTGCATTATTGCCACATGTTCATTTGATTTTTGTTAAGCTGATGATTTATATTTAAGATCCATGTATGCCACATTGTGAGAAAATAATTGTATGCCACTTTATGTGAGAGATTGTTCCTTTTCCACGTTGGAGGAGAGTTTTTATGAGTGAGATTTCTTATAGGAGAACGTCTCATGGAGAGACATGCCACTCTAGATAAGGGGTTCATCCTTGTATTGACATAGATTACATCATGTACTCATCATATTTTTGCAACAACTAATGAAGCGACATCCCCACTCTTGACACCGAACCTGAAGACGTAGCCCACACTGGGTGAAATTTGTTATAAAGTTGTGTGTGTTGTTTGATTTGATTTTCTCCTTTATGTTTCTTCTTCTTTAAAGTATGCACATGTGATTTTTCATACTCTTTCACATGCAATTCTATTAACATCACAAAAGTAAAAGATATTGGTTAATTCCAATAGCTGAGAGAATCTAGATTAGTTGGGCCTGCCGACTACACCACACCCAAAACCATACACCATCTGGTGGCTCTAGCAAGGACAAGATCTTCCCGTGAGCCAGCAGTGTCACCTTACCTATAACATCAAACCCTTCATAGATGAGGTACTGTGTGATGTTTCTCTTCTTGAAGTTTGTGATGTATTATTAGGCCAACCATACTTGTGGAAGCATAATCTTGTGTATGATTCTAGGCCTCGCACTGCTATTATTAATTTGGGAAATAAGTTATATATGATACCGAAGGTCGCCCCGTCTATCATCATCTATTTCATTTTTCTAAGCAATGAAGTAAGATCATCTCCCAAAAATGAGAAATTTGGTTTCTTTCTGATTTCTCACAAAGTAAGGGGAAGATAATGGACACATATATGGCCCTTAGGAAGTGTTCTTCCATGCAGAAGTAGTAGGTGGATAAGTTTGTGGAAGAATACAGGGACATCTTTTCCTCACCCACAGGGGTTCCCTTGCGCTGTCAAGTTAAGCATTTGACCGATCTAACTCCTAGAGAACCTCTACCCAATGGGCCGATATATCATTGCTCTATTATGGAAAATGAAGAGATCACATAGCAGATCTAGGAGTTGCTGAAAAAGGGCACATCCAACCGAGTTCCTCGTTTTGTGGGTGCCTGATTTTACTTTTACAAAGGAAGGATGGGACCTGGAGACTCTGCATTGATTGTCAGGAACTAAGAAAAATCACTATCAAGAGTAGGTATCCAATCCCACGAATTGATGAACTTCTGGAATAGCTCGAAGGGGCCAAGTATTTAAACAAGATTGATTTGGAGTTTGATTATCAATAGGTTCCAATAGATCCGACACATGTATGGAAGACCACCTTCAAATCCAAGGAAGACCTTTTTGAATGGTTGGTAATGCCTTTCGGGTTGACAAATTCCCTTGCTACTTTTAAGAGGTTGATGGATGACATCTTGCAGCCCTTCACCAAATCGTTCATGGTTTTTTATCTAGATGGAATCCTCATCTTCAGCAGGAGTTGGGAAGAGCACTTGCAACACATTCAACAGGTCCTTCAAACCTGCGACAACACAAACCATGTCCCAAATTGGAGAAATGCACCTTTGGCATGATCTAAGTCCAATATATGGGTTAAATCATAGATGAGAAGGTGTGCATGTGGATCTTGGTAAGTTCCAAGTCATTTAGGATTGGCCAACCTCGACCACTCTAACAGAGCTTCACAATTGTTTTGTCCTTGCCATTTTTTTCTTTTACGTAAGGCTAAATTCTAATATACAGTACAAAAAAGAGTACATTCAGGCTTCAGTTTATAGATTGTCCTTGCCATTTTTTATTGGAGGTTGGTGTTGGGATTATCCCATATCACTTGGCCTTTGAGTTAGGTTACCAAGGGCAAAGCAAAAGCAAAGTTTTCTTGGTCCAAGTCCCAACAAAAGGTGTTCATTGCTATGAAGAACTAACTTTTCTCTACACATGTACTCACATTGCTAAACCTGCAAAAACTATTTGAAATCGATACAAACACCTCTGACTATGTTATTGGTGCAGTTCTCACCCAACAAGGGCATGTGGTGGGCTATCATAGTGAGACACTTTCCGATCCAATTCAAAAGTACCCCACCTATGATAAAGATATGTATTATACCGTGTAGGCTTGCCAACAGTGGAAACATTACATTCTGGGGAAGGAGAGAAAGATCCACACAGATCACCGACCTCTTCAGTTTATAAAAACACAAGGGAAGTTTTAGAACAATCACCATCAGAAGTGGTCTACATATATACAAAAATTCCACTTGAAAATTAAATACAGAAAGGGCAACACCAATCATGTTGCATATTGCCTTAGTCGACCCCTAGTTGAAACACCGACTACTATTATAAACTCTTGCGACCATGAGACCTTTGTATAAAAATGATTTAAAGTTCACCCCCACATACCATATGCTAGTGGATGACAATAAAGTTCCGTATTTCCACCTCCATGACACATTATTATGCTACCTGGGCCACCTTTGTGTTCCTTCAATCAAGCGTGCCAAGTTGATTTTGGAGGTGCACTACAGATGGGTCGTAGGACATTTTGGTGTGGAGAAAATTGTGGTCGTACTATATCAGTATTTTTATTGGCAAAAACTCCAACAAGAAGTTGGAAAATATATCAGATCTTGCACTGCCTGTACCATTGCCAAGCGAACCATCAAGAAGCAAGGCCCACACACTTCTATGCCTAATCCCAACTATCCTTGGGAATCCATCTGCATGGAATATATTTCTATCCTCCCTTTTACCAAGAATGGTAATGACTGTGTATTTGTGGTCGTGGACATATTTTCTAAGATGACTATATTGGCAGCCTACAACAAGAGTACACATCAAATGACAATGACAAACTCTTCTTTGAACGAGCGTGAGTACATTTTAGGATCCCATAGACCATTATATCAGATCAAGATAACATGTTCCTAAGCACATTTTGGTCAATCCTATGGACATTATTGGATACCAAGCTTACCCAAGTCAACTGCATTCCATCCATAGACTGATGTCCATACAAAGGTCGTCAATGATAGTGCACATACTTTTCATGTACAACTCCAAGAATCATGAATTTAGGATGAGAGGCTTCCCTATGTGAAACAAAATTATAACAGATCTCTCCATAGCTCGAATGTTCGCGATGCCTTTCAAGTGGGTCTGATATTTCAACCATTATGTCTGATTGATATTTCCATGCCTCATGCAACTACACATGATGAATCCGTACATGTAAAACCCTAGGTTGATAAAGCAACTAGGTCTATTGAACACACCCATTACATCCGCCAGCAGGTTCATGACATCTTGGATAAGTCCAATTCCAAGTACAAGAAACAACATGATCAACATCAGGTGCCACATAAGTTTCAGGTGGGTGACAAAGTTTTGTTGCATTTGGAGAAAGAATGCCTTTCCGGAGCCCATCGAAAGCTCTGACTACTCCGATATGGGCCTTACACCATCACCAATGCCGTGGGA
Source organism: Pinus albicaulis (assembly GCA_034641835.2). Classification (NCBI taxonomy): domain Eukaryota; kingdom Viridiplantae; phylum Streptophyta; class Pinopsida; order Pinales; family Pinaceae; genus Pinus; species Pinus albicaulis. Next base: position 919,421,884 of record CM076584.1, on the reverse strand, counting down.
GAGAATGATTTTGAGCTCACCATTCCCCCATTCCTTGTCCTGCACCAAGTGCTCAATGTGAATCGCCTTTGGCCATACTTTCCACCACTGCTAGACACATCATACATTATCGAACAATTAACGCCAACAGAGATCCACCCAGACTGCATGGAACAGGTCACAACTGATTGGATCATGGATACAAAGATAAATACCACTCGCAAATAGAAGATCCAATTGCATCATGTTGTCAAATTTGGCCAAATCCTGCACCAAGGCAAGTGGCTCACCAGGGACCAAGTTCAACTGAAGCTTCCCCAACTCATGGAGGCACTCAATGTAATGGGGACAATTGCTTCCTAAGGGGGGAGGAATGATCCAAGTGGATATTGGTGACCACCCTCCCATTCCACTTGGACCCCCACCACTTTTTCTTTTATTTTCCTTAATTATAGCACAATTTACTATTTTTGGCAGTTTTTTGGGTCCTCAACTTCCAGAGTCATTTTGAGACCTAAATGATGGTTTCTTTGGAAAAAAGGAAAAATCCTAGCTTCTAGTAGGGGATTGCTGTCGAAATTTGTAGTCCTAAAATATATATTTCTAATGAGGTATCATACATTTCAAAAGAAGATCGTATGCCAAAGTTACGACCCTCGGAAGTTGACATACCAGTTTACCCCATTGGGGCCTACAAACTTTTGGCGCTTCGTCTCCTAGGGTTAGGTTTTTTGATGTTTATGGTTTTCCATTGTTTCTAAATAATAAATAGGTCTCCAAGTCTCATTATAACACAATCTAGAAGGCATGTAGCCACCACATATCTTATTAGAGATAATCTACCATCGCCCGAACTAGTTTATTTCCCTTCTGCATGTAACAAATTTCAGTACTTTGCTATTAATGAATTTGAAGTTTTCTTTTCACTATAGCTCTGTGTTTCAATTTATATCTATATTTCATTATTTTCCTGAATAAATCTGGATCATGGGAGCTCCACATTGTTGCCTAATCATGGGGCCCTTTAGGCTAGTAGGTATATACATGGTTTTCAGATGGGAAATTGCTTGAATGAAATTAGATATTAATAAAACCATGTTGAAGAGGAAATATGGTAGTAGTGATGGCACATAAGGCTATTTGGGAAGGTTAGATGGAGGCCATTTTTCTCACTTCTGAGGGTTGAAAGAAAAATTGTTTGTAAACCCAAAAGCTCACTCGAACCCATGCATGTTTTGGGTTTTATTTTATTCTCCCTTAAACATAGTGAATAAGGATTTGTTGTTAAGTGAACCATATATAGGTAAACAACCTTATAAAAGAAAAAATAATATACACCATATGTCGAAGTGTTTTTGAAATAATAGTGATGTTGGATGCTAGACGGGCTAGGATCTTAACCCTGCACCTACAACTAGCCGATAGGTTTCTCTACCAGTAAGTTATTCCAATTTAGTCTTATGCCTTTTCATGATGGCACCCACAATAGTTCCCTATAAACTTGTGGATTCCCAATGCTAGCTCCACACGATTTTGGCTTAGTCTTCCTTGGGCTTCCTGGTGAAACAGGGACTAGTTCCTAGCCAGTGGGATCTACCATTGGCTATATACTCAATCATGATGGGAAATTACTATATATATTAAGCCATATCACCTCCACAACACCCAAGACCCCGTGCAAATCATTATTATGAAACTCTTAGCTTCGGGATTAAGGAATGCAAGTGTGAAAAAACATACGTTGAAATTTGTAAATTTACATAAAATTTGCAAGTTTTTTCCAGTTCACAAAGTATTGTTTTATATAGTTTAGGTGTCCTAGTGAACATGTTTAACTAGGTTACTTGACACGTTTAATTTTCAAAATATGTAAATTAAAGACACATACATCAGTAGGGTAATCGACGATGCCAAAGTAAGAATGTGAAGCTCCTCAATTTTTGTGCATCACATGGATAAAGATAAAAGGGTACACCTGTTGAGGATGGCGATGAATCTTCAATAGTGTCGTGAGGAAAAACCACATTAAAGAATGCCTAACGATGTAATTAAATGCTTTTTGTATTGTATGTATTGTTTTATGCATATAAGTGGATGAAAAGGTATAACTTCTCTTTATTTCTATAATAAATGTTAAAAACTATTAAGTCTGATTCTTTGTCGTGATTTTAGACATGCTATAAATTGTATTTTTGGTATATTTAAAATATATTTAAAATAATAAGAAGGGAAAGAGAGATTAACTTGAAATTTGATAAGAACCATTTCAAATGAATATAATTGCAAATATCAAATATCAACATTATATAATACATTTACACTATGAATATTTAGAGTGATAAATTCATTTCTGAATTAAAAACAACAATCTCATTTATTTAAAATTGCAATTAATTTTTTTTTTTACTTATTATTAAATTAGAGGAGTGAGAAATGAGAAAAGACCCAAAATATATAATATTTAGCCTTCTTCCTTTTAATTTACAAAAACTTAGAAAAAAATCAACTACTAAATATAATCTAATCTACATGCTTAAACGCACAAGAAAATTAATTTGATTCTTAACAGCGGGAGGAAATTAATTTGATTCGTTTATTTTTAATGATTAAACAACCACATACATTGCCCATGCCTTCTATGGATTTTGAGAACAAGATAAAGCAAGAATCTAAGAGTAATCGAATTTATGACATAATTGAACAAAAGTATTTCTCATAAAAAATAAAAATAGATTTTTATTACTAAGGGTTAAAGGAATAATACGTTCCCAAATGAATAGGAAAATACCAATCGCCTTGAGAAAGCCACGATTCTTTAATTCCTCGACTCTCACATTCAATCACAAGTTTTCTTATAAAACAAGATAAGTTGCGAAGGAGCAAGTCCCTCTCATATAGTTTTATTGTTGATTTGCAGGTATGGCACAGTAGGATTAATGATTGAGAGGAATTTAACTTTTTATGATGCAGAAGACTTTAGCTTGCCTCTTCCTTTTTCTTTATTTCTTTCTTTTCTTTTTTTCTTTTATTTTCTTTCTCTTTTTTTAATATATTTGATATGAGTGATTTATAGTATTATTACTACTCAAAATGTATGAATATATAGAAAAATGTATAACAAACTCTATTACGAAGCGTCGTGCTATAAATTCGAGACTTAATAGAATTATTCTTTTTCATTGGACAACAAAACTTTGAGGACATGTATAAAAGTGAGATTTAAGATATCAAAATATTACAAACTCAGAACTAGAAAAATGGACTAGCAAAATGATTGAAGATATCAACTTTGCTTGAAATCGACAATGATATTTTCCATGGAAACTGTAAAGGTTCCCTTTAGTGAAAATGCACGTAGCATAACGATATGTTTTTGAAAATGCAGAGATGTTTTTTCATATTCCGCAAACGATATTTGCATATTTGCAGAAGACTTGGAAATAAGTTTTGAAGAAGGTGTTTTAAGAGGATGCAATCCAGCTTGCCATTTGCATCTTTTATTGTACATTGTAAACTGTGTTCATAAGAAAATAGATTTTTGTCAATATAGTTTGTGAAATATAGCATGTTATCATTTGGGCAATCTGTTGTTCTAATCAGTTGTTTGCAGTTGTTGCAAAATCGCTTGTATGGTGGACATAACAGATCAGCTGGTTTGAGAATGCCAATAATCTGCAGTAGCTTGATTGAGAATACAAAAGAATACAAATATTTTGGTTACTTTTATTCAAATTGTCTACAAATAATAAGAATTTGAAATGCAATTGAAAACTTTCCTCGAGCTTTGTTTTCGCAAGAGTTTGTGGATAAGATTTTGTGAGTTCATCGTTAAGTGGCTCAAAGAAGCTTGATAAGCATGTTCATATGCTATGGGATTCTCTTGGTCCATTTCGAACCATGTTTTTGAAAAGTATCAAGATTATTTTTCCCTTTGCTATATCTTGTTGCAGCTCGACAAATTTTTTTCTGTGTTGTTCGGCAAAAAAGACCTGAAAAAAGAAGAAGGTTAAAATTTTGATTAGTTGTAACAAAGAAAACATCAAAACATAGATCCTTTTATGAACAAAAAGGAAATATGGAGACTTAAGATGGAAAGCATAATAAAATACAAAATTTAACAAAATACCGTGGCATAATCGTTGTTTGTTTCACTGTCTTTGACATATATTTCCAATTGGCGATTGTTTTGCTGGCATCCCGTGACAAGTGCTCTGAAGCTTCCCACTGAATAATTTGTATTTGCTTCTAAAAGCATCGCAATTGTAGTGTTTGGAGTAAGTCAACGTTCAGAACAAAGTATTAGTATTTCCTCAATGACAGATGTTGAAGTCAGTGAGATGCAATGGCTAGCATCACCTCTTTCATATTTGATTTTTTTGGTTGCGTTGAATCCTATGATGCAGACACTTTTTCCAATTGAGAAAAATGAGACAAATTGAGAGATTAGTTTATCACTTATGTTGACGGTTATTGTAAATTGGCCATGGACATCAACAAGGTCAGCGTGTACAACTTGCATCTTTGGTGGTGAGGAGGCTGTTGGATTAGAAGCAGGGCCATATAGCACTAACACGACACCTTCAAAAATATTTGTTATACTTCCCATGCAAATGTTCATTATGGATGATGCTACTATTTCTCGCTTTTCTGTTTTTTCTTTGCTGTTTTAGAAAAAGTAAAATGGAAAAAGGAAAAAGAAACATTAGTTAGTGTATAAATATGAATACTAAAGAGATTAAGATTGCAAAAGAAAAAGTAAAAATTAAATAATGTACAAGTACAAAGACTGGTTGACTTGTTGTTGATTGTGAAAGGAAACATACCAAACCGTTTTTCATATTGGCTAGATTCATTCCTACTTGTTGCACTATCTACTTTATCATTGGATTCATTTATGCTTATTGCACTATTTTCTTTAGCAATTGACATTTTTTTTATTGGTAGACCTATGAAAATGCAAAGAGAAAACACAAGAGTTAGATGTTTCAAACATTAGCTATGTAGCTTAAACATATTTCAGTTTTGGCACAACAAATTTTCCAATGAAAGTGGAAAGCTATAGAATCGGAAAACAAAGAACAAATTATTGTACCTGAATTTTGTTTTGATCATAAATGCAATAACGATGCTATGATCTGACGAATATGCATTTGCCAGATTGATTTCACATTGTGTATAAAATCTTTCGGTAAAAATCACATTCAAGCAGATTTTGTCGACGTGTTTCGAACCAGCCAGTGTGGTTCATCATCAGGACAAGATGAGAAATCTGATCTAGGACCCAGTTTAAATAGATAGGAAACTCCAACTAGCCGTTGTGGAATAACAGATAGTTTGACTGAATAAGAAACTACAAAGACAAAATAAAAGTTGAATTATTATTATTATATTTTATTTAATAATTAAAATATTAAAATATAATAAAATATTAATTAATAATAACCCAAAATTAAAAAAAAATAAAAAAATAAAAAAATAATAAATAATAAAAATAAAAATAAAAATAAAATAATAATTAAAGAAATAAAAAATAAATAAAAAGAAAATATATAAATAAAAATAAAAATAAAATAAATAAAAATAAAAATAAATAGATAAATAAATAAATGAAAAATAATAACATTAAATAAATAATAATAATTTCACATTGCTGAATAGGAAAATATGTTCTGATCAGAATTGAAATAAGGCATATACCATGTTTTGATTAGAGTTGTAGCAAAGCATAAAAGATGCTATGATCTAACCAATATGAATTTTCAAGATTGATCTCACGTTGGTCAATAGGAAGATTTGTCCAGCTATGATCTATTGTTGTTTTTCATCGTGGAAATAACTTGCTTGTTATTTCTTGCAAGTTTTCAGTTTTCATATATTCTATAAGAGCTCGACTGTGAGTTGTTTCTAGTTGAATATCAATATTAAAATCACTGATAATTAAAAAGACACAATTAACATGTGTAGTTCAGGATTTTGCTTTTCTAATCATTGATATTATTGTAGAAACATGTTCAAATGGTCATGCATGAATCTTGATTAAGCAAATTGGTTGTTGGAAGTAAATGTCAATTAGCGTTAGTTCAATCTTGTTGTTACAAAAATATTTTGTTGCTTTGATCAATATCTTCTTGTTTACACAAGTAAGTATGCCATGAATGTAATTTGCTAAGGCAAAGTTGAACGGTAGGAATTGTTTGTTTTTGGGTGGACTATACAAGCGTGTTTCTTGAAAACGTAGAATCATATTGTCTAATAAATCTATGTCATGGACAACATTGGCAAGATGTGCATGTAGACTGTGTGTATTTAAAGTTTCAACTGATAAAACACTTGGGTTGCTAGGATTTTTTTTGGTAAATTCTAATTTCCTTGAAGCAGTTGTTTCTAGTCGTTTCATTTCATCCAGTATCTTGTTTTGTTAGTAGAAATTCTTTCGGTAATAATCACATGCAAAAGAACGAGGTCAAAAGAATTTCTTCTACATGTGATTATTACCGAAAGAATTTCTACTAATTTATATGGATCACAGAAGCTTAGATTCCAAAAATCTTGTTTTGTATATGAAAGTTCTGAGGTGTTAATTTGTTAATCAAGTATAACAAGTCAATGGTTTTAACATGTGATAATGCAGTGCACAGTAGCCCATGTTTGGTGACACCAGTTGGGTCAAATGCAAGTTGATCCAATGTTAGTCCTTGTGTACGATGTATTGTGCGTGCACAAGCTAATTGTATTGGGAATTGTTTTCGTATTGCGATTTGTGATTTGTTGTGAGACATTGATAATTCTTTTGAAATTCGAAAAATTGGTGTCCAAGTTGGCAATATGTTTATGTCATATAGTTCTTTGAATTTGTTTCTTTGATGCTTTCCAATGTTAACATGTGCAAATTCTATCCAAACAATGTTAGTTCCATTGTTATTGGACGAGTAGGATGTTAGAATGCATCGTCTATAAGAACTACATGAAGTTGTTCGAAGTGCTTTGATAATGTATCTAACTTTTCATTGTTTAGTGAAGAAAAATCACTGTTATTAAATGGTAAATAGAATGTAGAATGCAATGTGACACTTCCTGCATTGAATGCAGATTTTCGTGTATGCGCAGTGATTATTCCTTTTAGTTGTGATGAATTATAAGCCAATTTTCCATTATGTATTCATACTAAGGATTGGAAAATTGCTAGTGCTCTAAATGTTTTTCCTCTTCCTGCACCTCCTGTCAAAAACAAATGAATTGGCTCATTTTGCCTATAGAGTTTTCTCGCTACCACGTCAGCGACTAATTTTGCTTGTACATGGTTTTATTGTCGCGTTAATTTGTAATACTCTATGTCTTGTAGTATATTTGGTTGTTTGAAAATTTCATATGGTCTTGTAGATAGTAGAGTAAGGTTCTTTATATGTTGAAAATGTTGCAAATCGCTTTGGAAATCATAGGTTTCGTACTTTCATTGATGCATTCATCAAATCATGTGTTCTCTGTTTCATTTTCTTTAAGACTATCTATGTCAATTTTTTTTTTTGTATGTGTTTCTATTTAATTGATTTCATCATCTATGTCACCCCATGCAGGCTCTGTAACATATCTAAATTTTTTTTCATTTCTCCTAATTGTTTTTCCAATGCAACATATGCAGATTGCCAAGTTAGGTGATGTTGTTTGATCGTAGTTTCATTGACTCGATATAGATAGTATAACATTAATTGTTCTATGCAATAATTTTCAATGTCTTTGTGTTTGTTATATCTAATGCACCTTATGACATATGGCTTACTTGCTTGTTTGCGTTTTTTTCCCTTTGTTTGTGTAACTAGATGCAAAATCTGCTAAACATATAGCATTAATAGCTACAAGTCGTCAAATATAATAGTCAGTAATTGATGGACACATTATGTCCTCAAAGTCATCTAGTTCCTTTTGCAAGTATTTTTTTCTTTTCAAAACAAATGCATGTTCCTCTATAGGAGATGTGTTAATGAAAATACATTTCCGTGAACTACTATTTAATGGAAGCAATAGCACAAAATGTCCACTGCTTGTTGTACATACATTTGTTGCATGTTTACTAAAGCCTTTCCTAGACAATTGATAGTGTTAATGATGTCCAATTTTGTTTTAAGGTGATTATCACGTATGTTCTTGAATGTCAATGTAAGTGTTTTATCTTCTTTTGTCATATAGGAGCTGCAGTACATTGCAGCAGCATATGAATTGAGAACAAATTGAGAGTCAGTGTTTGCAATCCATATTGGTGGACCTAGTTGTCGAATCATTACATATAGTTTTTTACGTATTTGTTGATGGTAGTCTGGTGAAGTGCAGATTTTTTTTAAGTCCGTGTAGCCAATGTCAAATTTCAAAATGCAATCTAAATTTGGATTGAATTTGAAATCTTTTGCAAGGAGTTTTCTTCCTTTTAACTGACCTTTTCTAATTCTAATCCAAATAACATTCAACACCTGGTTTATGATGATGTGAATTTCTTTATAAAATAGATTTGTTATATGGTAAGCAAAGTCATGATTTTTATGTAGCACTTCCCATTGACATATTTTTTGATATGTAAAGTTTTTCAATAGATCAGTTGGTCGTTTGTTTCCCTAGAATAATGTTGGAAAACTCATTTCTTTTGAGTATTTGTATTGGAAAATTCCTAACGGTACATAGCCTGCAGCAGGTGAAATATTAATTTGCCTATTTACAAGGTCATAGATAGTATGTGGATCAGTGAAACCATGAACCAATGTTTTTGTGATCGGTTCATTAATATCTTGATTATCATTTTCACTATTTTCAATGTTAGATGTGCCATCGTATGCTTCTTGGTTTTCTATGAACACTTGTTTCCAATTGTTGTCTATGTTGGCATTTTCTAAATCATAAAGCATTGTTTTGCATAATTGTTTTAATGCTTTCATGACTATGTGGACTCGAAATCAACCAAATGCATAAGAAATTTTGAATTTTAAATGTTTTTTAGCACAACTGCCACTGCGTCAGTGTCTTTTATGTTTCAAGGAAATGCAAATTGAATTCTACATATGTTGGTTGGCACATTTATGACTCCTCCAGCTAAACCTAGTTGTGGTTTTCTATGTCGATGTGCCATTTCCTTTATTTGAAAAATGGGCAATTGCAATGCCACTAGTCTTTCTTCTAGTTTAGTAAGTTGATTTAGTGTTTGAGTGCCTTTATTTCTTCTTATTTTTGTAGGAACTGCATACTTAGGAATCGTGTTATCGGAAAATTATTTTTTTTAAAGCCTACAAATGAAGGAAATGTTATTTTTGACATTTTCAAAGCTAGTTTTTCAATTTCATGGGAACAATTTAGTGGTTTTCTAATGTTCTTTGCATTTTTTTTCTTGAGTTGTTTCAATGGTAAAACATCTTTTCTAAAGAAAATTCTTTCACATATTGAACAATGAAAAATAGGGGTATCATTTATTTGTGCTCGATGTTTCTTTTCAGGCATTAACGATTCTATTGACTTGTTTCAGGATCTTTTTCTTGACCTTGACTGGCACAAATCTTCTAATATAGTTTGTTGTTTCACTGTTGTTCTGTTATATGCAACCTTTTTTGTATGTGTTTTCGAGTTTCTTTGAATAACATCTTTAAGCAAATGCAAAGAACAATTTTTTTTCTGCTTGTCTAAGGGAAAAGACTGTTTGAATTTGCATTCATGTTGTTGATATGTTGCTTCAGACTTTTTTGTAGCATTATTTTTCAAACACTGCATTATTTCAAAGATGACATTATTCTCAATGTTTCTAAACCGATGATCTAAATGTTCTAGCACTACTTCTTGTTTCATCGTCATTCTGTTGTAGACAAGTTTGATTTTTTTTTGTTTTCAACTTCATTCGAATAATGTCTTTAACATCACGCAAAGATAAAATTTCGTTGTGCTTGTTTAAGCTACAAGATGTTTTTAATGGGGTTGCACCAATATTAGTTAATGCCTCACATGCATTGTTTTTATATTCATTTGCACCAAGTTCACCTATTGTTTGACTTTCAATTTTGCCTATTTTTTATAAGGGTTCATAATGGATATGACTTATACTTGTTTCAAATTTCAATATGTTCAAAGTTCTAAGAATTGTTTCTGAATTACATGTTTTCTTCGATATGGACATTGTAACTGCAGACCAAATGACGAGATGTATGTTTATCATTTTTCTTAACCAAGAAAAGACAAGTACATCACCTTCAATATTTCATTTGTTATAGGGCAATGCTAATTGTTTTATGTATTCTTTCCAATTAGTTATTGTTTTGTACTTTTCTATACAACTAAAGTATATCTATTATGTTATACATCTAATTGAAAATGGGTCATTTTGAACAACTTCATTGCAAAATGTTTGTGCAACAATAAGTCGAAGGCATGGCACACCATATTCATTATCTAGAAGAAAACAAATTGTTTCAAATGCACTTTCACCATATATTCTATTGAACATGGGCACCCTAATGAGGTTTGTCATGGCTCTAAGTTTTTGATGTTCAAATATGGACAAGTCAATTTGTTCATATGCAATGTTGGTTTTTTGGCAAAAGGAAGAATCCATGATTGCGTTTTTTTTGAAAGCAATGGCTCAAAGTGGCCATTTATAGGATCTTCATCATGAAATAGTATATCATAAGTGTTTGTTGCAATTTTTGAATTAAAGTGCAAATAAATTTTCATTTTCGTTTTGGACCAAATTCTAATTGGAATTTTCAACCAATTTGACAACCAACGTATACAAAAATGTCTCCCCATAGTCCTCGAGATTCTAAAGGTATATCAATTGAAGCTGATTTAGACATTTTTACTAAATACAAGTCACAATTATTGATATTATGCATTTCTGTTAATGGCTCTTCATGGAGCTCATGTTGATAAGACATAATTACTTCTTCATCCTTTTCTATTAAACATTTTCTAAAATAATTCACCGTTCCTATTCTTAATTCTATTGATGCATATGTACAATGTAATAAAAGTTGTAAACTATCAAACAAACAGTCTCCAATCATATATGAAAAATTGTTTAACTAAAACAAGTTATTCTTTTCTAAGACAAATGTCAATTTCTGTTTTTGAGATGATGTACACATGATGATGTTTGTTATGTCAATGCAATTGTAAACGTTAGAAAGTATATTGTGTACTTGTCAAATTGCAAGTGTCAATGTCTAGTC